>JAWMRA010000020.1:14221251-14380653 GCA_035584735.1 Pseudotriccus pelzelni
GCGTGGTGGTGTTTTTCCTTGCCGCCGAACGAGTTCATTAAAAAAAAAAAAAAACACCAAAACAAAACAGAGCAAAACGCCGCAGCAGTGACATTAAAAGCTCCCCCAGCGTGCCTTTGAGTCACATGAGAGCCCCGCATGGTGTCAGCAGTGGTGTGTTAGGGCTGCTCGTGCTCCTGAGGGTGACTTCCCTGTCCTTCCCTTTAAGCACCTCAACCAGGAATCCAAATGGACAGAGGGCACGTTTGAGCGCCTGGTTTCCAGTCTGAGATTCGGAAACTCTTCTGCAATACTTGCCATTCTCACTGTTCTTTCCCCCTGCCAAGACATTTTTGCTTTATTTTCTCCAAGTAAGTGCGAGCTCAGCTGAGAGCGGCGCTTCTCGGAAGCGTTAAAAACAACACACCCTGAATTGTTCTTTTCGCCCGTGTTCACCGTACCTCTCTTTTTCCACCTTAATTTTCTGTGCCTCCTCGTGCTGGAAGGAGACAACTGACTCTCCTGGTTTCCCTTGCAGTGGTCAGGTGCCAGCACTACCCACCCCTCCGAGCTCTCCAGGCCTCGGCCGTGCTGAGGAGAGTCTCCGATGAGCACAAGAAGGAGCCTTTCGCGTCTTCCTCTCAGCAGCAGTTCCATCCACATCCAGCTGGCCACGAGCCCGAACAGGAACCTCACGGCCCTCACCCCAGGTAACTCAGCAGCTCTTCCCAGCACAGCCCTGCCAACAGTGGGATCGCAGGGCTTTGCTTTCCTGAAACTCGCGTCTGAAACTTGAAGACAGCTCTGGAGATACAGAGTTAAGGAGCCTCAGACTGCAGCCGCTGGAGAGCTGGTTTGCTGTGACAGTGCAAATTCCACTGTCCGCCGTGGAGACACGGTGGGACTTGCTTCCGAGAGGGAACCTCTCTTGTCTGCAAAGCGCAAGTCTTTGCTTCTGGATTTTTATGTAAATCTAAACAAAACACGGACAACATGTTGTCCATGTGCCTATAACTATAAAGCCCACGTTGGAAAAGCCTGTAGTTTAGCTTTTCTGTGAAGGAGGGTGATTCTAGAGCTGATTGGTCTCTCTGGAGGCACCTACATTGAGCCCTCCCTTAGTTTTCTCTCACAGCTTAAGAATCGTTTTTCTGGAAGGGGAAGGATTTTACAGGAGGAGGCCCGATTTGTAATGAGCGGGTCCCAAAATGTGCTTGCAGGCAGCGGTGGCAGCGAGCGAGTGGCAGAGCCCAGGGTGCTGGTGTGTGGTGGTGGCGTTCCCCTCACTGTAACAATACCTTCTCATAGTTACACTGGCCAGGGCGGCCAGGAGTCTGAGGACTATGAGAGCGAGGAGCAGCTGCAGCGTCGAATCCTCACAGCGGCGCTGGAGTTTGTGCCTGAACATGGCTGGACTGCAGAGGCCATTGCAGAGGGAGCCAAGGTATGTGGGGAGAGAAGCAACAAACCAGTTGTAAACTGGATGGGGCTGAAGTGCAAAGACAGCCAGGCCTGCATGCTTCCCCCACATACACTTGGGCGATGCACCCTAGTCAGCAAATGCTACAGGGCAGGAATGTGTCCCAGCTGCTACAGGATAACCCCTTCAGAGTTAGACTAAGGCACGATGTAGTGATTCTAAAGAGAGGAAAACACGTACAGGAAGTCCTTCTGAATGCAGCTTTGCTTTGTTTAAATTCATATAAAATCTTTCACAAAATCAATACAGCATTTTTCCTAGCTGGATCCTGCTTAGCGGTGTATGACCTGCTCTGTGCTTCTCCCTTCTTCCCCTCAGACCCTGGGCCTCTCTGTTGCTGCTGCAGGGATGTTTCACAGTGATGGCAGTGAACTGATCCTCCACTTTGTGTCGGAGTGCAATGCCAAGTTGTCTGAGCTGCTGGAGAAGGAGCAAAAACTAGTACAGCTGGGTGAAGCAGAGTGAGTATTGGGTATGAGCAAACAGCTTCCTTGGCAGGTTTTTGGAACTGGGTAGACAGACAGGCCACCTGGGACACAGATGCTTTAAGTTAAAAGTATAATTTACCACGTTCCCAGATACAGACCCGGACCAAAGGCATGAAGGATATATACTACTTTGCTTATTTATTGCTGAGGCACGTGGAAATTGATCTTTCAAGATCAGAATTGAGCTTAACTTGGCTGGTCTTAATTTTATTTTCCTTTTCTAGAAAGAAGCCTACAGATGAATTCCTGAGAGATGCTGTGGAAGCCAGATTGAGAATGCTGATTCCGTATATTGAGAAATGGCCCCAGGTATAAATGTAATATCAAGATTGTCTCTTTTTTGCGTGTGTATTTTAAACACCCTGTGACTTTCAACGTAGTCTCTCCACCAGATTGGTTCAAGGTTGTAAATGAAACCCTTGCTGCTTTCACATTATTTGTAGCCTTCAAGAGGAGATCAGCCTTGGAAAGAGGCAGTTAAAGGTGACCTTAGAACAACTGTTTCTCGCAGTTCTGGGAAGGCAAAGCTCTCCACCCATCTGGCATCCCCAGGGGATAACCTGTGTCTCTGCTCAGTCCTACTTGCCGTGTCACTGCAAGTCAGGCTCCGTGCAGGGTTGTTCTGGCTGCGCCAGTATCACCTGACACCTGGAAATGCAGAACTACTTTGCTGCAGAAACTGCCCTTCTGGTGTGTGACTGACAAACCTTGGGCAGCCTGAGGGTAGAGCTGTGAACTGAGAGGGCTCCATGCTTCCAAATTCAGGTTTAACTCTCAAGCCATTCTTCCCGGGGTGGGAAGGGAATTGAATTGTGGCCACAGTAACAGGAATAGAGTTCCCAACCTTGGGCTGCAAAGATTGCTGCAAGGTCAGCCTCTGTCCAGAACCACTGCTGGCCTCTGGACAGCTGAATCCAGCACTCAGTGCGAAGAGAGAGGGCACAAAATTTGTATTCTTGTTCCAGATTAGCATAACTTGCCTTGTGAAGGATGGGGGTGGTTTGTGACTCTCCTGGCATTGTGTGATTACGTTCAAAGGCTGCAGGATCCCAGCAGGGCCATTATGGCTGGCGCTGCTGTGCCCTGGGTTGCTGCTCTGAGTTCAAAGTCAAATTCGGAGAAATGAGAGAGGTGACTCCCTGCCCACAGGGGCACAGGGTGAGTCAGCTCAGCCTGTGCTGTTTCCATGCCGGAGAGGCAGCTCAGGAGAGACACCACGGTGGTGTTTGAGCTGAGCAGGGAGCTTTGGGCTCCAGCGCGGGCCGAGGCCTGAGCTCACCTGCTGCACCGTGTGTTCCCTGCACATCCTGCCGCTTGGGAAGTCTGGTGCTGGCTGCAAAGAGCTGGGAGGACTTGTCACTGGGACCTGGAGGCAAGGCAACAGCAACAGGGAAAAGATAACAGAGCAGAACACTGTTGATCTGCTTTGATATTACGTCCTTCTCTCTTGGACTCTCCCATTTGTGTGTTTCCTTTGCAGGCCCTGAGCGTCCTGTTGCTCCCACGTAACATCCCCTCCAGCCTCAGCCTCCTCACCAGCATGATCGATGATATCTGGCATTATGCTGGGGACCAGTCCACAGATGTAAGTCTTTGTGCATTGCAGACAGGCTGGTTCTGCCCCTGAGCACTTCAGCAAAAATGACGGGTTCAAGTGGGCCTGGGGCCACATCCCTCTGGAAATGCTCCCTTTGTTGAACGGGGAAGACATTTCAGAAGCACCCAAGGTTCTGTATAAACTGCAGTCTAATTTCTAAAGAGACTAAATGCAAATTAGTCCCACTGGGATTAGTGCAAATTAAAAGGACCTACTTTCCTCTGCTCTTAAGTGCTCTTCTTTTTAATTTATGAAAGCATAGATTGTTGAGATTCTGAGACTAAGAAGTTGATCCAGTATTCAGAGAACGAGCAGCGTGTCTCTGTCAAACAGCCCTCTTCCACCAGCAGTAGCATTTACAGACTTGACTTGAAAACCTTTAAAGAACCTACCTAAAAATACCAGTAGCTCATTAAAGCTTTCATCTTTCTGGCAGGAAATAAAAGAAAATTATAACCTTAATTAAAGCAATTAATAAATTACTTTAATTCTTATAGATGTATGAAGAGATGGAAAAAGCTAAATGAGCCATTTTAACAAACTACTTTAATAAGCTTCTTTTATCTGGATATAAAAGAGAAGCCACTGCAGTGAAAAATAAATGAGATGACAGAAAAATTAAAGGAATGAACCAGAAGAGAACTGAAAGAACATGGTTGCTTCAGGAACTGAAAGTCCCTTCTGGGTTATGAAAGTCAAATTGACGTGTCGGAGCCAGTGTCTGCACTGGGCTGTTCCTGAAGTCTCCTCACTGGCGCAGGGATTAGGAGAGGTTCTAAAGTTCGTGTTTTGTTTGCATCTTCTGACTGGTTACATGAGCTTTCTGGGGAAGCTGTGATGCTGAGCCTGCTCTCTCTTTCCCAAGAAAGGGGTTTAAAGTCACAGGGGATCCCTCTTCCCAATGCCAGGAGCTAGGCAGAGGATGCCCATGCCTCAGAGACCCCCTCAGGTGGGGTTTTTTGGAGCAGGAGGAGAATCAGTAGAAAGAGTTTGGTCTCAGGCACCTGATCCAGCTGCAAGTGGCAACATCCCCCATATTTCTCCCCTTGTCAAAGCTTGCAGGTTGTGGTGCCAGCAGTGGAGCTTTCCACCCAACTGTTGTTTTTAAAATCAAGGCCTGTGTTTTCATTTTTCTGTCGCTTTGTTATCATGAATGGAACAACCAGTATTTCTTTCTAGGCGACAGCAGCAAATGGAATTGAAGACTCATTTTAAAAAAATTTTGTATATTTCATCTGCCAGTGGCTCAAGTGCCACTGGAAAATCTGAGGAGTTTGAGTTAATTTTTGCACCTTTGCATTGTGCAACCCGTTGATGCAACGCACCTACAGCACTGCTGCCAGCACTGTGCTGATGCATTTTGTGACTCAGCAGGCAGCGCTGGTATTTCAGGGACAGGACTTGGAAAAGGTGTGCCTCTGTGTGATGCCCTGCACAGTTCTGTCCTGTTTGTTCCCTTTCTTCGTGGTTGTCTCTGGTGTGAGCTGCAGCCCAAGTTATGTATTGAAATGTGGCTGTTTCTCCTCTAATCAGGTCTGATTTGGAGCACTGCATTGCCTGGCAGCCTGTAAAGCAAAGGTGAACCATTGCAGGGTGCACGCAGGCTGGGCAAGGAGTCCTTGCTGCCTGCTGCAGGGGGTTTTCTCAGCAGTTTTAGGCACCATCTGTGTGACCCGGGTCCGGTGCTACGGGAGTAGCTGTTCTCTCAGGGGTTGGTTTTGGCCGGTGCCCCACTGCATCACAGACACAGGGACACATTTTAAGGGGGGAAGGAACGTGCTGTCGGTGTGTGATTCTCCTTTGCCATTCTCTTGATCTGCATTCAGGACGCACCTTTGTGTCTCTCCTGTCCCGCCCTTGCAGTTTAACTGGTACACCCGCCGGGCCGTGCTCACCGGCATCTACAACACCACTGAGCTGGTGATGCTGCAGGACTCGTCTCCTGGCTTCGAGGACACCTGGCGCTTCCTGGAGAACAGGGTGGCTGACGCCATGAACATGAGCAATACAGCCAGCCAGGTAACGTGAGGGGCAGGGCACACGTGCAGCTTCCCCCTCCTCCCCAGGGGGAAGTGCAGGCAGACCTGGCTTTTCCATCAGGCAGATCCCGCAGCTGCTGAGAGAGCCCCTTGTGCTGGCGGGTGGTTGCTGTTGGTTCAACATCAATAAACGCTTACGTGTTTTTTAGTACAAGGACACGTAGGTGCTCTGCGTGTCAGACTGGCCCAGTGGTTGGGAGACAGCCCAGGAAACCTCTTCCACGTGTCTTACCTCTGTCTGTCATTTATCTGCAGTGCTGTCAGCACCTTTCTGTAGCAAATAGATGCTTGTTGTTCACTATATCTCTGTGTTTTGGGGCCACAAGTGCAACTGCAGAAGAAAGCAAAAGGTCCTGTTCTCCCTGTGTCTCCCAGGTACAATCCACTGGAGAAGCTGTTGTCCAGGGCCTGATGGGAGCTGCAGTTACTGTAAGTAGCGCTGAAACCAGCAGGGCTTTGAGATCAGAATTGCTTCTGTCCCCTCCCACGCTGAATGCCAGCATGGTTTTTTCCTCCCAAATCTAGGGAACATGAAAAAGAATTGTCTTTCATAACTGAGATATATTTAAGGATGATTTCCAGGGTAGTTTGGGAATTAGTTCACTGTTCCGTGGTGAAAGAACTTCTGCAATAGAGCAGAAAGAAATTAAGTCTGAAGCTGCAGGGTGAGCTTTAGGGATGAGAGACAAGTGATCAGAATAAATACAGCTGTTCTCCACTGCTTGTCACAAGATCTCTCCCTCTGCCAGGCCCCGTGCTGGAGTTTGTGACAGAGGATTTGTGTCCCCGTGGACACTTGGGAGGTGGCACCTGTCCCTGAGCCAGAGCAGGGCGACTTCCTCAAGCTGTTTCAGTTGACCTCAGTGTCCTTCCAAGAATTCATTCACTTCTTGGTAGTATCCTGGACTGCTTTGTGTCCGTGCAGAGGGAGCTGCGCTTCCTCTGGGATACAAAACAGCCCTTTGTGTACCCAGGAGCGACTTTTCAAGGGCTTTAGGGCCTTGCTGTGGTTCTATTTTTGGACAACTCCCACTCCATTTAGCAACAAAGTGATTTCCTTGCTATCAGAAATACATTTTCCTTGTATCAGGACAAGACAAACAGGCTGGAACATAAATTAGAAGTCAGTTGTACTGGTGAAGCAGTTCTCAAGATTCTGTCCCACCTCCTTCCCCCTGCAGTTATGGTGGAATTCAGTGTCTCTCAGCCTCTCTCCTCTTTTCACACATGCAGTAATCCAAAAGGAACCTCCACTAAAAAAATCCCCGTGCTCTGTTTGCTCTCTGGTCTGTCCCTGCAGCAGATCCACTGCACAGGTGAACGGGAGGAACTGGATGCATTCTGAAGGGGGTGGGTTGTAAGCAGGTGTTTGAGAACAGAATCACCCCAACACGTATCTATTAGAGGGAAAACAGTCTGACCCTGCCGTGTCCAAGTGTCCTGTACAGGTGTCCCCAGTGTGTCCCTGTACAGGTGTCCTGAGATCTTCAGGTCTCTGCAAAACGGATGGGAGACCTGAAGGCCCCAAAAGCTTAAATTCACTGTCAGGGTCTGTGTGGCCGCAGGAACAAAACCAAGCTGAAACTTGGAGAGCAGGTACCCCTCAGAGGGGTGGCTGTAGGGTGGATCCTACATGTCCTGGGACATCCTTCACCCCCTCCCGGCTCCTCGCCCCCCACATTTCAGCTCTCAGCACACGGCAACTGCTCCGGGACACCGGCACTAAACCCGCTCTCGCTGTGCCCGCAGATCAGGAACCTGGCGGGGCTGAACCAGCGCCGGTGAGGCGGGAGCGGCGGCGAGCGGCCCTTTCCCCGGCACCAATAAAGTCGTACTCTGCCTGGCACGGACTCTTTTTGCGGGAGCACCGGGGCCGCTGGGGGGAGCGGGGCGGGGACGGACCGGGCGGGATCGGGAGCGGGAGCGGGATCGGGGCCGGGAGCGGGAGCGGGAGCGGGAGCGGGATCGGGATCGGGATCGGGGCCGGGAGCGGGAGCGGGATCGGGATCGGGGCCGGGATCAGGATCGGGGCCGGGAGCGGGATCGGGGCCGGGAGCCGGAGCGGGCGGCCATGCCGTACGCCAACCAGCCCACGGTGCGCATCACCGAGCTGACGGACGAGAACGTCAAGTTCATCATCGAGAACACGGACCTGGCGTGAGCACCGGGCCGGGCGGGCGGTGAAGCGGCCGGGGGCGGGCCCACAGGCCCGGCGTCCCCGCGGGGATCGCGCCCCGGCCGCGGGGCACCCCCGGGGCGACCGGGCTCCGGACCCGAGGCCAAGCCCCGCAGCGGCCCTGGCCGGCTGCTCCAGCCCCCCTCGTGCCTAAACGCGGGTGTTTCCCTCCCTCAGGGTGGCGAATTCCATTCGAAGAGTGTTCATCGCCGAAGTCCCCACCATAGGTACGGCCCGTGGTCACGGTCCCCCGGGCTGCTCTCCCGGTGGCTCCAGTCGCTTCCCCTCCGTGTTCTCCCGCAGCTCCCGGCTGCTCTCAGCTCTCCCCGCCCGTGTTCAGCCAGTCCTGTGCGCTGCGTGTGCTGCCTCCGTGTGTGTCTCTGCGATGTTTCCTGGGCCCTCGCAAACTGTTTGACTTTTCCTCACGTCAGTGTTTCTCAGTTTGTGGCTTTCTCCTCCCTGCAGCCATCGACTGGGTCCAGATAGATGCCAACTCCTCTGTGCTCCATGATGAGTTCATTGCACACAGGCTGGGTGAGTGCTGAGCATGGGGAGCAGGTGAGGGTGGATTGTGGGTGAAATCAGTCCAAAGATGCCGAAACACCTTTGTCAGGAGGCTGCTGTTCCTGGGCCCGTCTTGGCAGGAAAGTCAGGGGCTCTTGTGGTCTCATTCAGAGAGTCCCCCGATTTCTTTCTTCCCACAGGCCTCATCCCTCTCACCAGCGATGACATTGTGGATAAGATGCAATATTCCAGAGTGAGTCAAGTGAAATGTCATGGGGGCTTGTCTTGGTGGTGGTGGGTGTCTGATCCCATGGGAAGCTCTGGCAGTTTCTTGCATAAAGGTCTTAATCCATGTGTGTGTCCCAGGACTGCACCTGTGACGAGTTCTGCCCCGAGTGCTCCGTGGAGTTCACCCTGGACGTTCGCTGCAACGAGGACCAGACCCGTCACGTCACGTCCCGCGACCTCATCTCCAACAACCCCCGGGTCATTCCGGTCAGTGCCACCCGTCTGCCCGTCCCTCTCTACATCCCTGCCGTGGCCGGGGTAGCACACATGTGGAATGTGGACAAAGCAAGGCCCCTGGAGCTTGTTTCACATTGCCTAAAGCTCCACCTGAACCGCGGTGGGAGAGCAAAGCAGGAATACCTGCAGAAGCAGTGCCGATGCCCTCCTCGTCTTTGCAGCGTTGTCCTTTCTGTGTGATGGCATCCAAAGCGGTATGGCCTCATCTTGCACCCCTCGTCCCAAACTCTTGGAAGGCTTTAGTGTTGCCCCTTCACCTCACCTTGAACACACCCCAAGTGTGCTGCTGTGCCACTGCCTTCTCCTGCCCGAGTGCTGGCAGGGCTTGGACAAGGTCAGCCCCTTGGCAGCGACCTGAGGCCTCTCTGGTTTGCTGGTTCTTGGCTCTCAGCTCGGCAAGGTGTGAAGAGCCCTGGTCAGAGCACTGCTGCCAAACAGCTCCTGCACGGTCACCTTGTGGAGGATTGGTGGGACAGATGCAAAAGGACTCACAGAAAATGATTTTATACACTGTTGAGGCCACATCTGGATGTGACCACAACCTGGGGCTGCTCCTGCTGCCTGGTGAGAGTGTCTGCCTGGTTAAAGCCCAGTTGGAGCCCACTGTCTCTTACTTGGTTTGGCTGAGGTGCTGTCAGTGCTCTGTATCACCTACAGCAGTTTTGGGAGTGACTTTGGGAAAGCAGATGTGCTGGGCTGGGCTGGAATGCACTCCATTCTGTGGGGAGAGCAGCTCAGGAGACAAGCAGGCCATTGGGGGGATATCGCATACATGGCTGCAGCTGCCTGAATTGCCCCACATTCCGTTAAATGGGGTGGGCTGGGTTTGTTGCTATAAGTCACTCTAGAGGGGTTCTCCACCACCTCTAACTTTTGCAGACAACTGGTATTTGATGTGGAGAGAAAAGCTGATTTTGTCATGAATTTGCTTGGTTTTGTTCTGCTGCAGGTGACGTCTCGGAGCAGAGACAATGACCCCAATGACTATGTGGAGCAGGATGGTGAGTGGCAGGTCACTGGGAATAAGAGCTGGAGGAGGAAATTAACTTTTTTGGGGGGATTCTTTGAACTCATTTTTCCTTTACTAGCTGTGAATCTGACACTTCAGAGCCACTG
Organism: Pseudotriccus pelzelni; assembly: GCA_035584735.1. Taxonomy (NCBI): domain Eukaryota; kingdom Metazoa; phylum Chordata; class Aves; order Passeriformes; family Tyrannidae; genus Pseudotriccus; species Pseudotriccus pelzelni. The sequence continues at coordinate 14,231,156 of JAWMRA010000020.1, forward strand.
TCGTCGCTGCATCAGTGGTGTAGCATTTTGTCTTAATGGCACTTACAGCTTGTCCGCAGAACTGCTGTGTCAGAGGGTGCTTCTGTCTGCTTGAGAGAGCTTAGAGACAGCCAAAAGGTGAAATGTTATGCTTTCCACTGTTCCCTGGTGGCTTGTGCAGCTCCTTTTTACTCCTCTGCTCTGGGGACGTGGCCCCTCTGAGAATCCAAGCTGGATCCTGGTGACATCTTCCTGGGTGCCAAAAATCCCCGCCTTTGCCGCGGTGCGACCCTGCCGACTTATTTCTCCCCTGCAGCCTTCTCGGGCTGACGGGTGTGTGTGCTTTTGCAGACATCCTCATCGTGAAGCTGCGGAAGGGCCAGGAGCTCCGGCTGCGAGCCTACGCCAAGAAGGGCTTCGGGAAGGAGCACGCCAAGTGGAACCCCACGGCGGGCGTGGCCTTCGAGTACGACCCAGACAACGCGCTGAGGCACACCGTGTACCCCAAACCGGAGGAGTGGTACGTCCCCCTGTCTGTCTGGAGGCACTGGGAAGGGTTTTCCAGCAGGCAGCAACTTAACGTTTCGGCCCTGGGGGTGATTTGGGTCAGTAAGCGCTGGTGAGTGTATCTCTTCCTCCTGCACAGACTCTGCTCCTGCATTGGCCAGTCGCTTGTTTTCAGCTCCATACAAGGTGGACTGGTTTGTGGTCACCTCGTATCCTCCCTCATATACCATCACTGCTGACTGCCTTTGGTGTTCTTTTTCAACACTTGTTGCTGATTTTTTTTCTCCCCTGTGCAAGTGGCGTGTAGGTCAGGGTATGATCTGAGGAAGGAACAAGATCCATGCGAAGTGGAAGAGGTTGCTGTGAGAGCAGAGAGTGGCAAGGTTGGGTTGCAATACAGATTTTGCAGCCCTGTTTGTATGAGGAAGCCCAATATGGCTCTGATTCCACCCATGCATCTCCTCACTCCTGGAGCCTGGGACCTGGAAGCAGGGTTTTGCCCTTTCCTCTTCTCTGACGTGCCATTCTGCATCAGTAGCATGCTGCTTCTCATCCAAAAGTGACATTATTTTGCTTTTGAAAAGCTGCTGCCCTGCTTTGGTCTGGGTGAGCACTTTATCTAGCATCCCTTTTCCATGGGTAGGTACCTGAGCTGCTCCTGGCTCTGCATCCCAGTGACCACCTAGCAGACAGCCTGTGGTTGAGCATGCTGGAGCCAGCAGTGTAGTGAGGAACCTGGTACTTTAGGCTCCTAGAGAAGCAGGGACTGGAGGTGATTGGTGGATACGCTGCCACAGGAGCAGGGCAGCAGCCCAGAGTCAGGAAGACCTTGGTACAGGAACAGGCTTTGGTGCAGGGATAGCAGAAGCTGGGGTTGAGCAAGGGGGAATAAACCCTGAGCAGAGCTGTGGCTGGAGGGGAGGCTGAGCATCAGGAGGGGCTCACTGGGTTTTCCTCCTCTGACTGCCAGACCCTGTGCTGCCACATTTGACTCTGCAAATGGCTGCAAGCAGTAGCAGGCAGGTAGTGGGGGGCTGTTGTACCTCCTCACTGTCTGCTTTGAGCCTGGTGTTTGAACCCATCACAGGGCATGGCTTTACACTGTCCCTTGCTGAATCAGCTGTCCCTGAACAAGCTTCCCAGGGGTGCAGTTCAGCCCTGATTTCACACCTCAGCCGACTGCCAGCGGCTTCCTGCTCTGGAGCTGTTGGGGAGATCCTGTGCTGCTCAGTTTGCCCTCGGGAGGCTCGAGAAGCCTTTTGTCACCACGGGTGGAGTTGCGGGTGAATCCGTCCCAGCCTGCCCGCAGCCGTCCCAGCCCTGTTTTATGGGTGGAAGGAGCGAACCCTGCTTGGCTTTGATGGGCTCCGTGGGGCCCGTTCGCGGGCCCAGTTCAGTCAGCCTGGGTGGAAAGGGACGTGCCAGGCGTTTGGCTCCTTCAGCACCTCGTCAGGGCAGCGCAGTAGGAACCAGGCTGGCTGGTAATGCTGGAATTCTGAAAATGGGCATTTTCCTCAGCGTTGATGATCTGAACGCGTGGACTGAAGCTGCACTTAGGGAACTGCCAGCTGCAGACCAGGCCGTGGGGGAGGAAGGTCCACGAGAGGCTGGTTGACCACGACTGAGGGTGCTGCTGGGCAGTCTTGTGGTCAGGAAAATGTCACTAGAGTTGATGTGCCGGCCTGTGCTTTGTCACCAGCAGTTTGGGGGATGGAACCGGTCAGTTTTGAAGTTTCCGAATTATCTCTGGCAGATAAATTGCCCCAAAATTTAGTTGATTGTCTGAGTGATAGATCAGGATGCTTGAGGAACAAGAATGGATGTGGAATTTGAAATGGGGATTTGAAATCATTTTAAGCTTCATTTTGGTGCTGTAAAAATTCCTCAGTTTAATTGCTGCAGTGCTGGATCATAAGTCTGTGACACTGATGAAGTGACAGATTTGGAATGCTGCTTGGAGTGGGACAATGGGGTGCCAGGCAGGCTGTGGGATCACTGGCTTTGCTGCCTTTTTGGATGGGGGATGTCACAGTGTGACTTTTGGAGAGCGTGGGCTTTGGGAAGTGTTGGTGTCACGGAGAACAGCCCCAGCTGAGCACGTGTACCACGTGCACCTCAGCAACGTGGCTCTTCCCTGGCTGGGTGGCCCAAGGCAGCTGCTAGAGGGGATTCTTTTGTTTGGTGGCAGGGTCAGCTGCATCTTTAGGAATCTGGTGTGGTATACAACAGCCAGGGCACCTGGAAACAGTTCGCAGAAGTTCTTGACAAAATACATTTAGAAGTTGGAAAAATCGGAAAGGAAGATTGACGTTGTAGCTGCCAGTTCCCTGATGATACATCTGTCTTTCCAAGTTCATCTGACCTTGCTGTGAAGACAATACAGAGCCAAAGGCTTCTGCTGTCCAAGGCCAGCTATGATTTTTGGTTTAGTTTTTCATGCAAATTGCTTTTTGGGGCTGTTGGCAGAGCACTGGCATGCAGCTGGACTTTCCAAACAGCTGCCGTGGTGGTGGAAACCTCTGTACTGTTTCAGTCATAAGTGGTTCTGCAAGTCATGAGAAGTCCCAGCTCCATGAACACTTTTATCTCTCTCAGTGGTTTGTACAGGCAGAGGGTTGGTTTGAGAAATGCAGTTTTATTTCAGGCAGCTGATGACAGGGTGCTGGGATCAGCATTTCTGGGCATTGCTGGGGCAGAGGAAGGCCAGCAGGAGACCTTGGTGGGCACAGGATTTTCTGTGCTGGCTTTGCAGACAGCTCAAGGCTTTGGGTTTTCTTACGCAGATTAAGTGCTCCCACAGAGTCTCTCTGGTATGGTGCTCTATAAGCCAAAGGGTGCAGTGGGTAGAAAGATGTGTTTGCCTGACTGATGAATGGGTATTGCAGTGATTTTGGTAGAGGAGTGGAGGTGCAGGACATTAGAATGGAGCTTACTGATGCAGATGGTGTTTGAGGTACAGGAGATTCTTTCCTGCTGGGTCAAAGCCAACTGTACTTTCCCACCTCGGCTGTGCTCCACAGAACTTGAGCTCTGGGATGTTCTGGTGCTTTCCTGGCCCAGTGGAAGGTGGAAAGAAAAGATAACACAAGGTCCATTACTCGGTAAAAGCATCCAGGCTCCATAAACACAGTCCCTTCAGGCACTGACATCCCTTCACTGTGAGCACCTGCCAGATTGTGCCAGTGTGTGTGTGGATGGAGCCACAGTATTCCCTGCACAGGGCTCACTGTGTTTGGGCAGAGCAGGGCTGATCCCCTTCCTCCAGCACTGCTGGGTGATTCTGTGGCATTAAAGAGGAGCCAGGAAGGGCAATGTGGGACTGAGCTTTTTTCTGGGACTTGTTGTGTGATGAGCACCGTGTTGTGTGCTGTGTGTGAGCACCATGCTCGCTCTCTGGAGCCAAACTGAGTGTTTGGGCTCTGTGGGGCCAGGCCAGAGCAGGGGCTCTGTGCTAACCTCTGCTGCTCTCTGATCCCAGGCCCAAGAGTGAGTACTCGGAGATCGACGACGAGGATGCTCAGGCTCCTTATGACCCCAACGGGAAGCCAGAGAGGTAGGGAGCTGAATGCACTGCCACAGCTGGAGCGTGGGGTGACTGGTTGGGTGCATCTCATCCTCTCTTATTAACAGAAGAGTGTCTACTCTGTACTGATGTTGCCAGCCCAGGGAGCTGATGTTCCCTGAGAATCAGGGCACAATTGGAGTTAACTGGTGATATGCCCAGATCTGCGTGGTTTTTCCCTCTGGGAGATAATAGACAGCTCTCCTGAGCTCATGTTGCCAGCTAGGGCGGTGCACACTTGGTGAAGTGTGAGGCCTTGGGGGGACAGTGGCTTAGGGTATTTATTCACCTGTGTGTGTGTGTTGTGCTCTGATTGCTGGTGTTAATTGCACTGCAGAAGTGGCTCAGCCAGCCTTACTCCCCGGCACGGGGCTTTGTGCTGGCTCACAGGTCATGGTGCTGACCAGAAATCAATCCCACAAGTGCTCCTGTGGCCTGTGAAGTTGTGAGTGTTGGTGTGAGAGTTGTAGAGGGACAGTGCTGGCTGTTGCCTCATTGGGAGGTGAAAGATGCTGATTCCTGGCTGGAATTCCAGCAGGTCTCCCTGCAGTGGGTAGGGATGGGCTGGAACTGCTCTGTGCCTGCACTCTGGGCTTGCACCTCCACGCAGAGCAGGTGGTGACTTAACCCCTTGATTTGTAACCTCAGGTTCTATTACAACGTGGAGTCCTGTGGTTCTCTGCGCCCGGAGACCATCGTTCTGTCCGCACTGTCCGGCCTGAAGAAGAAACTGAGCGACCTCCAGACCCAGCTGAGCCACGAGATCCAGAGCGACGTCCTCACGATTAACTGAGGTGGCTCCTTGCAAGAGAGCGCTGAGGTGTGAGTGGTGGAGCAGGTCCTTGCCTCTGCCTGGCCATGACCTGGGGAGAGGCTTTTACCTCCCCATCTCCCTCTGCCTTTCGTGGCCCAGCTCTGCTGGTTGGTAACGCTTCCCTGACCTTGCTTTCCAGGGAAAGCCATTTTGTTGTGTAGGGCAAAACAGGAAGGGAATTAATCAGTGAGCATCTTAGTTAGGGAAGGCTTTGTCTCCAACTGATCCCAGAGTTTTGGTTCTGGTTTTGGATTCTGGCCACGTGGTGTTTATGACTGGCAAGTGTGTCCCTTGGTTACACAACCCTACCTTATTTACATGTCCGTTCCTCGCTGTGCTGAATAAAGCCTTACCCCCACATTTCTGTCATCCCTGAAAGCTCGGCCGGGGCTGCAGGAGGAGATGTCACATCATTTACTTCTCTCCAATAGGCATTAACTTAATGAGATGTGCTTTGGAGGGAGCACTGCTCGCCGATGCTGACTGCTGCTCGTGACATTATCTCCCGAGGAGAGCAGCACCCCTCCTGCAGGCAGCCCGGCGTTCCAGGCAGATGTTTGAGGCCGGAGTGGGCAAGATGCTGCAGAAGGCAGCGCTGCAGGGGAGCCCATCTGGGTCAGGCAGGCAGAGCTGTACTTAACAGACTCCTTTGGAGTTATACACACCCCCCTGTACGTGTATAACCTTTCTGTGAGGAGCTGGGTGGCAGGGGGTCTGTCAGGAATGACCCTGCGTGGCACATTCCAGTGTGCCCACAGCCCCGAGGGTGTGCTGGGCTGGAGCTTGGTGCAGGTCCCATACCCTGGCCCCTCTGGCAGTGGCTTAAAGGCTCCAGCAATGACCTGGGTCACCCCTTCTCCTCCTCTCCATCAGTGCCCAGCATGGCTTGGGATGAGCTTCTCAATGACACTGTCCTGGAGAGAGCTGCCACTTCTGTGCTGTGGGGGCTGGGAGGGAGGGGAAGGCACATGTGCCCCTGATGTGGGGCATGGGGATGGATCAGGGAGTGGTGATGGGGTCATGCTGAGCTGTCTCACTCTGAGGCCAGCACTGCCAGGCAGTCATGGCATGGATAACTTACCTGGCACAGCTCTGGGAGAGCTGGAAGATGATGTGGCTTGAAACTCCTTCACCTGGGGACTTGAAGCCACCACTGCCCTGGCACATCCCTGGAGCTTTGGGTGGCTGGAGGCAAGGGATAACAATGGAGTGCTGGCATTCTGTTTCACTCAGGGTTGCTTGATGGGAGAGTGGCAACTCGCTCCACCCTTGTCCCTATCCCAGCGGTTTTAGGGCTTCACTAGAAGTGTCCTGGCCACGGCTGGAGGCAGAACAAAGCTCTGAGCCAAGCTTGCTGCCAGGAGCCTCAGGAAATCTCTCCCCATCAGCATTTTTCTCCCTGGCAGGCGCTACTCCCACTTGCGCTTCCCGAGCGCGCTTGGATGGAACAGACAAACAGGAAGGGTGGATGTGGATAAGGGTTGTTTATTCATTGAGCAACTCCTTAAAAAACAGAAAACCCAAACGTTTTTGGTAACAAATGTTGAATCTTTTCCAGATGAGGTGTGTAGCCAGGAAAAGAGAGCAAAAGTTACACCTCTCACCCAGGGGAGGACGTGCTGCCGGGCGATGCTGGGGTCTGACGAGCCCCTCCGTGCTCGACCATGCTGCAGGGAGTGGCCCTTCTCTGTCCCAGCGTTCCCCCAGCCTCAGCCACAAGCTACACCAACCCAAGACACAGTATTTACAGACCACGGGTTCCCACATCACAACACTCCCCATGCCCAACACATGGACCCGGAGCTTTAAAGGGCAGAAAGAAAACCACCAACCGATCGACCCAGACAGAAAGAAGACTCCAAAGAAACACCAAGGTTTGCACGGCAATAAAAAGATAGCCCTTCTAAAAGAGGTCAATAAATAGAACTAGAAAAAAATCAATTGCTTTTGAGTTCAGCACATAAAGCCCAGTTCCCCCCGGGCAAGGGCTGGTACCCGGTGGGTGAGGGGGGAGTGAGGGCTGTGGGAATGCACAGAGGAATGCAGCTCTTCTCCCCACTGGCATGGGCTTCTCTGCCCTGGGACTTCCTATATCCACAAAGCTGCCCCTTGAGAGACAGATGCTACTGGCCAAAACCAGTCCCGGGGTTACCCACCAGCAGATAAACCAGGGGCACAGCGGGGGCACAGGGCTGCGGGTGGAGGAGTGAGGGGTGCTGCAATGGGGGAAGCCAGGGAGCTCAGCCCTGCCCGGCCACTCACCCATCCAACCCCCCCCCCCAGAAGGAAAACCAGTTTCTCCTGAGACATCTCAATTCTACAGCGAGTTTAAATAGCTTGAAGTGCAAAAATCTGCTCAGGGGTGGCAGGGTGTCCCCAGGAGCACCCCACTCTTCATGGGAGGGTGGGACCTCTGGCACAGCTGTATCCTCCAGCGCTGCTCCGTGCCCGTGGCAGGGTGATGCTCCAGCCTTCCTGCCTTGCAGAAAACATTTCAAACTTCTTGACCCCCTCCCCCAACTCTCTTCACCTCCCAGCAGGATCCCCAAGAATCAAAAACCTCTGAGCATCTGCCCAAGGGCTCTTCGGCAGCCGCCACATTTGCATTCGTGTGAGAAGGAAGTGTCTCTTACAATACAGATATTCAATATATATTTGAAGTCAGTCAGGGCTGATCCAGCCGTCGCCTCCACTAACGCCAGGGCATGAGCCAGTGCCTGCTCCCCAGGGTCTTGGCATGGAGGTGCCAAGGTCTCCTGGGGATTTGGAGGGGTGGCTGCCTGAGTCCTTGCCACCCCCCGGGGGAGGAAAAAGGGGACCCTTGCCACAGTCCCCCCGCCCACCAGCTCACGGGGATGATGATGTGGGCTCCCTGCTCTCAGGCTTGTCGCTTTTGGAGGACTTTGGCTTCAGCAAGATGAACCTGTTGAGGAGGTCGGTGTCCGAGCTGGCCTGGGCGCCGGCATACGCCTCCCCTGGGGACAAAGCAGAGGGTGGGCTCACCCGGTGGGGAAAGCCCTGGGGGCTGGAGGAGCAGCAGTTCCTTGGCAGGGCAGCAGGGACACTCACCGGCGTAGCTGGAGGACTCAGCCATGTTCTGGGAGCCGGTGATGTGGTGCCAGTAGGCGCTGCGAGGCAGCATGGTGGTGGGGGTGCAAGGGTAGGAGAAGTGCTCGGTGCCTTTGTTCAGCAGCTGTGGTGGATGAGAGGGGGAGAAGGGTGACACAGGGCTCCCTCAAGTCTCCTCCTGCTGTGCCCCCCCACAGGGTGGGCTGGAGCTCACCCTGACGTTCTTCTCCATCTCCAGCAGGACCCTCTTGTGCTGCTCAGCGATGGCCAACGTGGCGCTGTGCACGCGCTGGTAGATCTGCTCACCCTCCTGCGTCTGGAAGGTGTAGAGACCTTCCCCTGCGTCACACATCCTGCAGGGACGGGGCACGGAATATCACCAGGGTCCTCAAGTCCAGGGGTGACAAACAAAACCCACCCCAGGTGGCAGCTGGCCCAGCTTCCCATGCTGTTAGAGCTGTCTCTGTGTCCCCTTCATGGTGTTGAGCTGGGACCAGAACCAGCTCCAAACGCCCCCCACCTTGGGGCACCCCACGTGGGCCGTGGCCATCACCCCAGCCTCAGGCCTGCCCTGTGGGGATGGCAGCAGTGCCATCTCCTGGAGCACCCAGCTGGATGAAGGCACCCAGCACCAATCCCCGTCCCGGCAAGGGTGACATCTCACCGCCCGGCCTCGAAGGTGAAGCGGGTGGCGTCGCGGCCGTAGCGGCGCAGGGAGCAGAGGGGCCAGGAGACCAGCTTCACCCGGGGGTTGTGCGTGTCCCAGAGGTAGATGTTTTCGTGGGTGATCTGCAGCTTGCACTCACCGTAAACGTCCAGGTTGGGGCAGGGGAGGAGGAACACGTTGAACCGGTCTGGAGACGGGGGGGGAAAAAAACCAGAAAATAAAATAATCCGCCGGGGGTTTAGCGAGGCGAGGTGGAGCCCCGGGCGAGCACCCCGCCGCCACGCTCACCCGTCTGCTCGCACTGCACGCCGGGCGCCAGCAGGTCGGGCTCCCCCAGGCTGATGTCGTTCAGGCGGGCGCCCAGGCACTCCACTGACAGCGTCTTGTACCACTCCTCTGCCTCCAGCTCTGCAAGGCACCACGGCAGCCCCTGGGCCACCCTGGCCAAGCCAGGGTGCCTCACCCCAGCACACCCAGCCCGGCTCCCCTGGGCGCTGCCCCGTACCTGAGTCGCAGGTGAAGGTCCGGGCGGAGTCGTCGGTGAAAACGATGGCCACGGCCTGTCTCTTGGTCTCCTTGGGCAGCCGGGTGATGCACTTGACGTTGCTGATCTCAGTGACCTGCAGAGGAGGTGGTGGGGGGGACACTGAGGGCTGCACCCACACTCCTGCTGTGCTCCCAGACCCTGTTAACCCCTGCACCCAGGCCCGGCTGCATCCCACTGGAGCACACGGGGCAACAGCCACCCAGCAAGCTGAGGCGAGGAGGGACGGGGCCCCCGCAGTGGGGAGCACCCCTGCTGCGCACCCCCTCACCTTGGGGCACCCACGCAGGCATGCAGACTTCTCGTCCGGGTACTTCTCCAGGCGCTGGGGCCCTTTGCTGGAGGATTTCCTGAAGACCAGCCAGCAGCGCCGGTAGATCTGCCGGACACAGGGAGTGGCGGTCCCAGTCCCCCACTCCCCACCCCTTGCCCCCATCCCCGGGACCTGTGCCTGCTTCTGCTGACCCTGCCGGGCCTGGGGACAGGAGGGGATGCTGGGGATGGGGATAACCCAGGGCTGCCATCATCTGCCCCCACCCCCCCGCCAGTGCTAATTACAGAGCTAAATTAATGGACACAGGCAAAGCTCCCAAGGGGACCCGAGTCCTGGCATCTCGCCGTCCCTCTCCCGCAGCCCCTTCCTCAGCGGGTGGTGGGGCCATCGTCCACAGGCATGTCCCCCCCCCCCTCCTCGAGCCCTCTCCCTCTTTGTTCTCCCTAATTAGCATGAAATTACCCAGCATGCTCGCTGCTGCCGGCTCCCAACGATGGAGGCACGCGAGCGAACCCCCTGACCCCCCACCTGTGGGTGCTGCAATTCAACACCACCCTAATTTGCACCCAGCAGCCGCTCCCCCCAATCCCAGCCTTCCGGGGTGGGGCATCCCTGATGCCAAACTGTGTGCGGAGGGAAACTGAGGCACGGGGGGCGGGGAGGGCTCACAGACGTCCCCAAACCCTCTGTGGTTTGGGGCAGGTGAACGGGTGTCATTCGGTGCAGGATCTGGCCGGTTGTAGGATCTGGACCCCTGGGGCTGCTGGATGATTTGGATGCCAACATGTGGCCTGTCCCTGCCCACTCTTTGCTTCCCCACCACCACAGTTCCAAAAATGCTACTTCTTCTACCCAAAATCCAGGGGCACAGGATGCCACAAGAGGGACCCGCAAGAGGGACCCTGCCTCGTCACCTCGCGTGGAAACCAGCACCCCAAATCCACGGGTGTCCCCCACCACGACCCCCATTCCCCAAAACCCCCACTCACCCCCAGCTTCTTGCTCTTCATCTTCACATAGCCCTGCTTGATGATGTCGTTAAAATTTGTCGCCATGGCGATGGCTCGATGGGGTTGGGGATATCTGGGGGGGCTGCCTTCACCTTTGCCTCCCCATCTCCATCCTCTTCCTCCGTACCCCTCCTGTCTCACCACCGGCCCAGCTCGGTGCTACCAGTGTCCCCCATCCTGGCTGGAAAAGAGAAATGACAGACCGACGGGTGACATCTTCCTCCTCCCCCTCCTACTCCTCCTTCCTGTCCTCCTCCTCCTCCTCCTCTTCCTCCTCCCTTCGCTGCCTGAACCATCCGAGTGGAACAGTCCGGTGTTAACCCCTGCCAGCACGGTGGAGCCAGGCCGACACACACACAGGCCTGGCACCAGCTCCAACATGTGTCCCAGGGGACACTCACGCCGCGCCTCAGGTCTCCATCACCTCCCGCACTGCTCCTCCTTCCTTCCAGGCTGCTTGCCGGGGCAGCAACATGTCCCCGGCCGCCGGGCATCGGTGGGGTTCGGTGTTAACGACCTCCTGTTGGCCAGGCCAGCTCTGGTGTGAGGTGTTTTGGCCCTGGCGCCGGGTGCCAAAAGGGACCCCAGCTCCCAACCTCGCACCCCTCTCTGTAACGCAGACCTGCCACGAGCTTGGCCTTGCTCAGCCTGGTCCCTGCTGCTTCCCCCAGCTCCGAGCGGTGGGACCGGGTAGGGACCGGGTTCCTTTCTCAGCCGGAGAAGTCCCGTGTAGAAGGCAGTAACCCAGGAAACGGGATGGGGCCATCCCCAGGATGCTCCTCCGTGCCAATGACAGCCTGGTGCCCAAAGCCCAGCACCCTGAAGGGTCCGCCTGGGACGGCACCTTGGGAACGCCCCTCTGCCCCGAGAGAGGCCGGGGGCAGCGCTCGCCTTTGAGGGGTAAATCCCCCCTCATCGCCCCCACCCCCAGCACTCCCACCCCACGCACATGAACTCCCCGGGGGAACTCAAGAGATGCTGGAGGGCACCTCCTGCCCCCCCTCCCTGACCTGTCACCTCGGCACCCCCGCACCCGGTCCCCGGCCGACCCTTCCATCGCCCCCTGGTCTGCCACCGGCACGTCCCTCCCGCCGCTGTCACCCCCCCCGTGGCCGGGTGGCCCCGACACCCGTCACCCCGAACTTCGGCCCAGCCCCGTCGTGTGTCACCCCCTCCGCTCGCCACCGTTGCCCCGCCGGTCGCCCCCCCCTTACCGGGCTCCCCTTTGCGGGCGGCCCCGCCGGAGCCTCCGCCGCGCTGCGAGCCCCGAGCCCCGGAGCCGCTCGGCCACGCCCGCCCCGGCCACGCCCCTCCAGGCCCCACCCCCCGGCCCGGTACCCCCCCCCTTCACCCCCCCGGGCTGCCCAACCAGAGCCACAACCGGGGCCGCCCCGCAAAGTGGTTTCCATCATTAGGCTTCAGAGTGAACACCCTCCGGCGACTGACGGGCGGCGGCGGCGGCCTCTTGCCGAGCGCATCATCCCATCTTCTCATCCCTGTCCCTGTCCCCTGTGGCCCCCAAACTCTTTTCCAGGGCCTCCCCAATAAAATTGCCCAAAGGCACCCCTTCCTCTCCCCCCACCCCTCCCCCGGCGGCCTCACTTGTTGGGCCATAAAAATATGAATGATTGCTAGAAATAAAAGGGCACTAAAAAAACCCCTGTGAGCAGCAAAGAGCCGCGTTTTTAGCCAATCAATTAAAAGGCAGAGCGAGGGGATTAGCTCACCGAAATATTAATTTTTAATAAGGTTGTGTCTGAGCTCCTCCAAAGCCCCCAAGGCCCTGAGCTGTGGGGGTGGGCAGTGGGGGCTGGGCTGGGCTGCAGTGGTCAGCACCCACGTGGGAACACCTCTGGAACCACTGGTGAACACCCCTGAACCCACAGGTGAGCTTCCCTGCACCCATGCGTGAGCACCCCTTGCTGCACAGGGGCTTTACCCACACTCTGGGCTGGTCCCCAGGCATGGGGACAGGGATGGCAGTGTTGGGCTGTGGCTGGTGGAGAAACACCCATCCTTTTTGATGTATCCCCTCCCAAACCTTCCTCCCATGTGGGGACAGACACAGCACTTCACTCCACCACCAGAGCCTGGGCCCTTCTGGGCTCTGTATTTATAATAAAAAATCATATACAAATACATACATATATATAATATATATAAAAAAAAGTGGGCAGGAGGGCGTTGTGGCTACCAGGCTCGATGCCTCTCTCTGCCTGCGCCTCCTCCTCCTAGGCTGCTCAGTGACGCTGGCTTTGGTGGCCACATCTGTGTTCCAGGAGCTGCTGGTGGCCGAAGGGGCATCCAATACTGTCCAAGATGCAGCGGGTTTGGAGCATCCCTGGGCAAGTTCCTCCTCACCACTCCGTGCCTCAGTTTTCCCATCTATACAAGGGTCGCCTGACGGCTGGGCCCCACGGTGACACATCCACTCGAGCGCAGAGGACGGATGTGGGACGTCCCCGCGGTGGTGGCACTGGCCCTGGGCTCTAGGGCACCTGGATCTGCAGGTCCTCATCCTCGTCGGGGTCGCTGGTGCCGTCCCCGGCGTCGTCGGGGCCGAAGCGGGTGCTGCGCATCTTGCCGAAGAGCGGAGCGCTCTGCTGCCGCCGCAGCCTGCCGAGGGACAGCCGCTGCTCAGCCCGTCCCCCTGCACCCCTACAGCACGGCTGCCTCCCTCCTGCAGCCCCCACCAAACTCTGGGTGCAGGATCAGCTCCCCCCCCCGCCTGGGGCTGACCCTCCAGGAGTCAGTGGATGGTGCTCGGAACAAGCGCGGCACAGCCTAAACCCCTCCAGGGCTGGACACCACTGTGGCTGCTCAGACCCACACAGGAGTGCTGAGCTGGGAGGGGTAATCCCCCTAAAACCAGGATCCCCCGATTCCCAGGGAGCCTGCAGTGGTTTTAGCTCCTCACTAGCCCTTGCGTGAAAATTCATCAGAGGACAATTTATGAAGCAAATTTGAAATCCAAAGGCCCGGGATCCAGTGAGATCCAAACCATCCGCTGCACTTTACTGGAAAGCATGAATTATTTAGGGACGAGTACATGGCGAGGGTGGGGGGGGGGGTTGGTGACGAAGCCTCCATTATTCCTCCATGATTTAATGCAGATGTCCCAGTAAAATAAAGGATGATTATAAACACCCCTGCTCAGTGCCTCCCGGAACCACGGCATCGATCCCGTGGCCATTTCAGCTCTTTACTGCTGGAGAGGCGAAGCAGGGCCAGAGAAAGTTTTTAAGGACAATAAACCTCAGCTCCCACCTCCCCAAACTGGTGTGGGATCTCGGAGCCTGCCCTGGCACTGGATACTGGTGGGTGCAACCCTAAGCAGCGTGAAGCTGGGCTGTACTGGTCTCTGGGCAGCCTTGCGCTGGTTTAACTGGGAAGTGAATGCCATCCAGCTTGCAGTGTGGGGAAGGCTGCTCTGAGGATGGCTGTGCCCCTTCCGAGGACATCGGAGGCACTTTGGCCGTGCTTAGCCCAGGGTTCAACCAGGAGGATGCTGGTTGAGGGATGGTGGTAAGGAGAACATCACCCCACCCACGAGTCCTTGCTGGCGCCCACGGCATCCCACCCAGCCCCTGCTCACCGGGATTGCAGATGCTCCAGCTGCACTTGGAAGCTCTCACTCTGCTCCGTCTGCTCATCCAGCGACCGCTGCAGCTTCCGCGTCTGGTTGTGGGCCTCATCCAGCTGTGGGATGGGATGGGATGGGATGGTGCTGTCAGCAGCCACGAAGGCATGAAGGGAACAGAACCACCCATCTCAACCCCCTCCACCAGCATGAGCTTCCCCACCTCATCCTCAGCTTGGGCCAGCTCCTTCTTCAGCTCCTCCACCCTCAGGCGCAGCTTCTTCACCTCTGCCTCGTGCTGCTCCACGCGGCGGTTGGCGTGGGCCAGCTCTGCCATCTTCTCCTGGTACTGCTTCTTCAGCTTGGTGTGGATGTGCTTCAGGTCGGCCAGCTCCTGTGGTGGGCGTGGGGCAGGGGGCTGAGCAGGGGAGAGCCACCCCCACCACTGTGTCCCCTTCTCCCTCCCCAGGGACCTTTCCCACTGCCCTGCCCCATGACCCAGGAGCTGAGGGAGCAAGGATGGGGTGACCACCATCCCTTAGGCGAAGGGTGGTGGCACAGTTTGGGCTTGAGGGAGTTCTTGGGGATGCTGAGCCCTGTGACAGAGTCACCCAGGGATGGGGGGACCAGGACCACGCCCATGGCACCTTGTTCTTCTCGAAGAGCTCGGCCTGGATGGTTTTGAGGTCGGTGTCCAGGGCACTGGCTGTCTGGCGCCGCTTGCGAGCCAGCACCTCCTCCAGGTCCTCGATCTGTGCCCGCAGCTTCTTGTTCTCCCGCTCCAGGTTGAGCTTCTCCGTCTCCAGCCGCTCCCGACGGCCCCACTCGGCCGCGTTCTCTGCCTGCAGCCGCTCCATCTGAGACAGGGACATGGGGTGGCCGGGGGGCAGCAGGGACACCCCTCGCCGCTCCCTGTGCCCCCCGTGCTGGGGTTTGCCCTCACCTCCGCACGCAGCTCGGCCAGTTTCTTGTCCATGCTGGAGCGAGCGCCCAGCTCATCCTCCAGGTCCTCGGAGATGCGCCCTAGTTCATCCTGGTGGATCTCCTTCAGGATGTTGAGCTGCGGGGGGACACAGCACCCCCAGGTGGGCAGTAAGCACCCACCTTCCACCACCTGAGCCCTGCCTGCACCCACCCACCCAATCTCTGTGGATGGACCCACTGGCTCGATATCACCTTTAAAGAGCACCCTGCAGCTGTGGAGGTGGCTGTGGGCCACCATGTGCATCCACGAGGATGTGCCACCCCCCTGGGGACAGGCCACTCCCTGGGCACCCTCGCTCCCCAGGCACCTTCCTTACCTGCTTCATCACCTCCTGCTTGTTCTTGTTGAGCTCCTCGTACTTGATCTTCCACTGGCTGAGCTCGCCCTCCAGCTTCTCGATGTTTTTGCTGAGTGCCAGCTTGTCCCTGGGGAGAGGCAATGCTGGTGACAGCCAGCAGGACCCCATGGGACATCCCATCCCAGTGGGGACCGGGCTGGGACTGGCTGGCAGCATGCAAGGGTGATGCCCCAAGCACTCACTCCCGCTCCTTGAGCAGCACTTTTTGGGACTCATCCAGCCTCAGCTTCAGGGCGGTGACTTTGGTGGCATCCTCCTCCATGACGCTGACATCCTCCCAGGGCAGGCGGCTCCGTTCCTGGCGGCTGAAGGAGGCCCGGGGGCCCCGCTGCTCCCAGCTCTCATCCTGCTTGCTCGTCAAGATGTTTTCCATCAGCTCCAGCTCCTGTGGCGCCGTGGGTGGCCCAACACAGGGAACAGGGTGAGGGGGCAGCCCTGGCCTCCCAGCACCTACAAGCACCCAGCCATCACCCCATAACCAGGCGCATTCCTCCCTCCATTCCCCTCCCTGTGCTGCTCTGAGGGGTCAGACACCTCCCATGCTGCTCTGAGAGGGATCTGAGCCCACAAACCTGCTCTGAGAGGTCTGATACTCCCCATCCTAATCCAAGAGGGTCCCCCCATGCTGCCCACCTTTGCAGGGCAGGCAGTGGTGGTTTGGGGGTGCACGTGGGTAGGTGATGGGGATGAGGAGCTCCCCTGTCCGCCCCGGGCAGCCTGCCACCCTCACCTTGCCTTTTTGGGGCACCTCAGCGCCCACATCCCGCACAGGCTCGTGCTCAGGGCCGGCGTCCCCCTCTGCCCCGTCGGTGGCGGGCGGATTGCCGGTGCTGGGCTGCGGCCGTGGCGGTGGCGGGCGCTCCTCCGGCCGGTCGCGGTCGCGGTCCCGGTCGCGGCGCAGGCTGGCCAGCTCCTTGGTGAGGGCCTCCAGGCGATGCCGCAGCTGCCGCACCTCCTCGCGCGCCCGGTTGCGCTCGGCTCTCACCTTGCTCCACTTCTCGCGCCAGTTGGCCGTGCAGTCCGACCACCAGCGCATCGTCTTCTCCATCTGGGCCGCCCGCGCCCGCGCCTCCTCCAGCTCCCGCAGCCGCAGCTCTTCCCGCCCTTCCCAGTCCCCTTCCAGCAGCGCCGGTGGGGGCCCCGGAGAGGGCGTCCCGCTGGGGGGGGACGGGGAGGGCTCCGGGGCCAGCAGGGCCAGCAGTGAGCCCCCCGGCAGCGGCGGGGAGCCGGCCAGGCGTGAGGCCCCGCTTTGGCTCATGGTGGGGCTTCCCTAGGGCATGGCCATCACCATCAGCAGCGTCTGCGCCCAGGGACCTGCAGGAGACAGGAGGGATCAGGGGGACTGAGGGGCCGCAGTAGATAGCTGGAGGGAAATGGGGGCAGGGGCACAGTCCCTGGTTTTGGGGGATGGCACTCTGAGTGATGAGGTCCCCAGCATGGGCCCTGGTGAGGTCAGTGTCCCCAGCTGGGTCCCTGGTAATGACCCCAGCCAGGTCCCCAGTGATGTCCCCAGCAAGCAGCCAAGTGATGGCCCCAGCCAGGTCCCCAACAAAGACCCCAGTGAGTCCCCCAGTGAGGACTGCAGCCCACTGCGGCCACCGGCACCTAGTTCCAACTTGGCACCACAGCCGGCACAGCCAGGCACACGGCACCTCTGCCAGCACACCGGAGGGAAGACAGCTACGTGTTATTTGGGTGATGTCATCTGCATGAGGTCATCAGATGACGTCATCTGCAAGCCTCCAAAACCGTCCCTGGTGCTGGGGCGGGGGGACTCAGCTGCACCCCAACAGCTCCAGCTGGGGTTACAGCCTGGATCCAGCGCCAGCGAGGCAGGAACAGCTCCGGAAGGACAGCCTGAGCTGGCGTGGCGGCAGGACGCGTGTGCCCAGGCCACAGAATGTGCTCGCCAGTGATGCCTCAACAAAGGGCCAGAGCGTCTCCATCCCGGCACGGACCTCACATCCCAGCAAGGACCTCACATCCCGGCACGGACCTCACATCCCAGCAAGGACCTCACATCCCGGCGCGGCCAGGAAGGCAAACCGCCCCAGGAAACCTCAATGGGAGGCTGCTGCGCGCCCTAATGGGATAAGTACAGGGTCCAGCCGTGGCTGCCCGCAGCTCCGGCAGGTTTTTGGGACGGTGCAGCCCAGACCTGCCACCAAATCCGGTCGGGCTGGGAGAGCCGGTGCAGGAGCAGCGGAAGCAGAAGCCCATGACAGTTCTGGGCTTTGCACCGGAGGAAAAAAATCAATTTCTCTAATGATATTTGCTGAAATGGTGAAGTTTTGCTAAAACTCAGAAGCAAGCCCAGGCCTGTGCTCTCTGGGCTGCTCCTGGAGGAGTCTCAGGCACCAGCAGGACCCGGCACCAGCAGCGCCCACGGGAGCACAGATGGAGCACAGGAACCCACGCAACACCCACGGGAGTATATGTGGAGCACGGGCAACCATGCAGCGCCCACGAGGGAGCACGCGTGGATCACAGACACCCCCGGAACATCCGCGGGGAGTGTGCATGGACCCAGGTTCGTGGTTCCTGGAACAGCCACGGGAACCACGCGTGGATCACCGGCGTGCGCGGATCGCGGACATCCCCCCCCCCATCCTCCCCGCGGGGTCCCGGCGTGGGCGGGACCGCACGCCCCCCGTGCCTCCCCACTGGCCGCGGGCAATGTCACTCATCCGCCGCGGCCCGGGCGGCGGGAGCCGCCGCATTCCTCCGGTGCTCGGGAATTCCTCCCGGCCCGGCACGGGACGGCCGGGACCGCTCGGCATCGCTCGGCCCGGCCCCACCCGGCTCGGTACGGCCCCGCCCGGCCCCGCCACGGCTCGGCCCGGCCCGGCCCCTCCCCCGCCAAAGTTTCCCGCAAGTTTCCCGGTGCCGCCGGTGGCACCGCCCGCCCGCCCTCCCTCCCGGTGCCGCCCGGTCCGGCCCGGCCCTGCCCGGTCCGGTCCCTCACCCACCGGTGTCGGCACCGCGGCGGTGCGGGCGGTGCGGGCGGTGCGGGCGGCCCGTGCGGGCCGGGGCGCTGCGGCCGAGTCTCCTCCTCCTCCTCCCCCCTCCTCCTCGTCCTCCTCGTCCTCCTCCTCCCGGCGCCGCTCCCGCCCCCCGCCCGCGCCCGGGGGGCCGGTCCCCGGGCCGCGCTGCGTGTCCTGCCCCGTGGCACTGGCGGGGGGGAGGCTGTGCTCGGGGGCCCGCACACGCGTGTCTGCGGTGTGCGCTCCCACACGCGTGTAGGTGGGTGGTTTGCCCGCGGGGGGGGGGCCTTGCCCGTGTGCGTTTCTGGGCTGCGCCGGGCAGTGGGTGCCTGGGTGGGGACGCGGCGGGGGACGAGACGTAGCCAGCCACTCGAGCGTCCCCACGGGTGAGAGGGTCCCCGGTGGCCACGCAGGACTGCCCACCGCACCCTCACACGCGGCGGTGCTGGCTCCCTCCTGCTCCACAAGCAGAAAGCCCCAACACACCATTCCCACCCCCCGGCCTTCTTCCCTTTGCTAGATGCTTTTCAGCAAATTGGGAAATACTAGCGGCCAAGAGGATTTGTGTCCCACGGGACGTGGGGTTGATGCCGTGGGGCGCCGACACCTTTTTCTACCCCAGGATCAAGCAGAGCAGGGGAAACCAAATCAAAGTAAAGGAAAAATTTAAATGCCTGTGCGTGTTCTTTCCAAGCCTGGAATTTTTCTGCTGGAAACAACCCCAAAAAGCTGGAGGCGGGGGATGCTTTGCTCTCCCACGCCCCTATCCCAGCGTTTTCTGCCAGGGGAACCGGCGCCTTCACTTACAGACGGTGAAACGATTTTGCAGGCGGTTTGGCCAGAGCTGCGAGTGCGTGGCTGGGGCTTTAACCCGCTCCCAGCACTAAAACCGGCGAAGTTTTTTCCAAATGTGTCTTTGGTGTTTGCTCGGACGTTCGTGTCTGGGTGACACCAGCAGGCTCAGGAATGCATTGCAGCATCCTGGGATTCCTGGCGTTTACCCTTGCAAAAATCAAACCTCCTTGGCCTCGGGCATGTCACTTAAGGATGTGGCCAGTGGCCGATGGACCATTCTCCTGTCACCCTTCTCCTCCAACTCTGGGTTTCCAGCCTGACCCAAGGTGCCTGGCCATGCCCAACAACCCCCCTTAAATCTGTCCCCAAAGGGCTCCCGTCTTCGGGGTGGGTCACATAGTTGCCCCACATCGTGAACTGAGACCTAGAGACTTGTTGCATGAGTGGCTGCAGGCGCTGGGCAAGCGCAGGGTGATAGTGCTGCCCCATGATGGGCACTGGTGTGGCTGAGCTGTCCCTGCTCCCCTGCACATGGCCACATCCCTGCAGCTGGGCCCAGCATCCCCTGGAGCACAAGAAAAAGCCTTTTGGGGCAAACGTAACCATTTTAGGGGGAAAAAAAAAAGACCTTTGTTCCTTCAGCTGGGCCAGGCTGGCATCACTGGGGAGCTGTGCTGTGGTGTCTGGGGGTGGCATGGAGGACTCTGGCTCTGCAGTAGCATCAAATGTGGTATCACAGAATCATAGGCTATTTTGAGTTGGAAGGGGTCCATAAGGATCATCGAGTCCAACTCCCTGCTCCTTGCAGGACAGCCTGAAACTAAACCATATGACTAAGAGCATCGTCCAGGCGACCCTTAACTCCGTCACGCTTGATGTCATGACCACTTCCCTGGGGAGCCTGGCAGCCTATTCCTGTGCCTGACTGCCTTCTCAGCCTTTTCCTAACGTCCAAACCAAAATTCCCCTGAAGCAGCTTCCTTCCATCTCCTGTGTCCCCTGGGGACTGCGGCTTCCCCCCTGCCCGCAGTCCTTCTGTTGGTGACCAACACTGACCGCTGCTTCTCATTAGAAGCGCCGTTTAATTGCCGATGCGGTTCTCCTCCACTGCTGGGGGAGCCGTGCGGCTCTGGCCGGGGTCCCGCCGCCCCCCGCTGCCACCCCGACCCCCCCGGACCGGCGGCCACGCTCCGCCGTGTCGTTGGTGCAGGTCCCACTAGATGGCACGAGGATCGCGGGAATGGTCCCCGCTCGGGAATGTGCTCGAGCAGGGCCGGCCGGTGGCGATGCGGGACTGCGGCGGTGCCGGCGAGCGCTGCCGAAGAGACCCCTGACAGACGAGAGGGGCCCTCCGACCCGCCTTGGGGAGCAGCCACTGCGCATCTCACAAGGGACAGCCAAAAACGGGGCCCCTCCAGGCACATCTCTCCAATCCGTTTGGTGCCAGCGGGCTGGCAAGTGTGACCGTAAGGCTGTGACACTCCCCTTGCGACCCTGGGTTTTCACCCACGACAGCATCTCACCAAAAGCCCTCCCACTTGCCCCAAATCCAGTGTAGGAGTGGAGGGCACCTGCAGCTCTGGGGTGGTGAGAAAATGGGTAAGCAGGGCTTTGTCTTGGCATCGAGGGACGTGCCAGCGTGGAGGAAAGTGTGGGAAGTGAGTAAGACAACCGATAATTCGGCTTTCCCCCCGCTCTCACTGAGGAAGGCAGACGCTGAGTAGAGCTCCTCAAGGTGACCAGAGGTTTTATCGGAGTTTAAGCAATGCAGCCGATGAAAAATAAACAGCCAGGACAAACTGCAGGGACTAAATCCATCGGTTGGGGGCGGCGAGTCATCCCTCAGCCCCTGGTGCGTCCCCACACACCGGGCTTCACCTGGAACTGCACTGGGGGTTTTGCCTCTCCTGATGACTGAGATTTTGGGGCTGGGCGTCCTGCTTTTCCTGCCAGTATGCAGAGCAGCATCACAGCACGGGAAATCCTCCTGTGGTCACAGCAGGGTCCCCATCGGCTGTAGCTCGGAGGGTGCGCCATCGAGGTGCCATTTGCTGCTGCTGCCTGTTCGTGGTCCGGTGGCAGGGACTGGACATCACCGGGAGCCTCACGGGGTGACACACTGCCCATCTCTGCCGAGTGACGTGTCCCTTTCTGGCTCCTTCCCGCTTCTGGGCAGTAAAGGAAGCCGCTGGCTATTGTTCTTTGTTCCATGCACAGAGAGCAGCCAGCGCTGCCGCGTTCCCATTACTCCCGCCGGCGGCCCGGACAAAGCCCGCCCCGCCGGGGCTGTGTGCCCCCTCCTTGCAGCCCGTCGGGCACCGCGGTGCCCCCGGCTCACATCTCTCCGCGTGGCGATGAGCTGTGCATGGCTCACCGCTCCGCCGGGTGACTTCAGCTATTCAGTGAGAAGCCTGGGGGTTTGGAGAGGTGCCAAGCGCCCCAGCTTTCCCCTCACCCCACCGTGAGCCCCACCGTGGGAGAGTCGCATCCCAGCACTTTCCGTGCCCCTTCTCCCCACCTCGAGATTTCGGGGTTTTGCGGTGTGAGTCCCGCCGGCTGCCGGTGCCTGGGTACGCACCAGGGCCGGTACACGAACACATGCACCTTGTTCCGGTATCCGGTGGAGCTTGGAAAACAACCAGTTGGTGGTTGCCTCCTGGCAACGGGAACACAGCACCCGTGGGGCAGGGTGGTCCCCGGGGAGCTGAGCCTGCTGGGGACTGGTGGGACATGCTGGCCCCGGGGTAGCTGAGCCCATTGCTGGTGACCTTTTCCCACCCTCCCACACTCCCTGTGGGACCACAGGTTGGGAGCAAGCCTCTCACCACCCCAGTGCCACAGCCCCAGGGCTGGCCTAGCTCAGCTCCTGGCAGCACGGGCAGGAGGGGGAGCCAGTCCCTGTAACCTTCCCAAGGAGAAATGATGCCATTCAACTTCCTGGGCGCCTTACCTGGCAGGAGGCCAGTGCCGGGCTGCTGGAGGGGTCGTGCTGTCCTTTTTTCCCCAGGAAAGGTGGCTCAGCTGCACCTTCAGGCTCCAGAACCAGCCCAGGCCCCAAGGACAAAGCTGTGGAATTATTGCAAATTCTCCAAATTTTGGTGAAACAAGCAGCCGGGAAAGACACTAAATTTATTTAGAAATGGAAGTTTCAGGGCAGTTTCTGGGCTCCATTTTGGAGTCTGCCTTTGGGACTTGGCTGCCAGGGAGCTGATGAGCCTGGTTCCCGCATCTCATGGGAGCATCCTCACCTGGTGCTTGTGCAGATACCCCCCTGAAGACCAATTTTCCCCCAGATTCCCCTGACATAACTGGGAGCTTATTTGCAAAGCCAAGCCTAAACAAATAACCTGGGATATTTATTGCTGTGCCTATGGTTGGGTTTTACAGCCCTGGCACCTGCTGAGTCGCTGTTACTGTTGACAGAGGAAACCCCAACGTGGGGTGTGGTGGGGGCACCCACCTCCCCCTCTGATATATTTTCAAGAGGAAGGCTGAGGGAAGCGGAGCAGCAGCAACGGGGGAGCGCAAGCACCTTCAGCCACTCAAAGGCACCTGTGACAATCCCCTGGGATCACCATCCTCTGAGATTCCCAAAGCTGCCCTGACCTTGCTCACTGGATTTGGATGAGAGGTCTGTGGGCATTCCCTCCCACCAGCTCTGCTCCCTCATCCTCATCCTCCTCCGTCCACCAGAGCAAGGATGAACCCTACTTGCAGTCACACCTCTGCTGGGAGCACCGTGGGGCTCCCAGGGGGCTTTGAGGGGGGGTCTGGGCATGCTGGGCCGGGGCTGGCACCGCTTGGCAGTGGAGCTGGCACAGCCCTCGGCTGCAGACAGCACCGGGGCACCCCTGCCCACACTTGTCTCCCCTCTTCTGGCAGCAGCCTGGTGGGACGTGCCCTCTCCTGCCGGAGTCTGCCCATCCCACCACTCTGCCAGCATGTTCCCGCCTGCCTGCCGCCAGCACCGGGGCCTTGAGGGGCTTTTAGGAAGATTTAGGGCTTTTGGGAGGTTTTGGAAGCTTTGAGGTCCTTTAGGAGCTTTTAGGGCTGTTAGAAAATTGAAGGGGTTTTAGGAACTTTAGGGCTTTTTGGGAACTTTCTCGGGTTTCAGGAACTTTTAAGGGGTTTAGAAACTCCTAGGGCTTTTAAGGACTTTAAGCATATTTAGGACCTTTTAGGGTTTTAGGAACTATTGGGGCTTTAATGAATTTTCAGGGCTTTTAGGAACTCTAAGGGATTTTAGGATCTTTTAGGGGTTTTAGGAACTTTTAAGGCTTTTAAGAGTTTCTAAGGGGTTTAGGTGCTTTTAGGAACTTTAAGCATATTTAGGAGCTTTAAGGGGTTTAGGAGCTTTTAGGGCTCTTAGGAAGCTTTAGGATTTTCAGGAATTCCCCACCTTGAGCAATAAAGGCTTATCAGGCTGAGGGAGCGCCACCTCTGGCCTGTACCCAAGGGCAAGTATCCCTTGCAAGGGACAACACAAGGATTTCCTCCCTCTCCGTGCTCAGCCAGCGTCTTTGAAGGCACAGCATGGCCTGTCGACTCACAGATAATCCCGACAACATCAACAAGTGCAGGCGTTGACCTAAAAATAACTCCTGATAACGTCAAGTGCGGACAAAAGGCTCTTTGTTCCATAAACAGCAGAAAAAAGTCCTTTACTCGCGGGCATGAGGGGTCTGCACCTAATTCCCCTCTCCAGGAGAGCCTAATCCTGCAGGAACCACTGCTAGGTTTAGCCGCGTTATTCCCAGGAGGTGGATTTATGGCGTTTTCCGAAGGAGCTGGTCGGGATGACCCGCAGTGGGAGGCTTGGCTCATGGTTCTGCCTGCCATGAGCGTGCTTCTCAGAGCCGGCCCGGCTCCCCGAGGCGTGGGGATGGCCGGGCTTCAAAGGCGGCTGTGTTAGCCATGGTCGGCCTCGTTAGCCACGGTCCGGCCACGTGAGCTGCTTCCCATGGGAGCCTCGTCCCCAGGGAGCCGGGGAAATTCAGGGCTTGGAGCTGGAAATTAAACCGAGCCGGGGGGCGATGCAAGAGTGTAGGATGCCCCCCACTCCAGGGATCCCAGCTCAGCCATGGCACCTCTGGTGACACAATCCTTGTGCTGGGATGGATCAAGGTCCATCACCTTTTCTTCTGGAGAGGGAAGTTATTTCCACCCTTCCCCCTGCAGAGAGAAAAGTCTCATTCAAGCCATTGAAAAAAATATCTGCAAGAGCAACTATTTACACAGGGCACTTCCCGGAGCCCTCCCCGCCACCCTCCTCCCTCCGCTCCCTGCGTCTCGGCTTTCTCCGGCCCGGCTGCTTCCCAGAGCACACAAAGGGCTGGATGCAGGCGTTGCTTTGCAGCAGCTTTACCCGCTCCCACAGCACCCACTGCTGCCTCGACCCTTCCAACCTCAGCTCCCACCGGCACCTGACAGCCAGGGGCAGGGTGCCCATCTCCAGCCTTGGGATGTGTAGCAGGAGCCCGGTGGTCGCATCCAGGCTCTACACCCCACATCCCAGCCCACCTGCTCTACGGGTTTCCATAAGGGAACCCTCCCCTGCACCCCCCACCTGGGGCCTGGGCTCCTTGCCCGGCTCCTTGCCTCCCTCGCTCCCTGTGGGGAGCGGGACAGGGGTCACCGGGACACTGTGTCCCGGCTGCTTTCCCATTAATTGTTATTTTTTAATCCCATTGGCAGCCAGGCGTGCAGCCGCCTGGCTCCGGCTCCTCCAGCTCCAGCCCTGCCGCTGGATGCTCGCCAGCCCGCAGCCGAAGGGCGGCGGGACGCGGCACCCCCGGCTCTGCCCAGCCGAGGTCCCCCAGCCCATCCTGGTGCCGGTGCCCACCAAGACGGGTGAAACAGCCCGGTTCTCCCAGCTTGGTTCTCCCAGCTCGGTTCTCCCAGCCCAGTCATCCCAGCCTGGTGCTCCCAAGCTGAGCCAAGCCGAGCCGAGCAGGTGCCGTGAACGAGGGTGGTGGTCCCGCAGACCCCACAGCGATCTAGGAGGGTCTCGGCCGGACTGGGCTACGAAGTGCTGAGCTGAGCCGACCCGGGCCAAGCCGGGCTGAGCCGAGCCGAGCAGTGTCGTGCCGATCCGAGTCGTGCAGAACCGAGCCGGGCTGAGCCGAACCGGGCAGGTGCCGTGACCGAGGGCAGTGACCCGCGGCCCCCGCAGAGATCTCGGGGGGTCTCGGAGGGGTCGCTGCGAAGCCACCAGTCCCGGGCCCGCCCCGCTGAGTCACCGCCCGTCGGGGGGGACGGGGCGGGGCCGCTGGTACCGGGGCACGGCGCTGAGCAGAGTGGGCTGCGAGGTGCCGAGCGGTGCTGAGCCGAGCCGAGCCGTGCCAGCAGAGCCGAGCGGTGCCGTGCGGAGCCGAACCGGGCTGTCAGGAGCCGGGCGGTGCCGGGCGGTGCCGAGCCGAGCCCGCCCCGAGCCCAGGTACGGGGGCAGCGGGGAGCGGCTGAGCCGGGGGAAGGTCGGGGTGTTCGCTGTTCGCCTTGGGGGTCCCAGAGGCCGCGGTGAGGGGCGCTGGCCGGGCACGGCCGGGAGGGCACCGGCAGCGGAGGGGACGGTGCGGTGCTCCGGGCGCGGGCAGAGCGGCGGGAGGCACCCGCGGGGTGGGGGATGAGCGGGGTGGGCGTCAGCCCTGAGCAGGGCTGGGGGGCACGGTGGGTCCCCGCAGCTGGTGGCACGGGGGTGCTCGGGCAGGGAGCAGCCTGAGTGGATGCAGCGGAGGGGTCTCCATGGGGGTGCGGGGGCGCGGCGGTCGTTGTGCTGCCTCCGGCTGGGCACGGCCCGGGGTCTCCGCTAGTGGCCGAGGTGCTGCCATTTGTCTGTGAAACCAACCTCCATCCCTGCTACGTGGGGCGCGCACTCGCCTGCCCCGTAGCCAGGCTGGATTCCGGGGCCGTGGAGCCACAGAGCCCCCTGAGCTGTCCGGGACCGGCTGTTCCTGGCTGCTGCCGACAGCAGAACTGAGCCCCACGAAGCCCCGGCCGCCGGCCCGGCGTGTGGCCATTGCTTCCCACCCTGTGGGAACCACCAGCACACCCCATTCTTTCCCCTCCTCCCTCCTGGCGGAGGGTGCAGCATCCCGTGGGGACCGCTGGCGTGCCTCGACAGGGTGAGCTGCCTTCCCTAAAATGCCTGTTGGGGGGATTCCTCCTGCAACATCCCAGCTTGCTGTTGCCGGTCCTGGCATGCTGCTGTGGGATATGAGATATGGGATGCTTGGGGTGATCCTTGCCCACTGCCTGAGCTGCCCCTCCAGAGGGACCAGCAAAACCCAGAGAGGCCAGCTGGAGAACTGAAATGAAGTCTCCTGGAATAACCTCCTGGCAGAAAGTCCGAATGGCTGTTGAGGAGGGAAGGCAGCCAAAGCTCGTTTCATGGTCTGAGGGCTGCAGTAACCCCCCTCCAAGCTCCACCGCCAGCAGGGAGCCAGGAGTGCTTCGGAGATGGGAGGGCAAATCCTTTGAGCCTGAGACTGCAGCCAGAGCGGGGTTTGCCGTGCCCCTTGCTGGGTTTGCAGCTCCCATGTGAATTAAGCCAAGGACTAAAAATGCTGCATACTTGGTTCCAGTCCAGCCTTTAATCCCACGGCCTGGGGGCTTCTATTCGCGGAGCAACAGGTTTACAAGCAACTGCGTGTTGCCCAAATGGAGATCCCTGGGAACAGCCATTCCTGCACCTTGTGGTGGCACCCGTGGGTGTCACAGGGATGGTGTTGTGGGGTTTTCAGGCAGCAGGCTGGGTGACTCCCGGCGTGCCAGTGTCTGCATGGCACCAGCTGGGTGCAGGCTGTCAACGTCTGTTTTTTAGGAGGGCTCTGACTCGCCAACTCCTTTCCCATCATCTCACCCGACAGCTGGGGTTTGGCAGGAATCCTGGGGGCCCACGGTCTCTTACCTGACTCCTTGGGTGCTGCAGACTTTGCCCTCCCCAACTCCAGGATAACTACTTTCTGTGCCAAATACCTGGGAGCTTGATATGGGGTGGTCCTGAGCTGCTCTGCCCTGCCCTGCACCTCCTTTTCCCTGGCACCTGTGGCACAGGCAGGCAATGGGGAACTCGCTTATGCAAAGGTGGACGAGACCCGGGGGTGGACGGGGTGTTTTGGAAGCCATTTAAAACCCAGGGGGCTGGTTTGGGTGAAGGGAAGGTAGAGCCTGTCTGCAGCAGGAGACCAGGGGTTGCTCCGGAAGAGGGCTGAGTGGTGCCGGCAGGACAGCTGTCTGTATCCCCTGTGGCCAGCGAGGCGCCACGGGGTGCTGGGGCAGGACACCCTGCACAGCTTCGCCCCCGTGTCACAGCAGCCCTCAGACCACCACGTGTGTACCTGGTCCTTCGCAGAGCGTGTGTCAGTGCTGCTGAAGCCGCAGGCTTTGCATACCACTGAGCCGCTTTACCCTGTCACAGGAGGAAGCACTGGGTTGGTTCGCTGCGAAATTTGTGTTTGTGGTGGCTTTTAGGAAATGGAAACCTTTTAAAAATTTTGAATATTAAGACCCAGCTTTAAGCAAACGCTCCGTCTCCAGAGCTCCAGGCACTGGCAGGCGCCTGTGCCAGCCTCCCATCGGTTCTGCCCATGCCTGTGTGGGAAGGGCCGGCTGCCAGTGGCTGGCAAAGCACAGATCTGGCAGGGAGTTGTGCTGCTCCCGTGGGAATCTTTATCAGGTCTGTTTTCATCCTGTTGGCAAGACTCATCTTGAAGGTGCTGGGTGTTCCGTGTAACACCGCGGGGATGAGCCGAACTGCTGCACCCCATCCTGCGGCAGGGGCTGGCACCGCCGCAGCTGCCCCTCGGCTCCTCGGGCATTAACAACCATGCAGGGTCAGCCCCTGCCACCCACCGGTGACGGGAATCACATGCCAATGCCATGAATAACGGGGGGGATGGCCCCTGTGGACACGCACCACTGGCCAAGGACAAGGGCACTTTGTGAAGCACCCAGATGACGGACACTGAGACATCCCCTCTGCAGAGGGACCCCGATGGGGTCCCCCCCTCCTCAGGCAGGTCCAACCCTAGGGCACATTGTCTGGGGTGGGCTGTTCTGCATCTCCCTGAGCCTGCCCTGGCTTGCCTTTCCATGCCACAGTTTACTCATCGTGTTCCCAAGTCCCTGCTGGGTAATAGGCTGAGGTGACGAACTGCAGGCTCATCTCGAGGAACAGAGCGTCACTTTCCTGACGGACCTGGAAGGAAAACAGATAAAAGCCCTGGATCTCCCCGTTTCCGGTGTTTGTTTGAGGAGTCAGAGCATCTTCCCTTCTCCTTGGAAAACACGTCATCTCCAAAGCCACGTGCCACCTCTGAAAGCTTAAATACCTACTGCCAAGTCATCCAGAGAGCAGTAAGGTAGTAGTAAACACCAGAGGGGTTTCGTGGGTTTCCCCTCTATTTACCTACAGGTTTAGACACCTCAGTATAATTCCTTGGCTTTTCTTTCCAAGACTACCATGTACTTTTAATGGTGATGGGAGGATGTGACCCGGTGCCCAGGGCTGAGCCTCCCTCTATGCTGGCAGTGAGGAAGCCTGCTCCGAGTTGTGTAGCCCTGGCTACATCACCTGGCATTTGTACATCATCTAGCTGATTCTGGGGCCAAACCAGGAATTTTCCCCACTGCCACATGGGAATGGGAAGATGACGAGGCAGGATTCATCCCTGAGGTGATCCCTTGGTGCATCCGGCTACCTTTGCTACTGCTTATCACCAGCATGGATGGAAGCCGTGTTTTCCCGCTGCAAAACCATTTTCGGGGGATTTTCTCTCGCTATTGTTTAGCTCAGGAAACAGCATTTGGAGTGAGGTTGAGCAGGACCATATAGGGCTCCAAGGGGAAATACCAGCTCTCCCACCCACTTTCCCACAGGGATTTCTGGTCCCAGTTGAGTAACGGCCGAAAGGGGCTGATCCTCTCCTCCCACCATCCCAAAACAATCTTAAAGATGCCGGCATAGTGGGATGGGCTGAAGCCTCACTGGGATTCAGCATTCCCCATCCGGAGGGGATGCTTTGCTGGCATGCTGGCTCTCTGCCACCACAACACGGTTGGCATTCGTGAGCCGCTCTATTGCTTTCAAGCAATCCAGGTGTTTTCCAACGCCAGTGGCATTTTGCCACCCCCGATCCGTGTTTTTTGGATATACGTGCGTGATTCCCAAGTGTGTGGCAAAGCACTGGGATGCCAGCCCCATCCAAATCCATTCGCAGCTGCCAGGTGGTGTCTGCACCATACCCTCCAAGCCCACACCAGGGAACCTCGTTAGCATCACTCAGTTACAGCCATGGCAGCAGGTTAATTAACAACCCGAAGCCCCCGTCTGCTGGTGGTAAACTGCTGCAAGAAGCAGATGGGGAGGGACGGGGAGTGGGCTGTACACCGGCACAGGATATGCCCTGGGTCTGTGCTGGCTAGAGAAACTTCCAGACAAAGCCTGCTAGTGAGTTTTCAGGCAAGTGATTTTTCTCCCTGCCCTCCCATCTGACGACCCCTGGGCACCTGGGAGAGCTCAGGAGCCTTTGCAGGTGATGCTGGTTGGGGCTCCAGCACCCACTCAAACAAAGGAGGACTCAGC
This sequence comes from Pseudotriccus pelzelni, assembly GCA_035584735.1. NCBI lineage: Eukaryota > Metazoa > Chordata > Aves > Passeriformes > Tyrannidae > Pseudotriccus > Pseudotriccus pelzelni. The sequence continues at coordinate 14,260,866 of JAWMRA010000020.1, forward strand.
CACTCGGTGGGTTCTGAGAGGACGTTTGAGAGCGGTACAGGAGCAGAGTGCAGCAGTGACAGACAGAATATCAGCTTCACTTTGTGCGCTGGCAAGTGTTTGGCTGGGCCAGCCGGTCCAGAAGCCTCCCACCGATGCTGTCCCACCCTGAGGGGCAGGGTCGATCCCATCGTTTGAGGTGACAGCAGGGCAAGGATGAGGTGACGCGTGGTACATCCCAGCAGCGCTGGGGATGGAGTTTGTGGCCTGGGGCAGGCGAAAAGTGCGATGAGAAAGGCTGTGGGTGCGAGGACTGTGGCTGGGTGAGTGCAGGGGTGTGGCAGCACCCAAGGGTGCTCGGTGCTGGCCTGGGTGTAGGTCACGTAAAGACAAAGAAAAGGGTGGTGGAACAGAGTGCTCACTGAAGGGATGGGCAAAGAGGCTGCAGAGGATGTGGCCCGGCTGGGCATGAGGGGCAGAAGGAATTTGGGCAGCCATGGTTGCTGTGTTGGCATCACCAGGATGTGCCTGGGAGGGCCTGGTTCTGCCAGGCTTAAATGATGGATCGGTCTGCAACGTGTCTGGCTCCTCAGTTAATCTGCAGGAGCTGAAAGCACATGAGAAAATAATTTTAAGGCTGCCAAAATAGGAAGCCACAGTTTCCTTCTGTTCCTATCACTTGTGACAAGAAGCCAGCGCCTGAACTGAGATGTGGAGCAGTGAGTGGAAGAGAGGACCCCTCCCATGCAGAATCGTTGGCCTGTGCTGGGGTGGTGGGGCACCCTCTCTGCGCCAAGAGCTCGGGAGCTTCCTGCCATCCTTCCAGCCCAGAGCCAGGTGGGATGCCTGGTGCTCCTGGCTCCTCCTGGTGGCAGAGGCAGCATGGAGCTGGCCGTGACACCGGCTGGTGTCCCACCTGCACGGCCTTTGCCCTCCATGGCATGGGGAATACCCAAATACTCATGTGGCCCCTCTTTTGTACCCTTCCAGGCTCTGCTGTCACCTTGAAGGCCAAGCCAAAGCAGAAAGCTGCCCAGGATGAAGGTCTTCCTTTTGCTGCTTCTCTCCCCCCTCCAAGGTAGACTGCCACAACTGTGTCCTGCTTTGGGATGGTGAGCTGGGTTTGGGCTGCTGGAAGTAACTGGCAGCCCCAAAAAATCAGCTGAGGCACCAGGGGGTGCTTGCAGCGGTGGCTTCCACAGGGGGAAAACATATCACGGGCTCATGACCCTCTGCTGGGTCTCTCGGGCAGGATGTGTCCTTTCCAGGCAAAGGGGTTGATCTCCATCCTTCCCTTCTGGGGATAGAGAGGTTCTCTGTCAGAGTGAGTGATGGCACATGGGAGAGGGTGCCCCTGCAAGACAAGGGGCCCTGGCAGATCCTCACAGTGTGGCTGTGACATCAGGGAGGTGGCTGATGTCCTGCAGCCAGTCCAGGACAGGCTTGGGGTGACTGGGGTGCAGAACCTGGTGTGCCACATGTGACAGCTGATGTGGGGATGCAGAGTTTGCTGGGGGTGGCTGAACCAGAGTCTCTCTGTGCTTGTGCAACACAGGGATGGGAGCCAGTGGCCACAAGGAAGAGGATTTCCACTTCTGTGGGGACCGAAACCAGACCCAGAGCAGCTCTGTCATTTACGAGCACGGCCCTGCCACCATCTCCATCGAGAACACGGCCCAGGCACTGACAATAAGGAGGCCCTTTTTGCCAAACAGGAGAAACTCTTACTACAAGTACAGCTTGCCCCCCACCTTGGGCAGGTACCGCTTCTGTGTCTACTGGTTCAAGGCCAACAGGACCCTGCGGTTGGTGTATGGGAAGCAGAGCATCCTCCTGGGTGGGGACCCGTCCAGCAGCATCACCAAGGGACAGGAGAGTCAGAAGACTGAGAGAACCAGCATGGTCATCTTCAATGTGTCCTACATCTCAAAGGATGGGAAGAACACCTCCCTTGATGCTAGAGCTGAATACTTCTTCCCTGGTAAAGGCAATTCAATGTTATTTTAAAGACATGAAAGGTTTGCTTAATCCCCAGCCCATTCTGTAGCCATCAGCAGAGCACTGGTGGTGTCCCAGTACATGGTTTAGCCTGGTGATGTGAAGACAGCTGAAGGGTGATGGGAGGGGATGTAGGTTTGCTCAAAGCAGCCCAAAGATAGGCCTGGTTTCTGGGATCCCTGAAGATAGAAGTGGAATTTTCAAAAGAGCTTTGCTCCCTAAAATCCTGGGAAACTGTGGGCTTTACAGCTGCCCCTCAGGGTTCTGTCTCCACCACCCTAGTCCCAATGGACTCCAGAGCCAAGCTGTAGGTGGCAGGAGAGCTCTCTGGGTTTGGGTCACCATCAGCTTCCCCAGCTTGGGGCCGGCTTGAAGCTGTGTCTGCTTTCTGCTGCCCCCCAGGGCTGTGCCCGGCCGCTTTTGGGCACGAGGAAGCCAGTTCTGCCAATGCATTTCACGGCATTTCCTTTCCATCAGCCTCCCCAGAGAGCATGCCTGTCTGGGAGCAGGACGTGGAGGACCAGCTCACTGCCCTGGACAGCCTCATTGCCCAGCCCCTGGCACCAGCCGTGGGAGCCACGGAGCAGCAGACGCTCCGGCGGTGAGTTCCCGGCTCGCGCCGTTCCTGCCGCTGCCAGCGTGTCTCCACTGCCTCCTGCTCACTGCGCCCCTTCCCTGACAGCAAACTGGGGGAGCTGGAGAAGACGCTGGCCAAGGTGGAGCTGGAAGGGCAGAACCAGACCTTCGGGAAGGCCACTGTGCATGCGACAGTCCTGAGAGTCCCACCAGCTCCGGATCCTCAGCACCTGGCCTTTGCTTCCCAGAGAGAGGTGGGTCATGGAAAGCTTGCCCTAGTGCCCTTGGCCTGTTGCTTCACCTCCCAAACTCCCTCTTGACGAGTCTTTCCTTGCAGGAGGGTGGAGAGGTCCACAGGTTCACGGTGGACCTGCCAAGCAGCTTGTTCATGATGGTGAAGGACAGGGAGGAGGTGGTGGAGCACAGGGTGCTCCTCATGGACATCAACAACCAAACCATGTTCCAGGTAATGCCCACACATGTGGCATGGTGGAGTGTCTGGCGGTACAGGGAAGCTTGATGGGCAAAGAGTCCTGGGACCTCCTTCCTGGGGGCTCTCACACCCAGCAGCTCTCCCTTCCCACACTGCCACTGCCTCCTCTTTTTCTCCAACAGGATGAAAACAGCAGCCACGTTCTGGGTGACAAGGTAGTCAGCATCTCCCTGGTGGACACGGTGGTAGCCAACCTCTCTGACCCAGTGGTCCTCACTTTCTTCCATGACCAGCTGCCGGTAGGTGGGGACACAGCCTCGTTGAACCTGATCCCTCCAGGAATGGAGGGGCAAGGAGGGCTCAGGCCCTGCCAGCCTAGAGAGTGGTCACAATCCAGCAGGTCCATGCCCTTGGCCTGCCTGTACAGGGTCCACTGTGTCTTTTGGGGCTTCACTGTGTTCACTGAGGGTAGTACTGCCTCCACCTGCCCAGGAGATGCTGCATGGCAGATGTGCCACCTCCAGCACAGTCTCCAGGGCTGGGAAACACTCTCAGTTAACAATCCTTTGGCTCATTCATGGCCCTATCAGGTGCCTGCTCAAAGCTGAACCCCTTTTTCAGAAATGGGGACCTGGAAGGAGGTATCTGCTCCATCAGCTGACTGGAGCCTTCTCGTGTCATAGGGGTTGGTTTGCCTCTTGCGGTCATCTGGCCTCCTGCTCCATGTTCTCCCCTATCAGATGCTCTGGGTGGGCAACAAACCCACAGCTGCATCCTGACCAGGGCCTGTGGTTTTGTCATTGCAGAGGAACGTGACCCCACTGTGTGTCTTCTGGCAGGAGGACATCACTGGTGAGTGCCCCTGCCCTCAGGTGTGAAGCCCCGCTGGTAGGAGTGAAGGCTGCTCTGCACCTCCCTTCCTTGCTCCAGCTCCATGAACCATTCCCACAGAGCTGATGCCAGGTTTTTCCCTCCATAGTTAACCTGAGTGCTTTCCCCTTCCCCGGGAATGGGTTCTGGTGCTGAGTGGGCTATCTGAATATGTGTGCATGGCCTGGTATGAGCTTGGACCCCTTACTCCTGTCCTGCCTCTTTCCTTGCCCTAAAGATCTGTGAACCCGAGGCAGCTGTTCCTGCTGCTCACCAGACATTCTCCCCTTCTCTTTCCCAGCCAGTTCCGGGAGCTGGGACAGCTACGGTTGTACCACAGTGACAGGGAGCAGCCAGACCGAGTGCAGGTGCAACCACCTCACCTACTTTGCCGTGCTGATGGTGGGTAGCACCTTCCCACAGCTCTCCGTGTTGTTCCCCCTGGCTGTTCTTCCTCACCATCTCTCATTCCTCCTTCTCCTCAGGTGTCCTCCCCAGAGATCACCTATGTGCACAGGCATTACCTGAGTATCATAACCTACATCGGCTGCCTGATCTCAGCTTTGGCATCCATTTGCACCATCGTCTTCCTCTACTTCAGGTACGGTCTGATGGTTCACCCCATGCTCCCTCTCTGTGTCCTGTCCCTTGCCATGAACCCCCGGTGGGGCACAAGCTCTCCAAGTGCAGTTGATGGGCTGGCTAGAAGCATGATGAAGGAGCCAGTCTTGAAGAAAGCAGAGTTCTCCTCTCCAGAAACCACCCCCTTGGTCAGGCCTCCTGCAGGGTGCTTGGAAACACCTCTCTTTTCAATGACTTTGGAAAATCTGCTTGGTGGTTGTTGTGGATCCAGCAAGCAGAAACCTGCAGAGATCTTTTCGAGGACCCATGTGAAGCTGTGGGGTGTTGTGGGGCACCAAGGGCCAGGCTGGGCGTGGTGGTGAGGTCTGCTCCCTTCTGCTCTCCAGAAGCAAACAGCGAGACCAGATCACGAGCATGCACATCCACATGAACCTGCTGGGCGCCATCTTCCTGCTGGATATGACCTTCCTCATCTCCGAGCACTTGGCTGCCAGCAGCAGCGAGGCAATCTGCAGGGCTGGGGGCCTGTTTCTGCACTTCTCCCTTCTGAGCTGCCTCACCTGGATGGGCATCGAGGGCTACAACCTCTACCGGCTTGTGATCGAAGTCTTCAACGCCTACCATGACCACTTCCTCCTCAAGCTCTGCCTGGTGGGCTGGGGTGAGCATGGGGGAGGCAGAGGCACCCCGAGGGCACAGGGTGGAGGGGCACTCGGCTATGGGATGCCTGGATGGGGATGGAGATGTAGCTGTGCAGGAGCAGATGTCTGAAAGCAGAGGGGTGGAGAAGGAGACTCAGTGGCTGAGAGAAGAAGATGGTGCTAGAGGAAGAGTGGGTCACCCAGCAAGGGAGACATGTGAGAGCCACCACTTAGGGTCTTTAAATAGGAATGGGATCGTCTCTTTCTGAAAGAAACATCCAGGACAGCCCAGAGAGATGGGCTGGAGGCAGGAAGCACCCACACATCTCTGCCATGCTTTGGGCAGGAAGCTGTGGGCTGAAGTTCCACATCCCTGGTGGACCCCTGGTTGGTGTCAGCACAGCACAGCCCACTCTCAGGCCAGGGCTTAGGCCAGGCATCTTTGTTGCCTGCTCTACCCTGTTGGCGGAGAGGATGTTGGTTTGTACTCCACACAGGGAGAAAGGGGAAGAAAGTCCTCCCAGAAGGTCCAAAAGCCAGGGACTAGGGCAGCCACTTCACTCTGCTCTTGCCACCCAGGACTCCCCTTCCTCTGTGTGACGCTGATCTTCCTGGCTAACTGGACAAACTACGGCCCCTTCTCCGTCCCCGTCTACGAGTCCATTGATGGCAAAATCACCAATGCAACCATGTAAGTCGTGGGAAATGTGTTGCCTGGTTTCTGGTCAGAGGTAGAGTCAACTGGCTGAACCTTTCACCGTGCCCTGCAGACTCTCCTTGGCCCCCTTGTGGCCCTTTTGGGGCTTTATGCCAGGGTGTGGTGGGGGATTCTCCCCACCCTGGGCACTGGGTTGGCACCACAGGTTTGTGCTTCCCCCGGCCCCTCCCAGCTCATTTCCCTGTGTGGTGACACGGCGTAACCCTCTGCCCTTTCTCCTCCCTCCAGATGCTGGATCACGAGCCCCCTGATCCATAACATCGTGAACCTGGGTTTCTTCAGCCTGGTGTTCCTCTTTAACTCAGTCATGCTGGGGGCCATGGTCCGGGAGATCCTCCGGCAGAACAAGAAAGGCCACAAGCTCAAGCATGTCCTGGCCCTCTTGGGGCTGAGCATCTTGCTGGGCATTCCCTGGGCACTGATCTTCTTCTCCTTCACCTCTGGCATCTTCTGCCTTGTCTCCCTCTACATCTTCACCATCATCAACTCCCTCCAAGGTGAGCCTGGGACACTGGGCTCCTCCGAAGGGCGCTGGGGCTTTCACGGGGGGGTGAGAGGAGCCCTGGCAGGCTGGCTGGCTCGCTCTCCGCTGCTGTTGCTGCCTTGTGGGCTCTCACCCCCCCTTCCTCTCCCCTCTCGCAGGCTTCCTCATCTTCCTCTGGTACTGGACCATGGTGCTGCAGGCGAGGAAGTCCCCCGACTCGCAGTGCAGCTCCGACAGCGTCAAGCTGCAGCCCAACAGCAGCCACGTCGGCTGAGCCCCGTGGTGGCCGTGCCGTGCCGGGGCTCCCTGCACCGAGGACGGCCACGGGAAGGACTGACTCCATCTGCTTTGCTACTGCACCCGCCCCACAGGGCTGTGAGGAGCCCAGGGACCTGCAGCGGGACCAGCCGCCCCTTGCCTCTGCCAGCCCCCTCCCTGGTTTTCCCACCCACTGCATCCTGACTGGCTTGGCACCTTTGGGGCAGAAAGGAGGGGGGGGGGATATTCAACTGGGCAGTGGGGGCTGCAAAAAGTGGAAGGGGCGGGGTCCCCAGTGCCTCCAGACATCCTCTGCCATGCCCTGAGACCAGGGATGATGGCTGGGAAAGGCCCCATCTTCAGCCCTTGCTGGTGGTCACCATGAGGGTCCTTCCCCAGGGAAGACAGAGTGACTCTGCCCCTGCCACACCCTCTGGCAGCTAGAATAATCTATTTTTGTTATTTTTGTCGAATGTCTATTTTTGGACGGTGTAGGAGTTTAGTGAGCATGCCTGCACACCAGACTTGTGGCCATTAAAGTTGTTCCTCTCAGAGTGTGGCTTGCTGGGGTCTCTGCTGGGTGCGTTGGTGGGCTCTCCAGTGGGATCTATCCCTCAGCTGAGGTTGTGCCATCCCCAGGGCAGGACTCAGCATTTCAGCCTGTAGGATCCTTCCGAGCTGGAACAGGTAATTTTGCTCCTGGCAGAGCACTGGCTGCCTGGTGCCATAGGGGGTTGGGGTGATGGAGGGAGATGCCAATGGCTTGGGAATCCAGCGACCATCACTACCCAGAGGAAAGGGAGGCTCGTGAAGGACAGAGATCCAAAGGGGGAGACTTTACAGGAAGGGAGTTGCCTCCCTCACGGGCTGTGGGGCCAGGCAGAACCTGGCTGTCCTGGCTGTGCTGCTTGCAAGTGCAGCATCACAACCCCTATTCCACCATCTCCCCTTCCAGAGGGTGCTCTGGCTGCAGCTCATCTCCCTCCACCCAGCTTCCAGCACCCACTTGGGGCAGGGACACCTTCCCAGGAAGGGGATGCTTCATCCCAGCAGCTGGTGGTGATGCCCAGTTTAGGAGGGGGATGCTCCAGCATGTCACTGTGCTGGTGGGGGCCACTGACCCCTTGACAGGACTGGGGAGAGAAAGGGAAAGCAAGAAGCCCATGTCAGTGAGAATAAGCCAAGAGGGAAACGCTGCAGCTCTGACAGTTGTCACTGTTGCTGTGAGCCAGGGCAGGAGGTCCCTTGCCAGCCCACAGGAAGGCATGAGGGGTTCTCAGAAAGGAAATGAAGACACAGGCCGTTGCCTCAGGAGCGGCCACAAGCCCCGGCGGAGCCTGGGGAGGAGCTGAGCTGCTGGGACGAGGGGACCGGAGTGAGGTGGGACAGCCAGGGGTGGTCCACAAAGCAGCATGAACCTGTTCCTGGGCACCATCCTGCTGTTCCCGATGCTGCCTGGTGAGTGGTGGGTGAGGGGGGGACAGACATCCTCGGTGTGGGGACGCAAGGGGCTTGAGGGGAAGGTTTCCCACAGGCAAGTGTTCACCCAAAGACCACGGTGGGGTATTTCACCCTGAAAAGTGGACAGGCTGGAAGGAGCATCCTTACTGAGATGTGCACAACTGGCAGAGTCAAGTGGAGTTAGGGGGTTTGCTGCTGGAAAAATCTGGAACCAGAAGCCCAGGGTCTCCTCTGCAAGCCCTCCTGGGGGGGGCTGGACACAATGGCTTTGTCCTCACCAGCCCTAATGGCTGTCTGGGTGTTTTTGAAGCCCATGTAACTGCAGAGCTGTTCCTTTCAAACCTGGCAGCTGCCAGATTCTCCCGCCTCCTCTCCCCTTGAGGGCAAGGAGAGGACTGACCCTAGATTTTGTGGTCTTCCCTCCATTTCTTAATGGGCTCTTCTTCCAGATGTTGCCGGGGGAACGGAGCGCTGTTCCGGTGAGTGGTGCCCCCCATCCCTACCCTCGGGCCAGTGCCCACCCAACGCCGTGGTGCCTGGTGGTCACCCTGCTGCCATCCTCCCCAGCTCTGGGCCGGGGTGATGATTCCCTCTCGTGCTGCAACGTGACGGTGGAGCCGGAGGGCCGGGACAGGGGGTTTCGCATCCTCCGGTTGCCGCAGCTCTGCCCGGAGCTGGGGCGCTCTTCCAGCTCCGCCTGTGCCTGCCTGCGGGATCGCTGGTTCAGGTAGCAGCAGGGCTGGCCGTGGCAGGGTCCGGGGGCTCAGCCCCTTGCATCCACCACAGCCCCACACCCCTGTCCTGCAGGAAGGTGCAGGGGCTGCACAGTCAGCTGGTCGGGCTCAAGAAGCTGCTCCTGAATGTCAGCAGGGCTGTTGTCAGTGATGTTCTCATCACCTTTTCCCCCACGGAGGTGAGATGTGCCCTTCCCTCTCCCTCGTTTGGAAGGTCCCACGCCTTCCAAGCGTCCCTCTTCCAAGCACCCCTCGGCCCCTGCCCTGGGGTGTGGTGTGCCCTGCTGTGCTCCTCCTCCATCCTGTTCCGGGGTTGCATCACGGCCCCACATCAGCTTTAACATCCCTTGGCAAGGAGTCATGTGAAACGATGCTCGGGAGAAAAGAGCCCTCCCTGAGAGCCTTCCCAGCAGACAGGGGTGGTCAGGGGCAGAGCAAGGAAGGAAAGGAGGAGGAACATGTGTGACCTTGGGCCTCCTGCCCTCCCACAGGCTCTCCCAGCTCTGGATGTCCCACGTATGAGTGATCATGGGTTGAGGATCTTGTGGGTTCCACTCACAGCTCTGCCTCTGTAGCTGCTGGGGATGAGTTTCTCTCCTTCTTCCCTCAGGTCTCCTGCTGATGTTGCTGAGCAAACCCACTCAGGCAGGGCTGAATTTGGCCGAACTTGGAGCAAGGTTGGTGGGTCCCAAGCAGAGAAGTGATCTGCCAGTAACAACCTCTCACTGTCCTTCTCCACTGCAGGGCCCCAGCATGCTGAACACCACAGAGAAGGGGAAGGCAGGAAAAATCCATCTCCCTAGGGAGATATTTCAGTCTCTGAGTAGCCAGATAGTGCCCATGGTGGTGACAGTCCTCAACATCCAGCAGCTTGGCATGTTCAAGGTATGAGCCAGCATTGCTGGCATCCTTCGTGCTGCCGCCGGCACTCGCTACACACCAGCTCGGCTCAGGCAACGTTCCCCCCCCCGTGCAGGAAGTCAACCAGGCAGGGCAGGTCCTAGACAACACCGTGGTGGGCATCACAGTGGGAAACGCCAGCATCTCCGGGCTGCGGGACCCCGTGCAGCTCACCTTCCCCCACAGCCAGCTGCCCCGCGTAAGTCAGCCCTGCCCGCCCTCCACCCCTTCTCCAGTGCCCCTCGCTGTGGCACCAGTTGATGCCGCCGTCCCTCTTGGCAGGGCGTCACCCCGCAATGTGTCTACTGGGATCCCAGCAAAGGTGCAGTCCTCGGCGGGGCCGGGCACAGATGCTGTGCGTGGTGCTCTCCGTGGTCACTCCTTGCCCCTTGCAGGGCAGGCAGGAGGCTGGCGCAGCAGTGGATGTGTCACACAGCCTGGGGACGAGAAGACAGTCTGCTCCTGCGACCATCTCACCTTCTTCACCCTCCTCCTGGTGATGATCCCACTCCCCACAGCTGCTGTTTGTGCCCTGACAGTGCTGCCTGCCCATTTTGGTGGCCCCTCCAGTGTCATGAGTAGCCACACAGGGACAGTTAGAGCTTTTTCCAGGCAAGCCCAGGCCCCAAACACAAGCCCAGCTCCAGCTCAGGAGGGCAGCAGCAGGTCAGCAGGACAGCCTAGAAAAGGTCCCAGCCTAATGGAGGCTCTGGAGTAGCAAGGCTTGATGTCCCATATCCTGGTGAAGTCTCCCAGGAGGGTGGTCATGGTGGTCCACTTCACCCGCTCCTCACCCCACCTTGGGGAGCATCTCCTCTGAGCCACCACTGCCTTGTTCTCCCTGAAGACCTTTTGCTGGCCAGACTGGGGGTGTGTGTGGGATCTCTGCGGCAGCCCATGGGGGTTATCAGCCCTGTGGCTCTGGTAGATGCAGCTGGGTTTTCTAGGCTGGTCTGGGGTCTGTCTAACCCAACATGTGCATGTTTGGCAGAACCCAGCTCTGGACAGCTCCACAGCACAAGCCTTGATGGCTGTTGCCACCGCTGGCTGTGGGGTAGCCATGGCTTTTTCCATCTTCACCATCGCCTTCTGCATCTTCATAAGGTAGGATGCGCCAGCAGCTCCACGGGGACTTGTCAAGCTGGGAGAGATGCGGGGCAATTCTGGTGCCTCTGCATGGACCTGCTGTGGTGCAGCAGGAGGCCCTGGTCACCCGTGACCACTACCTTTCCTGGTCCCTCTGGGAACACTCAGGTGCAGGTTCAGGTTTGAGGAGACCCTTCGCATCAACCTGGGGCTGCACGTGAACCTCGTGGGCAGCCTGTTCCTCCTCAACCTGGCCTTCCTGCTCAACAGTGCGCTCTCTGGCAGGACCCAGCCAGGGGCATGTAAGGTCCTGGGGGGGCTCACCCACTACTGCCTGCTCTGCTGCTTCACCTGGACCGTGCTGGAGGGCTGTCAGCTCTACCTCCTCTTCATCAAGGTCCTTGGTGTCTACATCCACCACTACCTGGCGAAGCTGTGCCTGCTTGGCTGGGGTGAGCACCACCAGCCTGGGGGAGAGCTTGGGGGAGAGGGGGGCAGTAGGAGGTTTAGACTGGATATTAAGGAAAATGTCTTCACTGAAAGGGTAGTCAGGTACTGGAACAGGCTGCCCTGGGCAATGGTGGAATCACCATCCCTGGAAGTGTTCAAAAGATGTGTGGATGTGGCACTTGAGGACATGCTTTGGTGGTGAATGTCGCAGTGCTGGAGCAACGGTTGCACTCGATGACCTTAGGGGTCCTTTCCAACCTAAACAATTCTGAGATTCCATGTGTCTCCCCTCTTCCAGGCTTGCCCGTTGTCGTGGTGGGAGTGGCAGGAGTTGTCGGGTCCTACGGAGAGTACAGCATCCAGACCACGGACCACCAGGTCATAGCCTACCTGTGCGTGCACCACTGCCCACAGGGCTTGGGTGGCCCTTTGGCACGGGGAGTGGTAGCCCAGTCCTGCTGGGAGTGCAGCAGTCAGGGATTGCACCCATCCAGCTTGGCTTTACGCCATGGTTCTGGTTCTTTAATTGTGATTACAACATATCAGCCACCACAACCACCACCTCTCATGCTGAGCTTCCTTGGTCATGCCTGCAGCCCTCCAGGTCATGGGGGGATGTCCAAGGTCCACCTGGAGCTTCCCCAGGATCCCTCCCAGCTGAGCAGTATGAGGGCAGCGGATATGCACCACTGGCCCCTTGCTTCATCCTGGCCTTGGAAAATCATCCCAGCACAAGGGTGTCCCTGCATCCCTGAAACATCCCCCCTGTGGAGGCTTCCAGGAGTACTTCTGGGGCTTGCAGGACCACTGCAGGCACTGTGATTCTCTCTTTTCAGGTGCTGGATCACTTCCAAACATCTCCTGCTACACTACATCACCAACTGCGGCTACTTCAGCCTCATCTTCCTCTTCAACATGGCTCTCTTTGGGGTGGTGACCCAGAAGAGCTGCAGCTTGCAGGGCACAGGGGCGGTGCAAGGAGGCCGCAAGCCCTGGAAGGTGGCCCTAGTGGCAGCAGGGCTCTTCTGCCTGCTGGGAGCCACCTGGGCCCTGGCATTCCTCACCTATGGCATCTCCTCTGCGCCCGTGCTCTACCTCTTCACCATCCTCAACTCTCTCCAAGGTCAGTGCTGCCTCTGAGCAGTGAGGATGATTTTCGCCCAAGGAAGTCATTCCTCAGCAGGGGATTAGGGACATTTGGCATGTCCCAGCCAAATGGCTCACCTGGAGTACGGGGTGGCAGGAGTGAGCTGGGGGAATCCCCTGGAAGCAGCAGGGAAGTGCTGTCAGCATCCTGGCTAATCCTTCTCACCATCTCCTGCTGTTGCTGAGTGTTTGTACTCCTTTTCCCGCAGGAATCTTCATATTCATCTGGCTGGTCATCCTCTACTACCCAAAGATGAAGGAGCCCACTGGTTCCCTGTCCCACATCATCAGACATGACAAAAACACCACAGTCTCCCAGGAGTAGCTCCTGGCTGGAACTCTCTTCCTGGCTGTTTGTGAATCCACTGAGAGCAATCTTTGATCCTGGCAGATGCAGCTTCCCCACGGAGTGGGAGATCAGTTTGCCACACCTGAGTTTACCCTTCAGTGGGCACGATCCACCTCAGCAGGGCTCTTTGCTCTGGCCCTTCCATTCCCTGGGCCAGGAGCTCCAGAGATGAGCCTTCTGCTGAAGTCCCTCCAGGCTGAAGCTCCATGGTCTTGAAGTGCCCCTGATCTCATCCCCCAAAGGGCACGCCCTGATGCGCCCCAACACTTTCAAGCACTGTTTGCATCCAACCATCACTTTCTTCCTCCCCCCCAAAACCCATAAAGACACAGGCAAGAGGCTCTCTGCTACTGTCACGTTTATTGGGAAACAGCCGTTTCCTAACCCGTTCGCCGGCCCACGCTGACGGCCGCCGCCGCCACGGTGAGCACACCGAGCACACACAGCAGCACGAGGGCCCCAGGGAGCCACGGGCTGGGGCCTGCCAAAGAGGAGAGAGACTCGTGACATATCTGGGGTCCACCGAGCCAGCTCTGAGCCCCAGCGCAGCATCTGCTGGCCGAGGACAGGTCTGGGGGAGGTCACCTCCTGCGAAGGGCAGGAGCCACTGGAGCTGGGGGTGCTTGGGAATCCTGGGGGTACTAAGATGACTCCAAATGGCCTCCACCCACCCCTGCGGCCCAAGGGTTCCATTTAGCTCAGCATTCGTGCCTGGTCTGAGCTATGCTGTAGGTGTGCTTGCCCCCAGCCCTGGCCCTGGACTGCTGCTTGCATCTCCTGGATTGACCTCGGTGCTCAGGAGGAGCCTGCCTTGCTGGGCTGGTGATGCAGAGCCTTCCCTGGCTGGGGTGCTGCACCAACACCCTCCTGGCTTCGGGTCCCTTCCTGCCCAGCTCCCCTGCTCATCCCAACCTGTGCCTGGCATGGAGTCACTCGTACAGAGCCCTGTGCTGGTCTGGCTTTGGAATTTGCTGTGCATGGCCATAATACCTGAAAGACTCCACGCTTCTGTGCAGGGCACTGATTTTAGCAGCCCTTTTTAACAACCTGGCACTATCTAGACAGTTGCAAGGGTCTGGGAGCTGCTCCTGTCCTCCCCAGAAGGACATACATACCTGCCAGGTCCTGTTGGTCAGTGCTGGAATGATGGGTCTCTGCTGTCAAGGAAGGAGCAGCCAGCAGGTGGATGGGCCCATAGGAGACAATCTTATTGTAGTCGTCCACCAGCGCCCGCTTGTTCTTCCAGTGCCTTGGGCATTGCTGTCAACAGGGCCAAGGGAAGGGTGATGGAAGCAGAGGGAACCAGGGGAAAAGCCTGCTCAAAGGGCAAGGGCCATCCTGGAGGTCTCCCACTGCCAGAGGCCCCATTGGGGCTGCAGCCTGGGAGCAGTCAGGACCCCAGAGCATGAGAGGAACCAGGTCCTAAAAGACCCTAAGCCCCTTCCTCCCCAAATCCTGGCATCAACTTCTCCTGCAAATACCCAATAGCTAGAGGGAAAGGGGCTCTTGGTTGGCTTTGAGCCCTTGTGCCTTTGGTTCAGGGCACTGGGGTGAGCTCCTGGTGTTTGTTGTGTGAGGCACCCCGAAGCAGAGCAGAGTCCCTTCTGCAAGGAGCATGCCTGCTCCAGCAGCATGCCTGGTCAGGGGATGGTGCCAAACAGCGAGGGCTCACCTTGGCACAGGGCTCTGGACTGTTGGGGAGACAGAGCCGCACACGGCAGTGCAGGAACACCTCGGGGTACCCAACAAACTGGAACATCTGGAAGCTGAACTTGGCGGTGCTGCTCTCTCCAATGGCGTTCAGGTAGGTCACTGTCTCATCACGGGGACACCTGGGACATGACGGCTGGGTCAGTGAGTGCCAAATGAGGGGGAGCATCCCAGCCTGGAACACAGGCTTTTTTGACTCCGTAGCTGGCCAGAAGCAACACTAGAAGGAAGGCAGCACTGCTGGCAGCAGAGCAGGGGCAGGAGAGGGAGCCCAATTCAGAGTTTTTTGTGGACAAATTGTGGGGCTCTTCTGCCTCTGTTTGATGGTGTCCACCACAGGTTCCACCTGTGAGCAGCAGTGGTGACATTGCTCATTGCTCCCGTCCTTAGCACCCAGGGAAGAGCTGTGACTGTGCTCACGGTGCAAGGAGCCCGGGTGTGCTGGGGCCTCTCCACTCACCCCTGCTCAATGAGCTTGTGCTGCACGCTCTGGAAGGGATCCACGCTCGGGGTGGCCCAGCAGTCCAAAACACTCAGCAGGAAGTATTTGAGCTGGTGCTGTCCTTCTATCTTCAGCAGGACATAGAGTGTGTCCGTGAGGGGGACGGCCACAGCGGGCAGGTGATAAGGCTGGAGGTAGGAGGGGGACTTGTACAGCCTCATGCTGACGTTGAAGTGTCCTTCTCTGACCACGGACTGCACCAGCCTGGGAGCAGCGACAAAGAGAAGAGAGGAGAGCAGAGGATGAGTGCTCCCTCACCTGCACCTCCATGGCAGCCTGGTGAGGGCCTCTTCTAGTTCCCACCCTTCGCTTTTTGGATAGTTGGTTTCAAGCAGTGAGGACAGAGAAAGGCAGACTGTGTGTGCCCCTCTTTGGCGCTGCCCCAGGCCCAAACCTTGTGCTGAAAAAACACATTGGGAAGAAAAAGTGAGGCCAAGATGCCAGACCAACGTGTCCGGCATTGCTCTCAGGGCTCTCTAGGGGCTCCCCAGGGCCTTTGCAGATCGCCTCATTGAAGGCATCTGCTTTTCTGCGAGCTCAAAGACACCATGTCAGCAGCAAGGAGGAACGGCACCACTCACTTGTCAACAGCAGTGAGAGCGAAGGGCAGCCTCACCACCTGCTCATAGGCGTAGATGCAGGAGAAATGCACTTCCAGCTGAAAACTCCGGGAGATCATGGCCCCATGGGCTTCCTGCTCTGACTCAATGACTTTGGAGTAGGAGACATGGGAGCTGTTTTTCTGGAACGACACAGGAATCAAGTGTCCAGATTATGACTAAATCCATTCACGGAGATCCAAGCTCGGGCTCAGAAGGTGCAACTCAGCTGTAGCTGCTCCAGGCCTGGATATCTGCTGGGGTTTTAGCTCAAGCCTTGTGTTCAGGGGCTACTGGGAGCCACCACTGGAGCAGGCAGGAGTCAACATAATGAGCATGGGTGAGGGCTTTTCTGCAAAATGCAGAGCTGGAGCACCAGTTCCTCTCTACCCTTCCTGATCCATGAAGCAAGTGAGGGATCAAGGGGCCAGGGCTGCAGGGCTCAGAGGATGTGGCTAGAAAGCCAAGGGCTGTGATCAGCTAGTAAAGCACACACTGAGACTTCCATGCTCTGCTAAATGAGGCAAAATGTGCTGCCAGCAGCAGTTTGGCAGAGGCAGCAGAGGCTTCTGGCATGCCCAAGGAAGCCTTTTGAAGGGAACGAGAACTTTACAACACCCAGATATAAAAAGAAAAGCCTTTGAGGCTTGCCTTTGCTGTCCCCACTCAGCATGTCTGCTCCTCTCACGGCTTTGGAGCTATGCAGAAAGGCTCTGCTGGATCCTTACCTCGATTATTGACCCACAGGCAGTGTGGTTTTCACCAGTGAGGGTGGCTGAAAAAAACTGCTCACCCTCTTCTTCCTTTTCAGAGACCTTGCACGCCTGGTTCTTCAAGTGGACAAGCTCCCGTGGGATTTTCAAGAGTTCAAACACCTCCTTCCTCACCATCATCTTCATATGCTCCTCCTCACAGGCCAACTTCAGTACCACATCTGGGGGAAAAAGCCATCTGCAGTAGCAATAAGGAGGAGGCCTGAAGGAGCCCTACATCAGCTGGGGATGGCACAGTCCCACGCAGCTCAGCAGACCCTCATCCCAGGCTTGGTGGAGGCTGCTGGTAGGGCTCTTCAGAGACACTGGGCAAAAGACAGGCCTTTGGGAACATGCAGAACCAGACGTGGGTCTGGTATTTTCTAAGAGCTGCACAAGCCCATGGCTGCCACTACTCTGAAGAGACATAGTCCTTAAGCTCAAGACATAACGGCAGATGTTGTGGGTCTGTCCCCTTTTGAGGGCTGCCCACAGAATCCTCACAGTCTGCTGAGGGCACCAGACAGGGACAGGAACCCTCTCCTTCAGAGGAAGAAGATGCAGTTTTTGGCTAGTGCATGGAAGGGGCTTCACTGTAGCTGTTCCAGAATGTGTGTAGTTGTTCTGAGACGGGGAGGCAGCTGTGCCCTGCAGCATGCCCTGCTGCCCTGGCACAGCTACACCATGGCACAGCCAAGGAATTAAGGAATTAAAGCTTTTGGGGAAGAAGAAAATGCCCTGTGACTTGGCCTTGTACCAACATGTAGTCGAGGACATGGTTGTACTGGTGGGGAATGCACCTGAACCAGGAGCTGGGATGTTCTCCTGAGTGGAGAGCAGTGGTGACACCAGTGCACTGTGCCCATCACCCTTCCCTCTGGTGCCCCTGGACAGACTGGAGAGTGCTCACCAGCATTCCCAGCCCTACCTTGGCAGAATTCACCTTTGAAGCCTGGTTTGCAGCTGCAAACTGGTCTGTCCCCCACCACCTGGCAGTGCCCCTGGTGCTGGCACGGGTTTGACAGGCAGGCATCTGGGCTCCTCTTGAGGTGGAGGGCAACCCGTGGCCTCAGATCGTATGTGCTCACCAGCTCACCTGCAGCAAAGGAAAGGCAAGTGAGCTGAAATGCAGCAAGAACATCTCCCCGATGAGAGATGTGAGCGTGAACTCATCCCACTGCAGGAAGACCTGCACAGCTCTCAGAGGCTGAGTATTTTTCCATATTACCCATCCATGACCCAGCAGGGAGAGAGTGCAGGGAATCTCACCCTTATTGCCTTCACAGCCAGCCAGGCAGAGCCAAGAGAACAGCAACAAACATCTCACAGTCCTTTCCTGGAAAAACAAGCAGGCTCTGGAGAACTCGGGTTTGTACCCTGCTCGCTGGAGATGTTTAGTCATTCAGAAAGAGTGAACCCTGAAGCATAGATGCAATAATATCTGTACTGTGTTTCTTAGGCTTGATGGCACAAAGTAGTTTCCTAGCCCCTCAGGCTAACACAAGGGTCAAATACTGTTCTGAATTTAGGTAGTGATTCCAGAAAGAGGAGGTGGGAGAAAGCAGCCCTTGGACATTCAGGGATGTGCTGACAGTGATAAAGACACATTTTGGTGAGAACAGGCATTTTGAGTAAAACTGCAGAGCTGAGGAATCAGTCTGGGCTCCCCAAAGAGGAAAGGAGTTTCCCTCTTCCTGCTACAGCTCTTTTGAAAAGTTAGGATTTTCAAAAGGATCCTCACTTTTCCGGTAAACCATATCTATCATGGGGAGACAACAGGATTAAAGAACCCAAAAAAACAAAGCCTTGAACAGTGATAAAGGCACAGATTAAGTCATCTCTCCTCTCTGTACAGATAATGGATTTCTTTAGGGAAACTAATGGCACAGTCCTGGAATGGCCCTGGACATTGGATACTCCTTATCAGAGACGTGGATGTGAGTCAGCCAGGGCTGACGGCTGGGCAATGCTCTGTCTGAGAGCGGGGCAAAGCCAGTGGTAAAATCCCCACTCTGGTCCGGCAGCACACGCACCCCTGCACCCCTCCACCGACCCCGAGCGGCTGCGACTGCCGGACGGCCGGGCAAGGAGGGTTTATTCCCTGCTCCAGTCCTCAGACATCCCACCACCTTGATTCCATCCCACTTACCATCTCCAGGCCACGCTCTGCTCCTTCACCCACCGCCGCCCCGAGGCCGCTCCGCGCTCCCTGCTTCCCGCCTTATATCGCCTTCTGGCAGCTCATCCCTCTCCCCCACGCAAACACGCTGCCTCTGCGATTGCACAAGAGCCAGCTGAGCATCCTTCAGGGCCGGGGAGGAAAGGGCTCTGTGAAAGTCCATCCTCTGGCATGGATGGCCCTTCCAGCGAGCCAACAGCCTGTGAACACTGGCTCGCTTCACAGCCCCAGTGGGATCCCAGACAGGGGGAGTATCTGCAAAACCCCCAGGGATCTCGGGGTGCATCCAGCTGGGTCTGTGGTACCTCGATTTGATGCAACAGTAGCAACAGATACCACAGTGGCACATGTGAAGGCCAGATAACTCTGGATACTGAGCACAGGCAGTTTTGCAACCACAACATACATTTGCTTCAGCTGTGCTTTTATTGACTTCTGGCACCTAAGAGCTGCTGAGAAGTAATGGTGAGAGATGGAGGGATGAGGGCTTGGTCCTACCTCAACTTAAATCACAGAATATCCTGAGTTTTAAGGGACCCACATGGATCATCGAGTCCAGCTGCTGGCCCTGAACAGGACAGCCCCAAGAATCCCACCATGTGCTTGAGAGCATTGTCCAAACACTCCTTGGACTCTGTCAGGCTTGCTGTTGTTAGCACTTCCCTGGGGATCCTGTTCCAGTGCTCACCCACTGCCTGGATGAAGAACCTTTTCCTAATATCCAACCTAATCTTCTCCCTGCCCCCCTCAACACAGCTTCATGCCATTTGGGCAACATCAATCATTTGCAAACAGCAGTAATCACTCAAGATGGTGCTTCTTGATATATAATGACAGTACTCTTTGCATCCTCAGAGCTTTAATTGCTACAGTTACCATAACATAGCAGCTAATGTGAATATCCATCCCCTCCCCATCCATCCATACTTTTTCCTAACCACAACAAAAAAACCCCAGAAAACAGAAGTGTTTGGCACCTGACCCTGCTTACAGCCTAATGGACTGCCAATTAAAAAGAAAAAAAAAAAAGAAAAGAAAAAACGCAAAAACAAAAAAAGAGAGAAAAGAGAGAGGAAAAGGAGGAGGAAGAGGAAAAGAAAAATAAGGAGAAAAAGATGAATAAAACTAAAAATAAAAAAAAAGTAAAAAAAGAAAAAGAAAAAGTCATCCTGCCATCCCTTGGTGCCCATTTTTGGGTGCGTATCTCAGCAAGAGAGGAGAAGGACGGCGGGGCCGGGGGGGGGAAAACTTTTATTTCAAACTCGTGAGTCCCGGGGCAGGTCTCGGAGGCCCGACGGCTCAGCCGTGCTGTCGGGGCAGGGTCTGCCCGCCACCCCCCGTCCTTCGCGTCGTCCCTTCTCCCAACGGCCCCGGGGCAGCCGTTGCGGGCGCGGGGGCGGCCGGGCCGGGCCGGGCCGGGGGAGGCGCAGGGCAGCGGGTGCGGGGGCCGGAGCATCCCGGGGTGGGGTGTGGGGGGGAACGCGAGGAGTACCCGAGGAGCCCCCGGGACCTGCGTCCGTGGCCTGCCCGGGGTGGCGGGAGGTCTGTCGGGGCCGGGGTGGGGGGAGCCGCAGGCCCCGCCGTGTCCCCGTTGCCATGGCCCCCGGGCGGGCGGTGACGGCGGAGCGGCGGCCGCGGTGCCCTTGGGTGCCGGGGGGTGCGGTGGGGGCCGGGCCGTGGCTTCCCCCCCCCCCCCCGAGGGCTGTGCGCCCCGCTCGGGGTCAGCCCGACCGCGGGCACCGCCAAACAAACAGCCCCGCCGCCGCCGGGCCGCGATACCGAGCGGCCGCTGCCCTTGGAGGCGGCCGGCCCCGCCGAGCGGCCCCCTCGCCCCAAGGCCCCTGGGCGGCCGCGGGGACGGGCACGGCCGTCGGCCGGTGCCCAGCGGGTTGGTGGAGCTGCTGCCCCGCCAGCAGGAGGGGAGGGCGCAGGGGGCGCAGGCTGAACATGGGGATGGGCTGTGCCCTACCCAAAAAGGGTCTGCCTGCTCTGCCGTCTACCCCCACGCCTGGGGTGCGCAGGAACACAGGGCCACCAAGCCTAGCCCAAACTCGCTGTCAGTGCTCACCTTTTATTGTCACGCTTCTGGCTGCTTCAGCCACGCTCACGTAACAAACCACTGTGGCCACAATGCGAGTGTTTCTGTGTTGCTGTCTAGCTGGGTCCCACCCTGAATTCACCCTGGTATGTGTATTTCTGTAGTGCCAGGCAGAATGGAGGTCCTGGAGGAAAATGAGGAAGCGGAGCAAACAGCAGAAGACCTGAACTCTTTGAACATCAGTGACAGCCTCCAGGACGGGGAGACAAAGGTGCCTGAGGAGGAAGACAGTGTCTCAAGCGATGTACCGTAAGTCACGTGTGTCTGGTTCTTACTGGGATGAGCCCTTTCAGGGCCCACGGGGAGATTGCACACGTGTGGGTGGGCTGTGGTGTCCCCTTGCACAGGGAGCGGAGTAAGTGGCCTGGTGTGTTTGTCTGAGAGTGTGCACATGCAAGACAAGACAAATCACTTGATTGTACCTCCATTCACCACTCTGTAAAGATGCTCCGAGCCTCTCATGCTGTTTAAAGATCCCCTGAGACTCTGTGCATATATCAGCTTGCCATGTTTTGATAGCAGGTCATCTTGCCTGTATTCTCCTGCCTTATTACCTGTGTCTCTCTTCCTCCTCCTGCCACGGAAGTGGTTTTGACTGGAGCTCCATTGACACGTCCCACTTACCATCTTCGTACAAGACAAATTCCCGGCAGGAAAAGAAGCTGCTGCACATTGCTGACCATTTCCTCCAGCAGTACACTCACGTCTGCCCTGACCGCAAGCCGCTCTTCCTCCACCCGGTCAACGAGTGTGGCGTGGAGGTATGGGGTGGTGTGGGGCTGTGTCACAGCGCAGAGAGCACTCACCTTCCCTGGTGCCAAATGCTGGGGAAGGACAGCAGCCCTTCTTGCCCTCCCTCCCTCCTGGCCAGAAGGAATGGGAACCCTCTTGCTGAACCCACAGCCCCCAAGCAGGCACACAGAACCCCATACTGGAACACCCCAGCTGTCTAAATTCACAAGCACGTTGTACCTTGTGGTGGTGGTGCTATGTGGGCTGCAGGCAGCTCACAGCCCTGCAGCGTGGTGCTTAGGAAATGGGAGAGACCACAGAAACATAAAGGAAAGTAAAAGAAAAACACGTAATAGATAAGGTTCAGGCTCAGCCACAGATGTGGAATATGGATCCAGAGTTAGGCTGTACTCCGAACTCTGCAGAAGTTACAGGGAAGGAAGTAAATGTGGAAGTTTGTGGTCTGTGTTTTTTTCCCTGGGCCCAAGCTGCACAACTGTCGTCTAGTTCTGGACCTGATGTTCCCCAAGATACCTGGAATTACTACTTTGTACGGGCTTTCCCCAAAATTTATTATATCATTATCGTGCAAGGGAGAACATGCTGGAGGATGTAAAAGCTGGGAAGGGCAGCAGCTATTTGTCTTGCTTGAAAATTTCTGAGATGAGCTTGAAGTTTCAGCCACAGTCAAGCAGACAGCTTCCCAACCCCATGTAATTTCCGTCTTGGAACATGTGAGGAGGGATACTGGTGCTGTTGATATGCTCTAAGGAGGTCCTGAATGAGAGATGCAGCATCCAGGGGTGGTCTGAGGATGGCTTTGGATGGGAAACTTTGCCAGGCATCAGTTGGCTAACCAAAGTCCTCTTGTTGCCCTACAGAAGTTTGTTAGCACAACACTGAGGCCAACCCTGCTGCCTTATCCAGAGCTGTACCACTGGTCAGGCTGTGCCAGCTTTGTCTCTAATTACCTCACCATGGAGCCCCTCAAGTGTCCTATAACACTGGTAAGAAAGGGGCTGCAGTCCCTTCAGAAACATGAGAGGTGACAGAAGGGCCTTTCAGCAGAACACAATGGGAAGCCCCAGTGGCTGGAATTTGACCCTTCCACCATTCCCTCATTATTTAGGCAACCCCCTGATTTTCCCAGTCCCTGTGCGCTCTGTTGCACCCACAATCCCAGTGGGTGTTCAGTGTTGTAATTCAAGTAATTCAGCACCATTTCCACAAGACCAGGCCTGACCCTGCTTTCAGCCAGCCCAGATGACCAGGTGGTCCACTGTGGGTGGCAATGGCTGACAAGCTTCCCCTCTGGAGACCAAGACACCTTGGAACAGCGGAGCATGTAAAGCCTATGGGATGATGCTTGAGTCAGTGACCCATTCTTAGGGGCTTAAGACCTTTCTATTCCAATCTTGGGGATATTTTGGGATGGCTGAAGGGAGATTTATAGGTTAGGAAAGATGATGCCAGAGCCTGGGCAAGTTCTTGGCTGTTGTGAATCAGCTAAGATGAAAGGAACACACTTCTTGCTAGCAGTGACAACAGAGTGACCCAAACAGTCTACATGGGCCATGTGCTGGCCAAGTGTGTCCCAAGAGCCCCAGGGTCTCAAGGGGAACTCTGGCACTTAGTGACCTCAGAGAAGGTATCTCCATTTAGCAAAAGGAGACTGCCTTGGGTCACCTAAGGTGATACCTGAGATATGGGTGGAGATGGATATGGAAATGCTGCAGACAGAGCAGCTGGGGATGGAGGGAAGCCCCATTGCAGAGTTGTATTTAGCACTGGGTTTTCAGCAGTTTGATGAGCTTGCCTTGCTCATTGCTACCTGTGGTTAAATTTGGGATCAGAATTTCCCCAGATTTGGGGTCAGAATTTCCCCACATCACTTTAGAGGGGACTTTCAGAGTCTGTGGCTCATATAGGAATGTTATATACATATTCCCTAGAGGTGCAGAGCCCAGCAATGTGGGCAATGCCCTCTCCTCCCTGCTCTGCCTGGTGCGCGTTTCAGCTCCACAAGACAAGCACTGTGAACGTGGATCTCTCTCTTTCAAGCCCAGTTCACTCTATTCCCCAACCACCATCCTGAAGTACCAGCGGGGGAACTGCTTTGACTTCACCGTGCTGCTGTGCTCCTTGCTGATCGGGGCCGGCTATGACGCCTACTGCGTGCACGGATATGCCACCCAGGAGATATGCGCCCTGGACCAGACTCAGGATCTGTGCCCACTCAGGAAGCCACAGGAGGTGAGACCTTCAGTGGGCAGGCAGGGATGCATGCACAGCCTGTTCATGGCCAGTGAGCTCCTGAGCTGAGGTAGGAGAGAACAGCTTCAGGTCCACACTGGCTTTTGATCTGTGCTGGTAACCTCACCAAGGAATCTTCTGAGTGATTTTCCACAGCTCCTTAAGAGGCCCTCCAGTTGCAGTACTGCAGACTGCTAAGTTTTGGGCACTAGGATGTAGGTACTTGTAAGCCATACATTTTCTCCCTTCTCTTGATCTCTGTCAGGTACCAATGATGAAGAAGTCCAGAAAGTACAAAGTTAAGATCGTTGCAGAGCCACAGAGCAAGTTTGAGCTTCAGCAGAAGGCCAAGAAGAAGGAAGAAGCTGAAGATGTTCAAAAGAAGGAAGAAGAAGAGGAAGTGGTCACGGTAAGTTAGCAAGGTCCACCTCACTGTAAGCTCCAGGAAGAGGATCTGAGGCATAGGTCAAAGGCCAAAGAGAGGAGCTCACCACCCCACTCCATGAAATGTGACAGAACCCTGATTGTGGCCATGAGCACTTGGCCTCTGGGAGCACAGTGTGTGCTGGCACAGGAATACGTGCTGGGTATGTACTACCTCACTCTTATGAAGAGCATTAAGAGCCTGGAGTTCTTTGAAAGTGGGCAGAGGAAAGGATAAGATGGCCATTGAGTTGGATTAAATTGGCAATAAAATGGCAATAATTACTGCTCTGTCTTCTGTGCTACAGGAGGCACAGGAAAAGCCCAAGCGAGACCCTTTGCATGGCTTACGGGTGCACGCGTGGGTTTTGGTTCTGTCTGGGAAGAGGAAGGTTCCTGAGACCTTCTTCATCAATCCATTCACGGGAAACAGCCACAACACCGCGGATGAGTGCTTCCTTGGGATTGAGAGCATCTGGAACCACAGGAACTACTGGGTGAACATGCAGGACTGCCGGAAAGGCTGCAAGGTAAGGAGCCCTTTAGCACCTTGGGCATGCAAGGGACAGTTGGGTTGACATGAGTCCTGGGCAAGTCCAAGATCAGTGCTGGTCCAGTTTCCACTTAACCATTCCTTGTGTTGGCACTGGTCATGTTGCTCTGATTCAATAGATGCTGGAACTACTCCAGGACATTCCTGACTCTGAGCTAGAAAATACAGATCACACCTGTTAAACTCTTACAGTGCTACAATTTCAGCTTTTTTAAGGCTGGCTAGACACTCCTTCTCTCAAAGAAGAGCTTTTGAGGCAGAGGGTGTTTTGAACCTGTCAGGCATGGCTCAAGGCAGGAAGGATCTTGATGAGGCTCTTTCCACACCTCAGCTACTCCCCAGCTGACACAGAGTCTGGGAGGTGAGGGTCTGAGTCAGAGCAACTTGCCCTTTGGGCCAAGCATCCCCCTAAGGAAGGAGGTAGAAACCTTTCCAGCAGTTTGCTCTCATCTGTGGAGAAGCACCAGGAGGAAAAGGATCTGCAGCCTCCAGGCACAGGGATAGTCTTTGGGGTCCCACCAGCCAGCCAAGAGTCCGATGAGCTCAGCTCCCTGAGATTTAGGTCTCTAGAATCTTTAAACTCTCTGACACCCAGCCATGAGCACCCCAGATATACCAAGTTCAGTTTAGTGTCAGGCCCTTGAGACTGCCCTGGAGTTAAAAGAGGTTTTTTTTCTGTATGGTCTAGGATCTCAGCTTTGACTTGAGTGATGCCATCTGCTGGGAAATTATGCTTCCAGAGAGCAACAAGCTGCTCACAGAGTCATCTGAGAGAGACATGGATGACATGGTGAGTGACCCAAGTGGTGGCTCTTGTGCAGTGGGGATGCTGTATCCACTCTGTGTGTCCATAGGTCTGTGTATGTTTGCCTGCCTGCTGCCCTCTCCAGGTCAGATCACTGTTACTCTGGTCAGGTTTGGGTTGGCACTTCAGATCGCTTCTCAGCCTTGAAGGGTTCTGATGTTTTCTGAAGCAGGACCTCAAGTGGTAGGTACTTCTGGTGTCCTAAGTGGCAGGGGAGCTCTGTATATCTCCAGTGCATGGACCTTTGGGGTGAAGTAATAAAAAAAAAACAACAACAAAATCCAGACTGAAATTTTTATGGACAATCTTTCTGTGCTGGTCAGCACCCTGCCCTCCTGGTGGCAAGATGGAGCTGTCAACCAAGTACAGAAATAGTGTATGTCCTCTAATATCCCAAAAGTGCTGTCTATGGAAGCAAAAAATGGTATGTTGTCCTGTTGGGAGAAGACAGCATGATAAAGCAGGACGGAGGAATGCCAATAACAATTCCCTCCTGCTATCTACTCTTCTCAGCCTATGCTCATAATCGGGGAGCAAAACATCCTTCATGGTCTTAATAAAATAAACTGGTCATTATGGCAATTGTCACATATATCCCATGTCCAGCAGGAGCATTAGCCAGGAAAAGATAATCTCATTAGGGTCGAGTAGGGATGCGCTCTCATCACTGCCACTGTGTTCGCCAGGACCAGCACAGCCTCGCACGTGCTGAGCTCTGATCACTGTGCTGCACTCTCTAGAGCCAAAATGCCTCCTGGCACAGTAAGAGAAGCTGCCAAAACCACAAATCTCTGCTTCTGTTTCAGAAGGAAAATGAGAAGAGAGACGTGAGTTTTGAGATGCCACTGTCGTGGGTAGCCCGAATTAATGTGTCTTGCAGAGGTATGCATTCTTCCTGTGCCTTTTCTTGCCCCTCAGCTAACCTTTCAGTGGATCTGGCACATTGGTTTATCTCACTCGAGAGTTCTCCCTTGAGGATAGTCAAGGGGTAGCAGTGAAGTGCAGTAGATGAAGGCAACAACAGCTGTTGGTTTGAATGCCTGCCCTCAATGCTGCATTGTCTCACCTGGGAACAGCCCCCAAAGACACACCCCCACACTGTGTTTTCCTGCCAGCTGGGAATTTTGGCTGGGATGGTTTTTCTGTTCCCCCTATGCCCCTGCATTATCAAATACCTGCTTTGGGAGAGAAAATAATTATTATACCATTATAACATTGAAGAGACAGGGTCTGAACAGCTTCACTGGCAGCAGAAGGCAATCAATAAATACATGGTGTCCCTTAGACCATGATTTTCTCCCTCTTAAATTCTTTTTTCTTGGGCTGAGTAGAAAGGAGTCCATTTTTCTGACACCTCTCTTGCACACTGCAGAATTTGAGAATCAGTATTCCCAAGGGAAGAAGGTGATCCTGTACAAGCAAGCAAAACTGGAGAAATGGGCCCCATACGTGAATGAAGATGGGCTGGTGGAACGACTCACCATCTACGGAGACTTGGACTGTAAGAGGGATAAATGAACACGCCCAGTGCATTGAGCAAACACAGCCTTGGGTGTGCTGATGGAAAGGGGGAGGTGGCCCTTTTTCTGCCAGAGTCTCTTTTGTGCTTTCTCATCTTCCTTTCACATTTGTGGGGGACTTACCTACCATATCCTCAAACTTTTCACCACTCTTACTGTCAGTCAAGCCCCAGAACTTCCCAGCATTGCTAACGGTTTCCACGAGAGTTTTAATCTGTTTTACACCCCAGTGAAGCCGTTCAGTGTCACAGGTCAGCTGCTTGGATTTTCAGAGAAATGCAAGGTTGGTTTGATTCGATCCAATAGTATCACTATTCCCAGTGGTGTCAACAGGAGCTATAGAAAAGAGCAGCTACAGCCTGAAGATATCTCTGTGCTTGAAAGCATTATTCTTCAGCAGCTGGTCCAAGAAACCATGCAGATTCCTGGGTGGACATGCAGTGTCCTGCCCTCAGCCCTCTTGGACAGTGTGATGCTCCAGTCTCATTTCCTTTTGTTCCTGACACTGTTATTAAGTATTTGGGATGGAATTTCTCTTGCCTAACTGTAGCCATTTGCCATGTCAAGTTCTACCCCTGAGCTGATTCGTTTAGTTCTGGTTGATGGAGAGGAATAAACCCTCTTTAAGGTATAATTCAAATACAGATTAGGATTCATCTACAAAATACTCCTGTGCACAGGGCCAGTTCCAGTGACTGTACTGTGCCCACTGTGGCTGCATCAGGAGCACAGGGTACTTGCACAGACACTGAGAGCTCCTCTGATAAATTTGACCATGTCCAACAAGGTGAGGTAAGGTTGCAAAATGACCTGTCTCCTGCCAGGTACTGAAGTAGTGGAGATGACAGAGTGGTTCAAAAATCGAGAAGACATGTTGGATATGAGAGAAACGAATAAACAAACACAGCTGACCACAGACTATTTCAAACCAGGACATCCCCTCCTTCTTAAAGGTATTCCAGCTCATCTGAGCAGTCACTGCAGCTCATGGGACTTTAAGTGAATCCCTTCTAGCAGTGGCAAAAGCCCAAAGTTGAAGAGAGGATCTGGGTTGGGGGTGGGGGTGGGGATGACCAGGGAATTTGTGGGTTAAATTGCCTAGATAAATAATATGGTCTCCAGTGGAGAGTAGAGAACTGGGTTGTTGCTTCCAGTCCTGGGCAGTGCTCCCCCAGCTCTGGGCTTTTCTGTGTATTAGAAAAATACATGCAGGGGTGATACAATGTGCTTTTACCAGTAGAGGTGATAGAAAGTTTCTCAGGATTATGTTTGGTCTCTCGGAGTTGTGCAGCTGGAGGAAAGTCCTGCAGCAGATCTTTTGCTAAGGCAGCATTTCACCCAAAGTGGCCGTGCCCACTCCTGGTTTGGGACGAGCAGGGTTCAGGGTCCCCTCACTACTGCCTTACTGTGTAAAGGAGGCAATGGGCCTGGAAAACTGTCCTGCAATCCTTAGGCCACAGCAGTGAGGAGATAACATTCCCTTTTTACTCTCTTAGATGTATTTATTTGATTTATTGGCTGGTGTGCTAACTCTGAAAACGTACCTGTACGTCCTCAGCTCACACCTACACGTCGCTGGAACCAGAGACTGGCCACACGATGGAGTTTTACCATAAGTCACGAGCTGATGACCTCCGGAAACGTGTGGAAAGCGCTACTGAGATGACCGAGTACTTCGTGGGCCGGGATGACTTCCTGCACATCCGGCACGTGGAGTTTGGCGAAAAGGAGAACGGACTGGATACGGCTGGCACCAGACCTGATGTTCACCTCCGGCCTATAGTGGTACGGCCAAGGCAGGCACAGAATAATGTGTGATATTTATACTGTGCAAAACATACTGCCTGGGGCTTTGGTTCCTTCTCAGTGGGCACGGCCGGGGCAGAACTCCAGATGAGGCGTCCAAGCCTTGTCCAGCTGCTGTGTCTCACAGTTGCTTGTCTGACAGAGAGCTACAGTGTGACCAGTTGTCACGAACTGCTAGAATGAAACTAAGGAAACTAAGGCTTGGAAAATGTGTGTCAGAGGAAGGGAAAAAAAAAAAGCTTGACTACAACTTAGGAACAAAATTTTCACAAGATTCAAAATTAGTAAAATGATTTTGTGTGCTGAGCCCAAGCTACTACCATTTTAGGTTCCTGATGAAGTGTCCCATCACTGATTTGTTACCAGCAGGTAATTTACCTCTTCCTCTTGTCAAGTCTGATTTGCAGAACAGAAGGAAGAGGAAATCTGACATCTGTCAGTATGTATGACTCAGATACATCAGCTGCCAAGACAGAGCTATGCAGTGGCCTGCCTTTGGATCAGCACCCAACATACTACTTTTTCCTTCCCTGTGTTGGGAAATGTGGGAAACTCTGCTGTGCACCAAAATACCTTGCCACTTGCAGTTCCCTCAGGCAGGGATGCATCCCAAGCTAACTTGGAGCTTGGAAATCATGCTCAGGTCCACAAATAGGAGACTTCTGTATTGCCTTAAACAGCTTTGTGATTGTTTTTTTCCAGACATAGACAAGAACAGTAGGACCACTGGCCAAGAGATGCCACCGTAGTCCAGGCAGAAAAGCACACTTTTTACCTTGGGTTTTTACTGGATTCTGTAAATTTTGCTAGCTTTGTGTTGTCTAAGCTGCTTCCATATCTTTTTTCACCCTCCATTAGCAAATCAAGGAGTGTTTCCACAGAAATCCTGAAAAGCCTGCTGACGAAGATGTAGAGGAACGTATCTTTATGATCGAAGACGACAGCATCCAGCTGACGTATCACCTCGAGGATCATGACACCATTGCCTCGAAGGTGGCTTTCTTCAGAGCGATACAGAGGGATAGGAAAGGAGAGGAAATCTTCCTGACCCGAGACACCTGTGTCAAATACCAGGTATGAAGAAAAACCGCATTTATCTTGAAATCTTTTTAGATCACAAGACACAAAAGGGAAGGTGAAATGTCAGTGGAAGAACTACAAGCATGACATATTCCATGCTGCCCCTCTGCTCTACCTGCACACCTCCCTCACAGCCCCTGTCCACAACATGGACAGCCCTGGCGATGCCCTGCCATGCTGGGAGTGACTGGGCATGCAGGACGTAGCGTGGTGTGAAAGGCTTCCTCTGGCCATGCCTGAGATCATCTTCCCAGACTTGGTCATCAGGCAGATCCCACAGCCCCTGGGATCTTGCAAGATGCAGGTTCAGCAGCTGTTGGGCTCAATTCTTTGGATTCACAGCAGGGCAGCTGAAATTTCCTCTGCTCTTCCCTCTTCAAGAAGAGAGAGAGAGCAGAGCAGCAGAGACAGACACCTCATGTTTTAGCTCCGTTTCTGCCATGGAATTTTCGGGCCCCATCGTTCCTTAAATCTCCAGTGTTTACCCTGCAGACACAGAGCAAGATGCTGAGGCTTAATACATTGCTGATAGATAGATAGATAGATAGATAGATAGATAGATAGATAGATAGATAGATAGATAGATAGATAGCCTTAAATAAAAGATATTCTGAGAAGAGTGAAGTGCTGCCAGTAAGTGAAATTATCTCATTAGGGCCCAGGGGTCAGTCACTCCACTAACATCACTGATGTGAGTCTCTAACTGGGGGCAGAAATCTGCCAGTAAATTCTGCAGTGATGCTGCACAATTACACTTAAGGAAACCAAAGAGAGATTGCAAATACAGGATTTTTTTAATGTTATGCAAGCTGGGTTTTTTTTAGTTTCTATTTCCCACTGGGGAGAATACGCAGAAAACAATTGCTGGAGTCCCATTTTTCCATCTGTAACCCTGCAAAACTGGTTCCAATCATATACCAGCATCAGCAAAGTGCAAGACACGCCATCTGTCTCACATTACTGATGGATTCCCAATCAAAATGAAGTCTAATAAACCCATGCTGACCATGGGTTTGATGTTTCAATGCTGGAAATCAGCACCACCTTGTTGACGATGGCAGGATTCTGCCAGTTTCTGTCAGCAGAGTACCTGATCCCAGACAGTGCTGCAGTTTTTCACTCTCTGCTTGCAGCCATGGTCCTCTGAGAAACACAAGAACGTGCTCCATCTGTACAAGTTGTTGTGGGAGCTGAGAAAGGAGCAGAAGGAGCTGAAGCACCAAGTCCGGGAATCCGAAGCAGAGGTAACAGGGAGGCGGCCACACTGTCAGAGTTGATCAGGCGTGGAAACAGTTTCAGCTGACCGGTTGCCAAAGCATCCTCAGCATAAACTGTGGTAAAAATAAGACTCTGGTGTCACAATGTTGGTCTCCATGCTGAATGATCAGCCACTGTTTGGTGAAGATGTAGCTTTAGTGTATTTATGGAGAGTCACAGCCCCTGCTCTTACTCTTCATTCCCTGCGAGGAAGAGAGTTTCAGGGAGCAAATGGCAATATAGAATTGGGGCATCTGGAAGCATATCTGCCATTTGCCCAGGAACGAGACCATAAATGGAAGGATATTGTATGCAATGCTGTATCTAGTTGATAGGCATTTTCAGGAAGTCCCATCCAAAATACTGAAGGGACTTGTTGTCTCAGAAACTGTAGGGAAATACTTCATAAAATACATTGCTTGTACTGTTAATCACACTGTGACCAGTGTGACAAATCCATGTTCTTTCTAATTACTTCGTGATAAATACGGCCATTCTAGCAGATGGAGCCACAGCCATTGGATTGGTTTTTAATGTTTTCGTGGGGAAGAGAAACCCCTGAAGGAGCTGCAGAGAGAATGTTCAACTACATTAGCCCAGATTATTAGTAATAATTAAGAAAAACATTGCAAAAGTTCCATTTTTCCCCAGAAATTTGAAGATAGTTCACCGTGACCTCATGAACTACCTTGCCAAATTTCTCCGTCTGGATGTATCAACAGATGAAATATTCACAGTGCTTGTGCTGCATATCCTGTATAAAGCAAAGTACAAGCCAAAGCTTTCGGTGCAGTTTCAAAAGTAGTGCCAAGAGTGTGACTCCAGAAAAGCTTTCTTATCAATTATTATCAATAACTGGGTTCAAGAATTTCACGTGGAGTAACAATCTAAAATTAAGACTACTGTCAGCTTGATCTGCCCACAGGATATGAACATATTTGCATAGTACGTATTTACCCTTATTCTACAGGTCTTGTATGCTCTGGTAGCAGGTAAGGTATGTGAAGTATGTAAAGTACAGTCATTTTGTGGCAAAGCTGAGGGGGTCTTTCTTCTGATTTCTTGCAAGGTGCTAAATGTCTTGAGGGTTCGTGAGGATGAAGAAGCCAATATTAAACTGACAGTTTCAATGTATAACGCTGCAAAGAGAGAATGTCAGCACGAAGCCATGGTAGGTTCATGCCAGCATTTAATACACGTACCCAAAGAAATCCAGAGCAAGCTTTTTCCCGTCTGAGGAATTACCTTTGGAGGGCTTTTACTATCATTAAAATATACTGGGACAAATCCCAGTATGGAGTAAGTCAGCACAGCTTCAACTGACTTCCCACAGAAATATAACATGGTCATGCTATGGTCACCTTCTGACTTTCTGGAAAAAATCCCATCACTGAGAAAGATTACTGGTTTATTTTGTTTAGTTAATAAAAATAATAAGAAGCACTAGTTGACAATAGGGCTTATGGGGGAAGTATTTTAAGAGAGCCATGCCTGTATATGTGTATAATTTTTTTTTTTGTCATTAGCATGTGAGATCAAAGAACAAAATAGCTCCACAGTAAAATTCAGTCCTTATCTCAACCAGAGCCAGTCTGGTTCTCCAGGGCTTCTTGACTCTAGTGAGGCAACACATTGGGGTTTTGCTGCCTCTTGCTGTTCCACGTGTTTTGATTCCCCTTGTTTTCTTGTTCTCACGAGACCTCATCTCAAACTTTTTGCCCCTCCCTAAAAATAAATCAGCTCCAATTTGTGGTTTCTTTCATCTCAGCACCCTGAACTTTGAGTTGTGCTTTTCTGTGCCTTTGCTCCTCACTCTCCTCTCTATTGCCCTGACTTCTGGTTGCTTGTTCCCTCACAGGCTCTGGAAAAGCGGCAGAGGAGCTCCCAGAGCTCTCTTGTTTTGGAGAACAAGAATTGGGAGGAGGATGAATTCCGTGCCCATCACGCTGCAACCAACTCCAGTATGCCCAGACTCAAGCAGAGACACAGCAGGTATCGGGAATGATGCCTGAGCAGGGCCCAGGGGAGGTCTACAAGGCAGCCCCCTGGGAACCTGGCACTGAAGCTGTTCTGCAAAACAGTTGATTCCCACTGCAGTTTTCCTCTGATATCCCCCTTGTTGTCGTAGGGAAAAGCAGCTGGGACAACAGAAATCCCATTCTCTTCAAGAGGCACTGCTCAGGAATCCCCGCCTGGCTGGGCACAACTGACTTCTCCCTTCCTTTTCTGTAGTTGCCTGCAATACTCTCATTATCATCAGATGCATTAGGAGATTTTAATGAACTTGCAGCGTTCTGTGTCTTTTTCTTTTCCCTCTTTTGTTTTAAGGCCCATCTGTAGGTACATCAATTCTCCCCTCATGAAATCCCATCATGTTGGAGACTCAAGTCTGACACTGTTTCTCGGGGCTTTTCTTCCCCACACCTGATCCTTAGCTGCTGACATCAGGAGCAGGATTATTTGGGAATACCAGTCCTTTTCCAACATAATAATATTTTACCAAATTCATAATTTAGTGTTGCACAAGCCAAGGTTTTGAACTGGTGAGTTCACCAAAACCGTAACGTTTCTTTGACCTCATTTAGAGCTCTCCAATGACAAAACCCACACACAGCACTGTGGTTATGAACTCATGCTTGTTAATTCAATACCAGAAAAGACACCAGAGTAAATTAATTTAAAAATACTTTTACAGTCATTAAGGACACAGCAGCTGCCAAAACACCAGCAAATGCACATTATAAAATCACAGAATGTTAAGGGGTTGGAAGGGATCATCTAATCCCAACCCCCCCTTGCCATGGGATTTTCCTGTATTCCTCCCAGGCCACCTGTCCTCGTTTCCACTTCCTGAAGCTTCTTTTTTAGCTCTGAGTTTGCACAGCAGCTCCTTATCCATCCACGGAGGCCTCCTGGCATTTTTGCCCGATTTCCTCCTTGTCGGGATGCAACGCTCCCGAGCTTGGAGGGGGTGATCCTTGGAATTCAGCCAGCCTTCTCGGGTCACTGTCAAGGAGTAGCGCCAAACTAATTTGATTTTTCTCTGTCGATGGGAGTAATTGGCTTCAGAGACGGCGAGAAACACACACAAGCGGCACGACACGACCGCACCTCAGCCGGGCGGCGGGAGGCGCAGAAGCCTCACGGGAGCCCCGCTCCCCGCGGGGCTGCGCCCGTGGCACCCGGGAACCAACCCCTGGGACACACCAAGCGGGCCCGCGAAGGACCTCTGCCGCCCCCACGGAAGCTCCGAGGCCGCCGCAGGTTGCGATCCCGTGGAGGAGCAGACGAGAAAGCTCCGAGAACGCGAACACGCCCGGCCCCGGCCCGGCCCCCGCCCCTCAGGGCGGCTCCGCAAGATGGCGGCGCCCATCCAGCAAGCCGCCTCCTCATTGGCCGCCCACGTCGGGCTCCCTCAAGAAGCCGCGTTGCGAGTGGGCGCTGCGGCACCGTCGCTGTGGCAACCGCCCCGCCCTCGCTTCCTATTGGCCGAGCGGCGCGCGCAACCCGGGCAACCGCCCGGCGCGGCGCGGGGTTGTTGTGGAGGGCCGGTTGTAGGCGGGGGGGTCCCGGTCCCGGTCCGGGTCCCGGAGCGGTGCCGGTGCCGGTCCCGGTGCGGTGCCGCCGGGCCCCGCCGCCACCAGCGTCCGCGCAATCCCCCACGGCGGCACGAGGAGCGCTCCCGCCCCGTGATGTTCATCAGCGGTGAGGCCTCGCCCTCCGCCGCGCCGCCGCTCGGGAGGGTCTCGCCGTGACCGCGTCTGTGTGTGTGTGCCCGCAGGGCGGCCGGGGCAGCCCCGGTGCGCGGCCTGGCCGTAGGACGCGCCGGCGGAGCGGTGCCTCGCCGGGAGGAGGAGGGCGCTGCGGCCGTGCCCGCCCCAGGGGCGCCGCTCTGAGCCATGGCCGTGGCCGTGACCACGAAGACGGCGTGGAAGCTGCGTGAGTGCGGGGCGGGGGGGGGTGGTCGGAGCCAGCTCATCCCTACCCTGGGTGTGGCATGAACGTTGCCGACTGGAATTTTTAACTCCTGGAAGTCCCGATTTGAAAACATAGCGGCACGGGATGTAGCGCAGCTTTGTCACCAAAGGGTCACGGCCTGTGCCTTTTTCTGGTGAGCTGCTGCAGCAATAGCCCAAATGCCCGGCTGGCCCCCCGTGACTCCGATGTGGTACAGGAACAACGGAGGCAGTGAGGGATGGGGCACCTCGAGGCAGCCCTGGATGTACAGACGGACTGGGAGAACAGCCCCGCAGAAAGGGACCTGAGGGTCCTGGTCGATGGCAAGTTGGATATGAGCCACAGTGTGCCCTGCTAGCCCGAAGGGTTGGATATGAGCCACCAGTGTGCCCTGGGGTGCATCAGGCCCAGCATCAGCAGCAGGTCAAGGCAAGGGATTGTTCTGCTCTGCTCTGTGCTGGTGCAGCCTCACCTTGACTCCCACGGGCACATTTGGGCACCACAGTATGAGAAGGATATAAAGCTGTTAGGGAGCATCCAAAGATGGGGAAGGGTCTAGAGGGGAAGCCATACGAGGAGTGACTGAGGTCTGTCAGCTTGTTCAGCCTGGAGGAGGCAGAGGGCAGAGCTCACCGAGGGCTGCAGTTCTTCACCAGGGGCAGCTCCAATCTCTGCTCTCTGTGACCAGTGACAGGATGCCAGGGAATGGCTGGAGCTGTGCCGTGGGAGGTTTAAGTTGGATATTAGGAAAAGGTTCTTCACCTAGAGAGTGGTGGGGCACTGAACAGGCTCCCCAGGGAAGCCACAGCACCAACCCTGACAGAGCTCAAGCAGCGTTTGGACAATGCTCTTGGGCACAGGGTGGGATTGTTGGGGCTGTCCTGTGCAGGGCTCCAAGTTGGACTCAATGATCCTTGTGAGTGCCTTCCAGCTTAGGGTATTCTATGATTCAATGGAAAGCCCCCTTCAGAGCCCACCTTGTGGCGGGGAATCCCTTCAGTGTCAGAGACGGAGCCCCAAACTTAGCCCATTTAGGGTTGTTCTTCATTGCTGCTCATTGGTTGCAGAAGGTTCACTGAGCTCTTCGCTGCAGGAGGAACGAGGTTTATTTCTGCAGGGCCTGGGTGTCTCTCGTGAAATTGCTTTGCAAGAGACAGTAAGAATCTGCTGCTTTTATGCCCATTCTTCCTCTGAAGGAGCAGTAGACAGTTGCTGACTATCAATTTCCGTCTGCTTCGCTGGTTACTGGTGAGTTATTTCACTGGAGCTTTCGAGGAATGCTTAGAAGAAATGGAGTCTGGTCATTTGCTTTAGACCTTTGATGTGGGGGTCTAGAAATTGTCCAGCAGAAATATAGTATCCTGGACTGGTAACACATGAAGGGGTCTGAGATAATTGACTTAGTAATTTTGTATCTTTTTGAGCAGAAAGCCACTTTACCATGTTATCTTCCCATGCCTGAAACTCCAGTCATAGGAAAAGCTAGAAATTGATCAATCTCCATTCCCTAAGTGGGCAGAAATTCTTGGTCTTCATTTCTGCCAGGCTCTGCCCCATCTTAGCATCCTCCTTGGAGCAAGAAGCATTCTGAGTGTTAGGAATGTTTCAGCAATGCAAATTAGGAGTTCAGTGTTGCTGGGCTGGCGGGTGATAGCTGGTGACAAGAGATCAAACAAAAAAGTTTGTGTGTTTAAGGAGGTTTATGGGGGAGCAGATGAACCTCTCTGGCCAAGGCAGACTGCTGATTATCACCTGACTTTTATGAACAAAGGGTTGGATGCTTCCCCAAAACTTATAAAGCTACAATATAATATTAAGAATAAAATCAAGAGGAAGGAAAAAGCGGAGCTGCTGACACACTCATTTCAGCAGCAACGCTCTGCAGCTGTCCTTTCAATTTTAACTAGTGAGTTGTCTATTAATGCTAATTGTACTGTTGGTTACCTTCTAGTCCATGTTTTAAGAACGCTTTGTTTTACCATTGTCATGTGGAAGTTTGGTCTTTCAACACAATACAAGCATATTTTCAGATTTGCCCTTCACATGTAATTTATGGTCTGGTTACCTTTGTCATTTGAAAGGTGTTTCTGCAGCCCAAGTGAAAGTTACGCAGTTTGGCTTTCAAAAAAGCACTCAGAGAGTTTGAGATCAAAGTACCTGTAATTATTATTGCAGCCGTCTGATATCCTTTTGGATTAGTGTTGCGTGTAAAATGTTCAGATTGCTCCTCCCATCCAAACAGTCTGAATGGAAGCTGAATTGATGCTACCGAGCCTTTTTACGGACAAGTTTCATGACTATCAGACGTGCAAATGCGTCTGCCAAAAGCCCCTGCCAAGAATTTGAGTGGAGTTAAAAATCCACCGTGCAAGTGAAATGTCTAAGCAAAGATGTTCCTTTGGCTTCTCTTTTGCCTCAAATTGGTTTCTTTGTGATGAGGTTTCTGTCACTGCGGTTTCAGAGCTTCCCCTCAGCTCCCAGGTTTTTAACAGTCTTGTAGCATTAATGAGGTTTGTTCTTTTCTGCCCTTTTGGATAGACACACTCATCCTCCTTTGTCACAGTTTTATGCTCTGCAGTGCTCAGTTTTGCCTGTGTTGCTTAGTGGGTATGTAGCAAAGCCTCTGCCAAAGCTGAGGGAAGGAAACTCCTCCTCTCCCCGCTGCTGAGTCCGACTTTTTTTCTGGGTAGGGTAGCAAACTGTACCTCTGCTCATCTGCCAGTTCCTCTCAGGTGAGACTCTCTGCTGCTGCTTTCTATAACAGCATTAGAGAGCCTTCCACTAGGTGACTCTGGCTGCTGTGCATTATTGCAGGTAAGGTGCCTTCTGTGTTCAGGTTGCTTCACTTGAGCAAATCTTTAAAAGCTCCTGAGCTGCTGCAAGTGAGAGAAGATGCTTTTTGTAAGCCGTGTGAGCACTGGAATCGTGAAACTTTGGTCAGCAAATGTCATAAGTGCAGCGGGCAATGCCGAGAGAGAATGTTTCAATCGAGATAATAGTGTGACTTCTTATCTGGACAGTGGGCTGCTGCAGCTTGTCCATAGAAAACTTTGTGAAGTTTCTGGAAGAAGAATATTTTTTTAGTGCTTTTGCAGGAATGGGATGAAAATTGTTATACCAGTCTGTCATAACTGTTGGCTTTGTTTTGTGCAGAAGAGATCGTGGCCCACAGCAGCAATGTATCCTCAGTAGTCCTGGGAAAAGGTTCAGGCCGGATGCTGGCCACTGGAGGAGATGACTGTCGGGTCAACATATGGTCAGTTAGCAAGCCCAACTGCATCATGGTAAGAACAGGCCTGTTTTCAGCTTTTTGAGGTTTGGAGGGTGGGGAATGAGGGGAAAGATTGTTGGGCTGTAGCCTGTGGGACTGGTGAATAGTTTACCAACACAAAACCGGGTGACCAGATTCTAGCTAAAGATAAGGACAGAACTGGGTGCCTGGTGAGGCCCCTGCTCCAGAGAAATTTGGGATGGCTGGGTGCTTGAGCTGGGCCAGTGCTTGCTCAGATAATGAATACTGTGCTTTATATGTTACCAAGCTACAGGCAATTAAAGGAAGAGTTTTGTACAAGATCAGCTGGTTTTGTAGTTCAGGCTGCAGGGGCCAGTTTTATACCCTGGAGTTTGCAGTCATAGCAGGAGAAATCCCCAGCAGGAGGCATTCCCACCTGTCCCACGGTCCCTGACTGCCAGCACAAAGGTTGTCACAATAGTTTGCTGTAGGCTGGGGAGGAGGAATGCTGGGCACAGCGTGTTAGCAAGAATAAGGTTACCCAGCGGTGATCACTGAAGTGTGCCATAAGTATATTTAACAGAGATCTGTCCTGAATTGTTTGGTTGTTTTTTTTTTTCTTGAGTGGATGTTGTGGAAAACCACCTTTAGCACACGCCCCTTGTAATTTGTTTAATTAACAGCACAATAACATTGTGGTATTGAAGGCATTGCTCTAGCCAGTGTGAACCTTGTGAGGGAGAACTCAGAAAAGTAGGATCAAAAAGGCTAAAAGGAGAATGTGTCTGCTTTATCTTTCCGTTCTATATGTTTTGTCCTCTGAAATTCATCTTTAGTGAGTATGATTATTATGGTTCCTGATGTTTACATGCTGGGAAAGAGGGAGAAGTAACACTGCAAGTAACATTGCAACTCAGGTTAAGTTTGAGCTGTAATTCTCACTAAGCAGAGGCAGTTGCCTCTAGAGTATGTAGAGGATTTCAACTGCACATGGAATCCTAAGACAGCTCCAGCAGAACAGGCAGCTTCCAACTGGCATTCCCAGCCTCTGTATGTGAGTGGGAGGCACAGAACTGGCTTAGCTATTTTAAAAGACACGTTTGAGGATGGAATAAAGTAGAGAATATTGCTTAATTGGCAAGGAAAAAGTCTGAAATGGTGGTATTGGTTTTCTTAAAGTAGTCCTAAATATTCTTGTGTTTTACTTAAATACAGGCCTTTTCAAAATAGTGATGTAATTTGCAGCTTTTCAGGTGCTCAGGGATGAAAGGAACTGCACACATGTGAATTACTGCCTTATGCCTCAAGTCAATACTTCAGTACTGGGACCATGTTATCCCTGTGACACTGATTGCTGGCAGTAATGTACGGCTCCTTCCTTATGTGAAGGCTCTGAAGTGGCCCTGCTTTTGCTCTTGCTTTGATTTGGTAACCAGTTCATGACACTTACATGACCCATTTAGAGAAAACATGGTGCCATTGTGCTTGCACAGCAGAGTTTTTATGATGTAAGAATGTGTCAACCTTGTCTAGGCGTCCACGCCTAACGTTTAACTACCCGTGTCTCTGTTGATGCATCCTTTCAAAATTAGTCAGTGAGCTCCAGAAAGTGGGATAACGTGGAAGACGGGTGTGCCACGCTGTGTGCAGTGATGGGCTTAGGGGTGCTCTGCCACACTGGTGGCTGCTGAGGAGAAAGGACCAGGTCCCAGAGTTACTAGAGAGTTACCCCTCGAGGATGGACAATGCCGTGGTTCGTGCAGGGCTGTGTCAGCAGCTGTTGACTGTGACTAATGGTTTTCCCTGCAGAGCTTGACAGGCCACACAACCCCCATTGAGAGCCTGCAGGTCAATCCGAATGAGAAGCTCATTGTTGCAGGGTCGCGGTCAGGGTCCATTCGAGTTTGGGACCTGGAAGCTGCCAAAGGTACGTTTCCCTGAGTTTCCACTTCTGTCAGTGCACACTTTTTGGAGAACCCTTATGCTTAATGTCTGTGCTGGCCCAGAAGGTTCCTGACTTAAGAAGGAGCAGGAGCCTGGCATTGCTTTCATGTTCTTTTGCAACCCTCTCAGAGGGCTTTTGTGCCCTTCTGCTGAGGCTGTAGAGCTCTGTATTCCTGCCTAACCAGAAATGTGAAGATGTACAGGGCACACTGATCTGAGGAACTAGTTTCTATGGTTTTGACCTGAATGTGTTGAAGTCTATATTCCACATCCCTTTCCATGCATGCATAGATAACTAGGCATATAGAATTTGTATTCAGACTCTCAGCTTAAAATAAACCTTAATAAAAGGATCTAAAACCAGATTGGAAGTTTTAAGTGTATTAAATTCTGCTTAAGTCTAGGATTCTCCCACTCACTGGCCTCTTGTTCTCATTCTTAGGTTCTAGCGTTTCTTTTCTCCTCAAGCAATTTTTCTCCTTTCCTGCTCTTGCATGAAATAGACAAAGACCTAATTTTTAATAAATCATAAAAGCTATGAACTCATTGAGCTCTGATCCTTTAAAGGCCAACTGTTGGGTCATATTTTATTTATTGCATTTTCCTCAAATCTGAGAGTGAATTTGCAAAGCTGTCATAAATGACTTGAGTGCATTCCAGCAGGAATACCAGAAAATGACTGAGTATTTCTTATAGGTTGCTCATAGAGGGAATGTGCAATGAAAATAGGCTTACACTGGCTGAGCTAAGAAGGAAAACCACAGATGGCATCAATAATGAAAAACACTTTTGTCATTCAGACAGTTAGAATCAGTTCAGTTATGGAATAGTTTGGCACTACCAGTGGAGAGTAGCTGATCTGGCTGAATTTATTAGGAGACCTATGAGCCAGTGTCTGTGCAAATGACCACTTCAGCTCTGACTCAAGAGCTAATTTCTGCCAGGGGAATCACCAGATGATGGAGAGGGATTGCCCTTGTTATTATCTGAGCAATTTTTCTTTCTCACAGTTGAGTTCTGCGTTCATCTCTCCTTGCAGAGATACGATGTACCAGTTCTACTGGTCTTCTGGTTTCCAGAATTACAAGGGCTGTTACTTGATGACTTCCTGAAACACTTATCATTTCTTTGTCTCCTGATTCCTAAGTGACCATTTCTGGTCTTTTGGATCCTTCTTGCAAGGGGCAATTGAAGGAGTGCTGGGTGAATATTTGAACCTCTGAGGTGGTGCCTGGACGGGGTGCAGAGTCCCAGGAAAGGGTCTGTCTAACAGCACTGCAAGGCGAATGCTGCAGTCAGTCAAATGTCCCTTTCAATTCCTGGCTAAAACTGTTCCTTCCCCAGCCCATTTTGCTGTCTGTGTATCAAGTGGCAGCTGCCTCGTTTTCAGAATGGAGACCTTTGGAGTTCCATCCATAGTTTCTATATGCAGGGACAGAACTTTCATTAGGATCACTGAACATGGGCCCTCTGTGGCTGTTTCTTTGCATTGCAAGGGAAAAGTCAGAAGCATTTCTGTAAAATAATGTATGTGGAGGAATAAACAATGTATGGCATATCTAATGTATGTTGTATTCACAAGTGATTAATGGTGAGGGTAGAATGGCTACACTTCTGAATGCTGTCTGGGGGAAATGAGCTACTAAATATTTGCTCCCTATTCCTTCTCCCTACTCTGCCTCTCCTTTTCCCAGTTCTTCGTACCTTACCGGGTCACAAAGCGAATATCTGCAGCCTTCATTTCCATCCTTTTGGAAGCTTTGTGGCATCTGGCTCTTTGGATACCAATATTAAGGTAAAACCCAGCTTCCACTAGAGTCTTCCCTCTTTACTTGCAGCACCTTTGTTTTGAACAGTGCCAGAAGTGTTGGTAGGTGCTGCACATCGTCATTTCCGTGTGTGGGCAGGTGTGTTTGCGAGTGCTTGTGAAATCCCTGCGTGTGTTTTCACAGCAGTAGCTCATGAGTGTGACTCCTCTGGTGTGGAATGTGGCTCTGAGTAAGGTGCCAGCCAAGACCTGGTGTCAGCAAGCACAGATGTCCTGGTTGCTGTGGGTTGTATCTGTTTCATCAGGCTGGTTTTTGACTGTCAGAATTGAGCTGCTGTTACATGAAATGCTTTAGAGGAGGGATTCTTGCTCAGGGATTTAGGTTAGAAAACATCCCTGAGGCAGAGAGGGGTTCAGCAGCCCCTTCACTCTGCAGTGTCTGTTAGCTCGGTGACAGGGAGAGCTTTTGTTCTGGCAGGACCCTTGGGATCCCTACATACTGCTTCAAACATATCTTCTGTTTGCTTTTCTTCCCTGTAGCTCTGGGATGTAAGAAGAAAAGGCTGTATCTTCACATTCAAGGTAAAATGCTTTATTATTTTCAGGCAGAGAGGGGAGAAAGCTATCTGGTGAGGACTTGTGAGCAAACCTTAAAGACATTATGTGCAATTAACTTCCTAGTTTTCCAGCATGAGAATAAGATCTGCGTGATTTGTGAAATGGCCTGGCAAAGCTCAGCAGGTCTCTGCGAGCTGTATGGGAATAGGAAATGGATATTATGGAATATCGATGGATATCATGTGCTATAGAGTGGATGGCTTCAGTGGGGGATGGAGAGCATCCATGAGGGTTTCTTTTTATGGTGGTTGATATTACCATGCAAGTCCCCACTGCATTGACATGGTTCTATTCTCAAGGCCTTTTTCAACCCAGAGAACTTGCTATATATTAATTCATTTTGAAACCAGACACTTAGTGTCCCAGCACTTCTATCTGACCCTGTGTAATTTAACATTGATTCTTATTAATGAAGCCAGATCGGTATTTACCATACTTAAATAGATGGCAGAAACATCTAGATATGAGAGATCACACTCATTTAGTGTGGATGGGTGTAGTGTCTCGAGTATGGTGTTTAGTGTTCTGCACTGTGGACTCTGTAAAACACTTAATTGATTTTGTTTTATTATATTGTATGGGATTGAAGGACAAAAGCTAGAATGTTGTTTGTTTTTCTCATTCCAGGGTCACACAGAAGCAGTTCGATGTCTTCGCTTTAGCCCTGATGGGAAGTGGGTGGCCTCTGCTGCTGATGATCACACTGTAAAGGTAATTTATTGTGACACCCTCCTTATGTGCTCGTGGCGTGTGGGAATGCTGGGATCATCTTTTTACCAGGCATTACCAGCACTCACCCATAAAAGCCTTTAGTTCATTAGGCAGCTGGCTGAGCCCTGTGGCTTTGCAAGGACCAGCCTGTTTATGGCAATCCTGTCCAGTGGCTCCCAGAAAATTGCTGCATGTGTTGAAATGCACTCACCCAACAGACATATTGGCACTGTGAGCATGAACGTTCAAGTTTTGGTAGTGGTAGAGTTGTGATTCCTGAACGCTGGCCTTGATTCTCTCAGTAAACCTTGCAGAATG
The DNA here is from genome assembly GCA_035584735.1 of Pseudotriccus pelzelni. NCBI lineage: Eukaryota > Metazoa > Chordata > Aves > Passeriformes > Tyrannidae > Pseudotriccus > Pseudotriccus pelzelni. The sequence goes on from JAWMRA010000020.1 coordinate 14,304,348, forward strand.
AGTCGTCTGCAGCATGTTGCTTCATCACCCCAACTTCTGGCTCTGCTCAGCTAATTCAGTAGGGGTGTGTTATCATACCCATTGCACGTGATTATCAGTCTGAAAATTGCTGCCAGGGCTGAGCAGAGCAAGAGACGGAGTTCAGAAAAGCACCAGCTGAAGCAGTGTTGTCTCACTGTTGTCTCACATGGGGTATGAGGGAATGGAGATGAAGGACTGATTTTATTTTTAGTTTCACGTGAAATGAACTGACCAGTCATTTCACTGGATTTTTAAGTGGAGACTAGAGCACAGGAAGAAGGAATTGATAAGGGAGTCAGAGCTTTTGGATTTTTGTTTACTTTTGAGATACAGTTTGTGGGGACAGGTGGAATTGCTGTATTTTATCTCAGCCTTTAAATATAAACCAGAAACTTCTAGGGGACAAATTACATGGAAAATTTAAAAGCAAATGTCAAAACAACCCAAAAAGGCCTTAAATGACTGGGATGGTACTTTTTCCCTGGCTTTTTCATGGCTTTCTTTGACAGATTTGAGCTTGTTCTTGGAGGGGGGAAGAATTAGCAAGTTGCCAGTACAAGGAAATGCCAAGTGTGTTGGAAATCTCTAACATTAAATCTCTTCAAGTGTCCCTCTGTTCTTTCCTTCTTTCAGCTGTGGGATCTGACTGCTGGGAAGTTAATGTTTGAGTTTACAGGACATACCGGCCCGGTAAATGTTGTTGAATTCCATCCCAATGAATACCTTTTGGCTTCTGGCAGCTCTGACAGGTACATAAGGGGAGGGAGAAAGAAGGGAAATGTACATGTCTGTTCTCTTTCCTGACGCCCTTCCTTGTAGGAACATGGGAAATAGGAATGTCACACAGCTCTAGCCAGCAGGACACCCCATCTGTGCTGGGCAGAACATGGGGATCTTGGCTTCTCATCCAAAATTGATGGCACCTTCTGCCACACTGGGAACCAATGCGTAGCCTCAGGCATGTCACTAATCCAGCTGACATCCTGCGTGAACAGCAGGCAGCCCTGCTCAGCTGACAGGGTGTTTTCCTAGGTCTGGGTCAGCTCTAAACGCCCATCCATGTCTAGAGTCTCTAGGCATCTGTCTGGATTCACGGATCTTAGCTAGACTCGCCTGTGTAGGGTCACCATTTGTGCACAATACTGGCAGTCATTCTAGCTAGTAATGTTTTGTTAAATCCTGGATCCTACAGTGATTGATTTCTAGAGGGATGAGCAACTTTGTTCTGTTGTGTGTACAGGACTGTTCGGTTCTGGGACTTGGAGAAGTTTCAAGTTGTGAGCTGTATTGAAGAGGAGGCCACTCCTGTCAGGTACATTCAATTCCTATCCAAGGCAGTGCCTAAAGTGGGGGTGAAGGGAGGATTTCCTCGGAGAGAGGAAACTTTCTGGGGAGAAGTTTGGGCTGCTAGGTATGTTGCAGAGGCCCACCAGGTTGCCCAGGTGAACAGCAGATCGGAAGGTTCATTGTTACAAATGGAGTGGGAGGTGTTCAGTGCAGTCAGGGGCCCACAGGGACTGAGGAAGGTGGGAATGCTGTGCCTGATTCTCCACCCACCTTCCTCCCAGGTGTGTGCTCTTCAACCCAGATGGCTGCTGCTTGTACAGTGGCTTCCAGGATTCGCTGCGTGTGTACGGCTGGGAGCCAGAGCGCTGTTTTGATGTGGTCTTGGTGAACTGGGGAAAAGTAGCTGACTTATCTATCAGCAACAACCAGCTGGTAAGCCACTGCTCCTGAGGCTGGGGGAGGCAGCTGGGAGATAGGAGATAAAAATCCTCCTGCCTTCTTGCAGGCCTTCTGACCTTTAAGCTTGGATCAGACTGTAAGCGGCCAGGGCTTGCAATGTGCCCAGCCCTTAGACAAAGATTGTGGGCATTTGTTTTCAGCAATCTTGGCTCCACTTTGTCTCTCTTTGGCTTCTGGAGGAAAGAACTGGGACTTGGTTTGACCAGTATTTAGAAGCTATGCTTGGCAGAAGTTTTATCTGAGCCTTTCATGAACCATTGGCAACTTCAAGTTGAAAAAGCCAAAGCACTGAACTGAGCAATCCTCAAACGTGGTTGCTCGTGGTCACTCCATCCTGCCTGTTCTCAAAAAGGCTGCTGTGCACCCTGCTCCCTGGTGAATTACCTTGGTCTCTTGCCTCTGCAGATAGGAGTTTCCTTTGCACAAAGCACAGTCTCCTCCTTTGTTGTGGATCTCAGCAGAGTCCCGAAGTCAGATTCTGTGCCTCATGGGCTGATCAGGGACGACCAGCCCCTTGTGCCACCGACTCCGACAGGGTCCTCCCTTCGCCGCATCTACGACAGGCCCTCAACGAGCTGCACCAAACCACAGAGGTAAGGGGGGCTGCTGGCTTGTTGAACTTGGAGGTTCCAAGGAAACGTTCCAGGAGCTCAGTGCTCTCTGTCTCTCTGACAGTATGGTTACCCCTGACATCACCTCTTTTTCCACAGCAGAGTAAAGCACAACTCGGAGAGTGAGAGGCACAGTCCTAGTAGTGAAGATGACCGGGATGAGAAGGAATCCAAGGCTGAGATCAAGAACCAGGAGGATTACAAAGAGATCTTCCAGCCCAAGAATGCGATCTGTCAGTACCAGGGGTTATTGTGCTTTTGAGTTGTGTTTGGATTTTTGATCTTTTTTGAAGATGCTAAACTAGTTCAGTAGATCTGAACTTTGGCTGACTGTAACAGACTTCACTTCTGACTGGAGAATTTAGAAAACTTTATTATTCTTTAACTTTAATATTCTTTAGTATTCTCTTTGCACACTGAACCACAGATAATGTTGGTGAATGGCTGGAAGGTGGTACCTTTACTGAGGTGCAGTGATGTCTGGTTAAAGCCTGGCTCAGAATCCAGAGCTCCCTTGTAAATGTATTGCCTTTCTGTCCCGATTAGGATGTTACAGGAATTTTATTAGCTTGAAATTTTGTAATGTATAAGGTCAGCAGCCTTCATTAAAGAAGGAAAGGCAAAAGGTTTTGTTAAAGCAGACACTGATGTTTAGGAGACATTGTGCAATGCCCTTTCTAAGGAGATCATAGCCATTGTTTTTATTTACTTATATAAGTCAATTTAACAGGAGCTGATTTTTTTTCTGATATCATTTGTTGTGACAGTGCCCTATCTCATGTTTCACACCTCTACAGCAGCAATGAACCACAGGGTCAGTTTTGTCCCTCTCATCCATGAAGGCTGAAAGCCTTTGGCTAAACTCAACAATAATGTCAAGGTCCGAAAGAGATAACTCTGCTTGTTGTATCACTGATTACCGTCATATGTGGAATTGTTGGAGATCTCTCTGCTCCAAGGTTGACTTAATCACTAATCTGTAGCCTTGGATGCTCCTTCATTTGTTTGTCTTTTTAATCTTATTCTCTAGGCCGAACTCCTCCTCGAAGTGAGCCCTTTCCAGCCCCTCCTGAGGATGGTGAGTATGGAAAAGACCCCTTGGTGGGAGTGGGGTTAATGGCCCTCAGGAGAGGGAGAGCTTCATGTCTGCAGAAACGGCTCCTTGTAGTCTGACTGTACAGAACCTTTGCTCTCAAGCCTTGAGAGGAACACTCAGTGTCTGTTTCCCACTCCTTTTCATCTTGGTAGAGCCTGTAGCTGCAAAGGAAGCAGTGAAGCCCAGCCAAGCTGCGGATGTCCAGATCCCATTGCCAAAGCAAGAGCTTGTATGTATTCTGTGTCCTGTTTGTGCTCCCTCTGTGAATGATGCACGAGTGCTCGAGACTTTGATTTCTACTCAGACTGATTCCTTTCCTGAAGGGCAGTAATGTGCAGCTCCAGGCTTTGTCCTGCTGAGTGTCATCCCTGAGCAGTAGAATCAAGGCTAAGGCTCTGACAGGGGATGGGTCTGTTGTTTTTGTTTGTTGTTAGCTCTTGCAGTGGTGTTTCTCCTTGCATCTCAAAATTAGGGCACTCTGAAGAGAACCAAGCACCAGGTTTCTGCAAGGGCTTGAACTGAGGCTGGTTTTTTGCCAGAATTGTGAGCAGCTGATGGACCAGTATCCATTATACTGGCTTCTTTAGAATTCTCTCTTAGCCTTCAGGCTGGCCACAGTCCATTGCCCTAATTTCAGATCCTCATAACAGTAACAGCACTTGGCACTTCTGCCAGGGCATCACCATGTTCTTTACAAACCTTAATTACATCCTGGTGTGTACCTGAGAGACACTTCATTGCCTCTTAAACTATGCTAGCAGACTGGAGCCTGCTTCTGCCTTAGGACCCTGCTGGGAGAGGAAAGCAGGTCAAAAATAAAGGTCATCAGAGTAGGGCCAGACTGTTGCTGTTAGAGCTTTCATCCGAATTTTTCCTGCAGCCCGATCCAGTCCAGAGGCCACTGATAGCCTCCTCAACTTCTTCAACCAGAACAGAGCCGTCGGTGATTCCTGCAGCCAGGAATGAGCCCATTGGCCTGAAGGCCTCTGACTTTCTGCCAGTAAGTGTCTCTGGACGATGGTTTCCAGCCGATGTCTGTGTTGGGTGGCATCAGAAAGGTGTGTGGGGGGGCTCTCTGAGGTGCCCCCGTTGTGATTGGCAGCGGGGTTGGTGTGAACACAGCAGCGTTGAGCCCTGCTCACAAACAACGTGTTAGCAAAGCAGGAAGGAAGGGGTGAGACAGTCACTGAACAGCTCCACGTACTAGACAGTGATTCATTTAGAAAACTGCTGTCTGCCATTACATGGACGTAATAATCTCACAGGAATCTCTGCCTCTTGTGTCTTGGAGGCTTCTTGGTCTCTCCTGGGAAGGGTGTTCCCTTGTCCTAAAAAAGGAGAAAGACCAGAGCATCCCGATGATCCCAAACTCTAAATGTGAGCAAAGGAAGTAGTGGTTCCGGCATGGTATGGGCAGGAATTAAACTGAGGGTCTAATAAATTGTGTAAGAGTTATGCTTTGTAATGAAATCTGCTGATTGCAGAATAATGTTTCACATTAAAAAATAGGGTTTATGTGAAAGAATGTCTTCATCTAAACTTACTGGGTTTGGAAACTTTACTTTAAATTCACCTTTTTTTGAGAGTTTTTCCGAAGCTTCGAACATGTTTGTGATTGATGTAGTAGAAAAAGCAGAAAATAAATAACCGAGGTCAGGAAAAATCGGGTATTTCCATTTCAAAAGCCAGAGAAAGCTCCCACCCTTCTGTGCCACAGTGCTCTGTTATTGGTGTCTGTACTTCCAGGCTGTGAAAAACCAAAGCCAGACCGAGCTTGTGGATGAGGAAGCCATGTCCCAGATCAGGAAGGGCCACGAGACCATGTGTGTGGTGCTCACCAGCCGCCACAAGAACCTGGACACCGTGCGGGCTGTATGGAGCACCAGTGACATCAAGGCAAGGATGTGGAGATACCTGAGGCTCCTGAGGGGAGCAGCTGAGCAGCTCTTTTTGCTTGTCTGGGGTTGATTCTGCCTCACAAAATACACAGAGTCTCACAGCTCTTGTCCTCAGGGGTGCACCACAGAGTGCCTCTGTGTCCCAGCTGAGGCTGAACAGTCACAAAGAAAGGTGGAGAAAACTTTACCAGTGAGAGAATTCTCTTCCCTAGCCAACTTCACGTTTCCCCTACCTTGTTTTGGAAAGGCAGCAGTTGATACTAATTTGCATTAACCCAACCAGTTTGAGCTTTGCAATAGAAGACTTTTTCTTCTCCTCTCTCAGAACTCTCTGGACTCTGCAGTGGCTATCAACGATCTCTCTGTTGTCGTGGACCTCTTGAATATTGTCAACCAAAAAGCGTGAGTCCTGGGTGAGGGCAGCCCCTGGGATAGCTGAGAGCCCTCTGGCTGGGAGTCAGGAGTGCTGCCTTGGACCTGCCTCGTGTCCAGTGGGCTGTGGCAGCATGAAATGCATGTGCTCATAGTCACATCTTCAAGCCAGCAGTGCCAGTACCTGCTGGAGTTGTTTGGGGCCAAGGAAATTCAGAGTCTTGGGGCTTCATAAAGTGATTCTGCTGAGAGTCACTGAAATATGTCAGAACCTGCCACTTTCTCTCACGAGGGGGAGTCAGTGAACTTGCTCAGTGAACTTGAGCGTTGCTGCCTGGGCATTTTGCTATGAAATGTTATTTGTGTCGACTCACCTTTGTAAAGCTTCAGTCTCCAGTCTCAGGATGTGTCCTTTTCTTTTCAGGTCTCTCTGGAAGCTGGATTTGTGTACTATAGTCCTGCCACAGATAGAAAAACTACTCCAAAGTAAATATGAAAGGTGAGGCCCCAAGAACATGGTGTGCTTGGAGGACAGGGTGTAGATGGTGATAAAGGACTCCACTGGGCATTTTGTACCTGAAAGAAAATCCTGAGAAATCACAACAGATACAGTATAATGCTGATATGATGCCTGGAAAAGAGCAATGGAGTTGCCAGGTGTGTGTGGGAAAAGATATGGAAAGTATGCATGGGCAGGAAGAGCAGGATAGTGGTATTTGGTGTAGATGTGTTGGATTGAAGACATCTCTGGCAGCCAGGAGGGATCATATCAATGTAAAACAAATGGGCTTTGCTCACTGATGAGAGTAAAGCTGTCAGCCTGGGACAAGGGGAATGCAGCAGCCCTGGAGACTCGTTGTTAGGGGGCAAAAAAATTCAGCCTCTTTCTTAAGATGAAGTTTCTGCTCTTCCTTTCTTCTGGGAGAGAAGCTCCTGCCAGAGTGCCTTGGCAGGACATCTTTGCCCTTCAGCAAAGAGGTCCCACTTGGCAGGGTATGTGCCAGGACATTTGGAACAGGCTTGCTTTGTTAAAGCCTTGGACCCAAGATGTGTTGGTACTCGGCCCTTGCTCTTCTTCCCTGGTTACAGGTGGTGGAGGGGGGGGTTGTTTGAGGGCCGTGTGTGGGGAGGACAGGAAGAAATTCAAAGGGCACCCAATGCTCTGTTTTTCAGTTACGTGCAGACTGGCTGCACATCCCTGAAACTCATTCTCCAGAGATTCCTGCCACTCATCACGGACATCCTTGCTGCACCACCTTCTGTTGGAGTGGACATCAGCAGAGAGGAGAGGTGAGGTGCACACTTCCCTGTTGGAACCAGCTTTTCTCTTGGGTGAGCTTTGTCCTCACCGTGGAGGCTCTGATACTAGACTGGGCATGCCTTCCCTTTGTCTGCAAACACCAAATCCTCCTGCTCTGAGAAAAAGGGCAAGACACTGCTTTTCCCTCTGTCACTGTGCATTGAGTCACACCTAAACAGAGTGCTGGGAGTAAAACCACCCTGTGGCTTCACCCTCTGCTTCACACGAGTTGGCAGCCAGGCCCTGGATTTTCAGTTCATTCACAGGATAGCTCTGTTTTGAGAATTGGCCTTCAGAAATCAGCACCTCCTTCCTCCCTGGTCTGTACTGCCAAAGGGGAAAGGGGAGTGAAAGAGCCCTTATGTGGATGCCATTCCCCTGTCTCATCAGGACATGGGCTGAATGCCTGGTGTTTGTCCGCAGAGCCCTGCTCAGATTTCAGCCTCTTCCAGGCCATTTGCAGGGCTTTTCTCTCCTGCTTGAATTGCCTTTCTGGCACTGCGGGAACAGCCACATCTCTTAAGCAGCTGAGGATTTATGCTGTGTCTGCTGTTGTTGTTTTTTTTTTGCAGGCTCCACAAATGCAAGCTGTGCTACAAGCAGCTGAAAAACATCAGCAATGTCGTCAAGAACAAGTCTGGGCTCAGTGGCCGCCATGGAAGTGCCTTTCGGGAACTGCTTCTCCTCATGGCTATCCTGGAGTAACAGCCACCACTTCCTCACGTGCAAATACAGGTGGCCAAGCTTCCCTCTGCTCGTGGTCTGGCTGGATTTCAGGTCTCTCCCTGTGTCCATCTTTTCCCCCTGCCCCGTTCCAGAATGGTAGGGAAGTGGAATCTGGCTGGCTGGTCGCCCACCCAGCCCCGGTGCCTTACGGGCTGGATGGAGGACCTGAGCGGAGAGACGTGTGCTGTGTGAGGGGCCCTGGCGGGTTGAGGGCCCCGCAAAGACCTGTGGGGAAGCTGCTTCATTTCAGCTCTTCATCTCAGCATCAAGCTCTGGGCTGCTCTGTGTGCTGGCCGTTCCCTGGCAGGACGGCTCCCGGCCTGCTGTCGCCCCTCCTTCCCGCCTGTGCTGTCCGTTCTTGTCGCTTGGCCCTGTGGGCCGGGGCTGGCTGGCCCCGCTCTCGCTGTGCAGAGTGCTGAGGACTGCAGAGACCACCCCACAAACGCCTGCTGTGGGGTGGAGTGCCCTTTCCATACCGAAGGAACATCAGCTGCCGTGAGGGATCGGCTCCTTTGGCTTCATCCAACCTGGGCGAGGACACCGTGCCACCGTGCTGGTGCAGTCTCGAGGACCTGAACCAAGAGGAGGCTGTCTCATGGCTTCTCAAACATCCCTGCTGGCACCCGGGGATGCAGGAGATTAATATCTTCAGACTGTGCTGTGATCTGAGGTCTGCCTGGACCTGTGAGAATATGTGACTTAAGCAGGACTTGTCGTATGTGTTTGCCTTTGGGGGTGAGGATTTGGGAGGGTGGAGAAACAGAGGGACATGGACTGATTAATGTCTTTCTACATCCACTGGACCACTCTTAGAGGTTCGTTTTTTGGTTTATTTTCCCCCAATAAATGTCTGTCAGAACCTTTCTGTCCCTCTTTCTTCTTTCCTCTGGGGAAAGAGGTTCCTATTGGTGCTTCCCCTGCTCTTCCCAGCCTGTCTCCCATTTTATACACTGGAGCCTCTTCTCCAGGAATCTGTAACTTAAATGAATTTTATTAAAATATTTGTAATTTTTTTTTTTAAAGTCGTGTTAAATGCCTGAATCTCTTGAAGTCCTCTTTACCTTGGCACAGCTCCTGACTGGGAGCACCCAGGAAAAGCAGGGCTCTGTTCCCTGTGTGTCCCAGGGGAAAGCTGACCATTCTCGCCCTTCCTGCTGGGAGGCTGCGGTGAGCGACGGGAGAGCCAGCACTTCTCCGGGCGGCTTGTGGAAATCCCGGGGGCGGTTTCACTCTGCTGGGTTGTTCCCAGCCCAAGGAGCAGCGTCATCATCTGGGGCTCGTCCTTCTCCTTGGCCTCAAGCAGATCTCCTTCCCTGCTGAGCTTCCAGCAGATCTCAGCTGGGAGAAGCACGAGGTTGGAGCAGGACGTGGCAGCACTGAGGCTGACTTAGGGTTTAACCATCCACTCTCCTGCTAATCATGGGAGCCCAATGGCTGCAATCAGGGGGTGGTCTGCACAGGCAGGCTGGCCCAGGATCAAGGGGAGGGATGCAATGGGCTTTTCCACCCTTAGGGGAGATGCTGGGAGCGAGGGAAGGAGCACCCACCCCATGCCGAGCAGGGTTCGAAAACAGCAGCACAGGAGGACTGGCTTTAAGAGTTTATTTAAAATAAGTTTTGTTACAAAACAGGATAATTTTTAATTATTAAAATACATAGAAACATCTAATCATACAAAAGGCTAAATTTATTTTTCCCTTTTTTGTTTTTTTTAAATAGAATATGCTGTGGAAGCGTGAGAGGAGAGGGCTGTGGTGGAAGCAGCCATCAGTGCATCCAGCAGGTATTTGCAGCAGGAGGAAACGTACCCACAGGTGGGTGCTCAGGACCACGGGCAGTGCCATCCCCTCCCACGCCCCTGCCAGCCGCCATCCCCATACAGAAGCCAACAGGCTTTTGGGCTGGAGGTTTGGGGTATTTTTGTTTGTTTTCCATTAGTTTTCCATTCCAAGTCCATGTAAACAGGCATAAATATTTCAAACACTTTTCATCTCGACCACACATTGTGATCTCTCTTGACAAGACAATAACTTTACAATAGCTTCATTTGAGACTGCGCAATCCCCCCTGGTGCCACGTAACACAGGCAGCCCGTGACTGCTCCGTGTCTCTGCTGGAGCAGCCAGTGCAGGGCCTGGCAGCACTGGCACCACGAGGAACAGCAGCTCGGTTCATGCACAGCACCAGGGGCCTTCATGCAACAACAGGGCTTGAGAAACCGACGGGGAAAGGAGCTGCTGGAAATTTTTTTCTGACTTACCGTGGAGGAAATGCTGCTCTGAAAGACACTGGGCAGTTGCCCAGATGCAGTCGTGGGGGGAGCCGTAGCCAGGCTGGCCCTGTGGGGGTAGCAGAGGCATGGCCAGGGGCTGGGCTGGCCCTGAGCACCCTGTCCAGCTCCAAGAACCCCCTCCAGCCCAGTTTCATCATAAAAACAAAGCTGGAGAGATGGAGGGAGCACGCAGCAGCTCCCCGCTCTGGCTAAAAACAACTGTCACATAGCTGAGCATCTGAGGGGGCAGATTCCTGCCCAGCACCACTGTTCCCCACCCTGAGAGGGGGGTCTGGCTGCTGGGAGACCCTGGCCCCGTGCTGCTCATTGTGAGAGGTGCCATCTGGTCACGAGTCCTGTTGGTCAAGGGAACAGCACCGAAGCCTTCATGTCCTTCAGCAGCCATCTCCGTGTCTCCGTGAGGGGCTGGGTCCTGGAGTGGGTTTGGTGCCCGAACTGGGAGCTGGCACTCATCACAGTGGGACTGCCCTCAGCTTCCCTGGGAGGAGACACATGTGGGTCACAGTAGGCAGGGACACAGCCACCAGTGCCCCAGTCCTGTCTGGCGGCATTGTAGCGAGAGCTGGTACCACAAGCATCCCCAGAAGCATCCCTGCACAGCCCAGCAGCCCTGCCCTGCCTGGAAAGCGGGGTGAAGCAAAGCCCTCCACCAGCACCCGCTGCAGGCACTCACCTGGCAGCCACGGCTGCCCCTAAGTCAGGCTGAAATCGAAGGGGAGAGAAGTTCAGCCTCGTGGCATTGCCCTACCCACACCCCCTGAGCTGCCAGCAGCAGCTTCGCACCAGGATGCTCTTGGGGAAGTACTAACCGTGGCTAATTAGCAATTAGTTAATGAGCTGATTACAAATCTGCTCACTCCCCCACACAGGCTTTGCCACGGGCTTGTGGTGGGAGCCTCCTTGGATGGAGGGACCCCGTACGGGCTCCCAAGGTGCCCAACCACCCACCTGAAGTGTGGAGCTTCCTGCGGATGGAGGCGGAGCGACTGGAGAGCTGCCCCGGGCTGTGGGATGCGTGGCCCCGGCCAGGTGTTGCTGCAGAACCCGGTGAGTCACCCTGGGAGGAGATGGGGCACAGCCCCAGGGTCAGCCCATGCCAGTCCTCAAAGGGAAGGAATGGGGATGGGCTCGTGGGCAGATCGTGCCCGCCTGGCTAGCGGTGTCCAAATGTACTCTGGGAGTACCACGGGCTGCTGCAAAACATGGCTTGGAACAGCCAAAGTAGAGCATCAGCTGGACACCTGTGCTTGGGCACAACCCGTATCCCACCAGGTGATGGTCCCCAGTGGAGGTGGCTCCAGGGGAACATCCAATAGCCCGAGGGAAAATGTGTGGGAGCAAAACAGGGAGACCCCTGTAGTGAGGGGGAAGAGGGAAAGCCACCGCAGCTCCTTGTTTACCTCCAGGTGCTCCTGGCTGGGCCAGGAGGCCAGCTCAGCCTTGCGGGAGACAGGACCCAGCTCCACGGAGCGAACCCTCTCGGCAAACTTCAGGGAGCACAGCGTCTCGCTGGTGTTTTTCTCGGCGGGGGAGACCTGCAGTCAGGGAGGAGCAGGCAGAAAAAGTCACCCTGGCAGCTGCCTGTGCACCCCGGGGGCTCCCCCCGGGCAAACCTGCCGATGGCGGCCGTGAGACGCTATTATTAACCTGCCCCTCCCGGGATGGCTCTGTCCATCCGCGTCTGGGCCAGCTGGATCCCCCGTCACCAACCGCCACGGCGGGAGGGACAGCCGGGAATAGCTGTGGCAGGTGGCAGGGGCTCGGGCAGCCCCCCTGGGGGCTCGCTGTGGGCACAGGCAGTCGGGGTTGGGGGGTCGCAGGACAGGGGTGAAGGAGCTGCCAGAGCTTAAAATCCTCCCAGAAAAAGAGGGGATGTGGAGATGACAATAAGCAATTTGAGATCGTGCCCACAGGGACGGCCTCCACGTGCAGGCAGGGAGGGCAGGATGACGGACCTCCAAGTTCATTCCCATCCCTCGGCCTCTGGGGCACAGAGATGGGGACAGAGCTGCCTCTGCAGCTGCAGACCAGATGTCCCCACAGGCAAGCCCTGTCGCCTGCTTCCAGCCCAGCTCCTGCCTCCAGCAACCCTCCCAGCCCTGCAGCAAGAAGGGACCCAACTCATGCCAAAACCCACAGTGACTGGCCATGGGAATGCTGACAGGCACTGGGTGCCCAGCCCCTACCTGCACCATCATGAGGGTCTTGCTGTCGCCGCTGAGCGAGTCCTGCAGCAGGTAGGTCAGCTTGGAGTTGCGGAAGGGCACGTGGCCCTGCCGGGAGCGCAGGGCGTAGATGACGTCTCCCAGCGCCGAGAGGGACTTGTTGATGTGCTGCGCCTCGCGGAGCCGGCTGCCCTCCGCGCCCGATCGCCCGACCCGCTCCGAGCCCGCCAGGTCCACCAGGTTCAGCTTCCCTGAGGACACACGGCCAAACCCCCCGGGGTTGGCATCAGTGCCCAGGCCTGGGATGCTGCGGCCCTGGCGCCCAGGGGAGGGGCTTGCCCTGTGGCACCCACCTGTGGTGCGGAGCCCCGTGCTGCGGTCGAGGCCACGGACGGTGATGATGAGGAGGGCGTGGGAGCGAGAGCTGTGCTCATTCAGGTTGGTGCACTCCGTCACCCGCTTGACGTGGCCAAACTCGAAGACCTGGGGGAATACAGGGAGTTTGGGGGGTGAGGCCAGTTTGGCCCAATCCCACGACAAACCCCCTGTGATCCAGGGACGCCCAGAGATGTAACCTGAGCAATAGCCCCCCCAGTGGGGTGCCTGGTCCATCAGGGTGATGACTGCTGTCAGATCTCAGCCTGGGGGATGCACCAAAGGCAGGGGGTGACAGGCAGGGCACTCTGGTGACAGCCGCATCCCACTAATCCCTCAGGAACCCTGGGCCCCACGCTTTTATTTTTAACCCCATGTGGCTCACCCCATGGGACAGTGACCTTCACATCACACCCAGGGGCCTATTTTGGTCTCTGTTGCTCCCCAGGGCTTCAGAAATGCTCCCGAATCCAGAGGTCACAGGCCAAAGACCCCTCCCCGTGTTCGCTGCACCCCTGGTGCCACCCTCCTGTGCCCGCCACCCCCCATCTCCCCGCACCTTGTTGATGTCCTCCACGCTCTGCACCCTGAACTCGGTGAGCCCGGGCACATAGAGCTGCCCGCTGCCATCGGGGCACAGCTTGATCTCCAGCTTCTCCTGCGGCTCCTTCCCCAGCAAATCCCTGGGCAAAGGGGCACCCGTTACCATCCCCATCCCAGAGGGGTGCCGGCATCCCTTCCGCGGTTCAGGGCTGTGTGCCAACACTGCCAGAGCAGCCGTCTCCTCCCGGGAAAGCTGCACATCCTATTTATAGACCTCAGCTCTCTTGGCTCTCATGTGCCTGCTCTCACCCGACTCTGTTCCCCATTATTCTAATGGATGTGCTCCCAGGATCCTCCTGGCCTCTCCAGCCTGAGGCTGGACAAGGGAGGAAAGTATTTCTCATGTTCTCAGCTCCCAGTTACAAAGTCCTAAATTTAGCATCTGTGGGCAGGGGTGGAGAAGGGGATGCCCCAGCCACTGCAGCAGGGCCTGGGAGTGGGAGTGATGGCAGGGCGGGGAGCCTGTGTAAGTCATGGAGCTCGTGGGAAGGGCAATGCGCACCAAAATAAATTAAAAATAAATCCTTGCGTGGCCAAACGCATCACCCAAGGCCCTGGCACAAGCTGTGAGGCCAAGGCAGGGCTGGTGGGATGGTGGGGGGAGACCAGCATGGGGTGACACCCAAAAAACTTCTCCCTGTACCTGAGTGACTCATTGTAGATCTCGGCGGCACTGACGGTGATGGCGTAGTCCCAGTCGGCTGCTTTGCCCCGCACCTCAGAGAAGAGGAGCTGCAGGGCCCGCTGGTTGATCCCTGGATTTGCTGCCGTTCCCTGATGGATTGGAGTGAGAAACAGGGAAAAACACCTTCTGGCATTTTATTCTGTATTTTTTTCTGAGGAGAAGCAAAGCCCAGGGGGGTGTTTTGGAGCTGCAGTCACCATCACTGGTGCACACTGGGTTTGAATTGGCCACCAGCCTGCTTAATGGAGGGTGCTGAGAGTGGGCTCCACGGGGTGGGAAGTTCAGGAAGAAGATCGAAGCAAAGCCAGGCAAACTTACCTCCATCGTGTAGGTTTTTCCTGCCCCTGTCTGCCCATAGGCGAAGATGCAAACGTTGTAGCCATCAATGCAGGAGGTGACCAGGGCTTGAACCTCCTGAAACACCTGGAGACGACAAGGGAGGGTCAGGAGAAGGTGGCTGCATTCCACCCTCACACCAGCAGTGTGGACAGCAGCACCCACCTCCTCCTGGGACGCTTGTGGGGGGAAGACTTTATCCAGCTCGAAGGACACCTGCTTGCCCTTGTGCAGGAGGTGCAGGACGGCATCATCATCGGTGTCAAAAGTCACTGCATTGGCCGCCTCCGGGCCCTCACCATCCTCCTTCGTGATGGGGCGGACTCTCCCGAAAACACGGATGTTTCCTTGGATGCAGAAGGCAGGGATGGTGTCAGGCCCAGCACATCCTGCTGCCAACCCTCAGTTACCATCAAACACCGGGCGGGCTGAACGCTGCAGCCCGCTGCTGACTGAAGCATCCCACTGTCAACCCGAGCACCTCATGGGAGTGCTCCCCTGCCCATCCTGGCCCTCCTCAGGTACACGCTCTCCCACAATGGGACCTGCCACTCCCCGCACACCTTTCAGCCGCACCAGCTCGTTGTGACACTTCTTGCGGAGCTGCAGCTCCCGCCGGTACTTGCGCAGCAGTTCCCGGTTGGTGCTGTGCACCTCCTCGATGGCCTGGCTGATCTGCAGGGGTGGAGACCAGCGGCTCAGCAAGCCCCCAGCGTCTCCACTCGGCACAGAGGGCAGATGGGGTGGTGGTTCCAGGGGGGCTCACCTCGGCCCTGGCGCTGCGCAGGGTCTCCTGGAGGAGCAGGGGGAAGTCGCGGACCTGGCGCTTCAGGCTGTTGTAGTCGTGGGTGAGGGTGCGCAGAGCCGGCTGCAGCGTCAGCAGGTTGGTCCGGACACCTGCAGGCACGAGGCAGGGTGAGGGGGCAGGTGACGACACCCCAGCACCGGTCAGGCAACCCCACAAGCCCCCAGCGCCCTCCTCACCTGCCAGGTTCTCGTGCACCGCCTTCATCTCCACCTGGGCGCGGGAAAACGCCTCTTCGATGGCACGGTTCTTCTCCTCCTCCATCGCCTGCATCTCCTCCAGCATCTGCCCGTGGGCTCGCTCCAGCTCGGCCTCGTACATCACAATCTGGGAGAGGAGCAAAGGAGGTTGATGCTGACCTGGTGCCCACCCGCTGCCACGCCGTGACACCCGGCGAGCACCAGGCAGGCAGGGAACATGAGGGGAGTTCTGATTTACTCCTGTCGCACTCAGACCTGTGCTCGGAGCTGAGCCTCCGTCTTCTGGGAGCTTTGCAGCTGCTGTTCCATCTCCTTCAGCACCTGCCTCTGCATCGCCACCTGCTCCTGCAGGTACTGGTTTCGGGTCTGGGTCTCGCACAGGGCTTGTTTTGCCTTGGCTGACTCCACCTCCACCGTCTTGATGATGTACTGGGGGGAAAAACACCCAGAGATGGGATGTACTGGGGAAACAGCACCCGAGGGGCCTGGAATGGAGCTGTTGTTTGCCCAGGGAGAGATAATTTAGGAAATCACGGTGCTGTGCTGATGCACTCAGGGCAGAGAGACAGGCAGCACGTGCAGGGCAGCCACTGGTCACTGAGAGGCACCCAGCCCAGCCAGCAGAGGCTGAGAGCCCAGTGGTGCTCACCTTTATCTGTTGGGGCTGGGATTTGAGGCTGGCAATGGTCTCCTGGCTGTCCCGCAGCCGCCGGCTGAGCCGTTCCTCCTCCTCAGCTCTCTCGGCCAGGGAGTCCTTGAGCCGCAGCTCCACCTCGGCCAAGCGGTTCGTCTTCTGCTGCACCTCCAGGTCCAGCTCCACCAGCTTGGCCCGCGTCTCCTCTGCCTCCCGCTGCAGCTGAGACAGTTGCTCCTGCAGCCCAGCGTTCTCCTGGCCCCAGAACATGACAGACAAGGCCGTGTCACCCACGGGTGCCTGTCACTCTGCCACCACCGCCGCCACCACCACCAGCGACTCACCTGGCGGTGGTGGCAGTCCTGGCACGGCGCCTGCTGCTGCTGCTGCTGCTGCTGCCACCGCAGCTCCCGCAGCTCCCCCTCGCACGCCTTCATCTCCTGCCGCAGGCGCTCGTTCTCGGCCGCCAGCAGGTCCCGGTGCTTCTCTGCGTCCGTGCCCCCCTGCCAGGACGGAAGAGAAGATGGAACCTTGATGCACCCCTTGAGCCCAGCCTGCTGCTGCCCCGGGGAGCCTCTGCTTGCTGTACCAGCGGGTCCCCAGCCTGCAGCCTCAGGGAGCCACAGTCTCCTGCCACTTTGGAGCACTGACTCTGCTGCTGCACCCCAGGGAGCCCCGCAGTCTGCAGCATCAGGGGAGCCCCAGCCTGCCCACTGAGCCTGGGCAGCCCCAACCCCCAGAGGGGCTTTGACTTCCCACCGCAGGGCGACAGCGCCGGGGGACCTTTGCCTGCTGCGTCCCAGGCACACTGGTGCGACATTGCATTGGACAGAAAATCCCACAAATCTTTGTCCCTCGGCGTCTCTAGGCCCAGAGGGTCCAAACTGTGACCCTCGGGAGGTTTAGTCCACCTCTGCCCCACCCCACGTGCCCTCTTCCTCCTCAGGGACCCAGAGCTCCAGTGTCCCTCCAGGCAAAGGTGGCTCAGCCCGATCCCAGTGGCAGCTCACCAGCTCCGAGCGCAGCCGGCCGATCTCCTGTGCCTGCTCCAGGACCTTCGCCTTCAGAGTTTCAACCTGTCAACACAGATCAGGTTAACCAGGAAGCACCTCAGCAGTTTTTGGAGGAGACCCTGTGGTGCCACCCCAGCCACCAACATCCAGTCTGCCTCACATTTTTGTTATGCCTTAATTTTCCACCTGGATCAGAGCGCCTGATTCACACGACTTGATTAAAATGAGCGTTAATGAAAGCCTTTCCCTGACCTTGTTCAACCATGGGTATAATTTGTTTGTGTTGAGCATTAGCAGAAACCATTATTAAAAAAAAAAAAAGGCATCATCTTTGAAGAAGGGAGAAAACAAACCTATCCATAACTGTGTTTGAAGAGCCAGAAGTGCCCTGTCCTGCCCTCACAACATAGCTTCGCTTTGCCTTCTCTGTTTTTCTTTCTAGGAAAGTTATTTGGGGACAAAGAGGGAGCAGGAGCTCTTCAAGAAGGCCACGTGTCTGATTCTGACAGGAGGATGCTCCCTAGCCACCCCCATCTGGGCATCTGCCCATCTCATGGGACCAAGCTGCCCTTCCTGCAAAACCAGGTGGATTTCAGAAATCCTCCACTTTTTTTCTGCGCAGAGGCCAGTGAGGGTCTCCCAAAATCTGCAGTTATTTGAACAAACAGCAGCAGCGAGTGCTTGGTGAAGCCAGCAGTCTCATGGACTGTGTTTAATGGGGTTTGCTCACCTGCTCTGTCCCTTGTCCCCGTGCCATAAACCTGCTGGGTGAGCATCACCACTGCCCCAGAGCTTACCCTAGAGGGAGCCAGACCTGGCTGCATGCTTCACCACCATCCCCCAGGTCCCAGCCCGGCTCCCCATTTCCCTACCCCAGAAAGCCGCCGAACTCCTCGCTGGGACGCGCCTGGATATTGCCCCATTCCAATAACCAGCTTTTTCTCTAAGCGACCGGCCCTCCGTGGACCATAATTTACGAACTGCTGATTAATAACCAATGCAGATGTGCTGACACGGGGCTGTAATTAACTTGGTAAGTTATTGAGCCGCGCCCTTGCACAGACGGCAGCACAACGGGCAGCACCTCCGTGTGCCCCGCGCTCGGTGGGGCATGGCCCGGGATTCCGCAGCTATGAGTGTGGGAATGTGGCTGCTTCCTGATGGCATCGGAATCCCCCCCCTCCACAGCTGGCTGTGCCCTCGCTCTGGGTGGGCCGAGCGCTTGAGTGGGAAAGCCCCATCTCCATATTCACCGAGGGAGATTATTAAGGTCTTTTTGTAAGTATTTTTAAGTGAGGGGAGGTACTGAGAAGACAGAGTCATGACTCGTTCTGGGGAATCCACCAGCCCAGCCAGTCGGCACACACGCCGGAGCCTGCCCACCATTCCCTGTGCCAGTGGTGCCCAAAAATGCCGATGCACCTCCACCCCCCTACCTGCTCGGGCATCTCTGGCTGCATCCTGCTCTCTGGAGGTGACAGGGACTCCTTGGCAGCCGGATCTGGCTCAAGCCGTGGCCCAGCCATCCCCAAGCTTTGGAGGTTTGGGCCAGCACTTCACTCCGGCCGGCGTCGGCTGCGCTCGCTGCCAAACTGGCCGGCACAGGGCCGGCTCCTGCCGCGCTCACGCTTGTGTCATGCAGAGCATGCCAGCCAAATGCAGGACAATTACCTCCGCCTTTTTGACACCCGTGGAACAAGCAGAACCTGACTGCAACAGCTTCCACAACAGCCACATGCAAATCCCTTTACGAGCAGCCAGAATTTCCATCTCCCTGGGATGAACCAGGTCCTTGTGCTGGGAACGCGCCTGCATCAGCGCAGGAGATGGTTTTTGGCGGCCAAAACCTGTCCCTCCTTCAAACAACTCTGTGCCTTCGCATTCACTTTCCACCTCCAGACTCTTGAAAGTCACTAAAATTAAACTGCTGGGTTGGTCTAACGAGCTGATCCTGTGGCAGCCGTCCTGCTGCAGGGCTGCATCCCAATGCCCAAAGCCCTCTCGGCCACGTCATGACCACGGAGCCACACACCTTCACCAGCACGACTATGGTGTCACTCAGGGGACGGCAAGCATCCCAAGGGAGGCACAGCCAAAACCAGTGCTCAGGAACACCCAGCTCCCACATCATCCCTACGCGCCCCAGCAAAGGAGATGCTCCATGATGGAAGTCCCACACTCTTTTTCCAAGTGCAGCTCTCACTAACTGCACACCACGGCACTCCAGCCAAGCCACAGCCTGAGGCTACAAACCCTGACAGACCCCCATATGCTGCCCTGTCCCCACCGTACCTGGCCTTGCAGCTGCAGAGAGAGGGAGAGCTCGTCGTTCTCCTGGGCAGCGAGCTTCTCCTGCAGCCCCAGCAGCTCCTCCTGCAGCTGCAGCTTCTCCTTCTGCAGATGTGCCATGGAGGCCATCACCTTCTGGATCACAGGGAAGGGCCGGGCTGCTGGCAGGCTGGCGCGTTTCCCGCTGCAGAGCCTCCCTCCTGCAGTGAGAGCAAAGGTGGAGCCGGTCAGGATTTGGCCACCTCGTTGGGGAGCAGAGTGCCAGCCATGGGGAGCCTCCCCAGGGGCTGAGGTGGAGATGAGAACACAGGAAACGGGACTTGCACAAGTCCCACAGAGAACAGCGACACGTTGGGAAGCGCGTCCCGAGCGCCACGGTGCTGACCACAGCAGGCTGGGCTAACGGTGGTGTCCGGCCAGCTGAGCCCCAGGGGCAACCAAAGGGATGTGCCAATGCCAGCGGAGCATCCCAAGCCACAGCACAGAGCACCTGCCCCCGCCACCGCACAGCGACCCGGCCCCATCGCAGGCTGAGATGCTGCCGCCTCGCTCTGATAACAACCGCCTTCACCACGGCGCTGATTCACCCCGGCATCCTTTCTTCTGAATGAGCAGGTGCCGGTGGAAAACCAGCGTGTGATCATGTCATTAGAGCCTGCGTCATTACACACAAATACAATGGAAGCTGAAGGAAAATTACACGGGTACTCTGAACAGCCGTATTGCCCAATCCTCCTCCCGTGTTTGGGTTTCTAACCTTCCTGGTATTACTTTAAACATCGTTTTCTGCATGTTAATAGAGCCACCAGCGCTGACAGAAGCCAACCTGGCCGTACATCAGAGCCTACCAAATGACCTGGTAGTTCCCCAAGCAGCAATGAGCTGGCCTGACTCATTCCCAACGCGGGGATGAAGCACTGTGGCGAGGGAACTGGTGGCCAGGATCCCGGCTACCCGGCGCCCTTCCCATGCCTGCCATGCATTTCATCCGCTGCCACCAGAAACCTGAGGTTTCAAAAGGCAGGAGCTGATGCTGGCAATCACCGTGCTGCCCGCGGGAGGATGCTGCCCGCTTCACGGGAAATGTCCTGAGTACAAGAAGAAAGACTTTTCTGCCTGTGAATCAGACTTTCTACCTTTAAATGGAGTTAAGCAGGCAGCAGGACAGGCATAACAATGAAATGCTGGACCAAACCATGGCTTTGCTGCTGACTGCATGCCATGGGACATATCCAGCAGCGGCTCCAGAAGAGATCACTGGGTTCTGTCTTTCTGCCATGGGCTGTATACCCCACAAAAGTGCTGCCAGGAACTGGCTTTATTTTCTTTTTTGTGCGGAAAGCTCAGCCCAGCTCAGGTAGGGGACTGCGGTTTTCTCTTTAAAATCAACATAGACAAAACCCACCCCAAAACTTCCAAAGCTGACAGGAATGCCAGCTCTTGCCCCTTGGGGAGCGTGAAGGGATAAGACAAAATTACAGGAGTCAGGAGGCTCCTGTGGACACACAGCATGTTTGCACACATCACCCACACTAATCCTGGGCTGGAATCCAAGGCAGAGCCAGGCTCTGAGCTGCAACACTTAGCTGCAAGTCAAAGTGCCAGGCAGGGAAACCCCGCATGGATAACACCTTCCTCCATGCTCCAGCACCTTCTTCCTGCGACAGCATCCATGGGAGAGGAGATACTGCTCTGTGTTGTTACATCTGCCCCTGGGCAGATGCACTGGTGGTGATGAGGTGTCTGAGTGCAGCAGGCATGGCACACCGACCCTCCTGCTTTCCCACATGTTCTGAAGCCCATTTGGAAAGATGCCTGTTTCCTTGGCTCTGCCCTGTTACCACTGCCACACAGATCCCCTTTCTCCTGCTTCCCTGCCCCTTCCCAGCAGCCACCCCACACCAGGAGCTCCGGGACACAGCCTGGGACCATGCCAGCAGCAGCTCCTGAGATGCACCCTGACAAGCCTGCACAATTCAATCCTGACAGAGAGAGACGGGAAACCACAGGATTTCCCCACCCTGGAGCAGCCATGCATTTCCACACACGTCACATTTTCCTTAAGGAGGAAACAGCACTGGATTCACCGGAGCTCATCTGCTCTGTTCATCCAGTTCAATAATTCATCGGTCCCTGCCACCACCCGGCAGCTGGCTGGTGTTGGATTTCTACTGTGACCTGTCCCCCTCCCTGAGGCAGCCACATGTCTGTGTGCACCCCCATGGAGGAGAGGTTTCCCTGGTACCCACCGGCAGGTACCAAGAGCCCATCCCATCCCATCCCTCCTCCCGAGCACCCACCGCTGCATCCCCCAGCTGTCCCCCTACCTGCTTTCTCCAGGTTCATGGTGGGGGCTGCCTGCACCGGTGTGGCAGCTGCTGGCTCACAGGGGGATGCCAGTGGCTGCTCCGTGGCTGGTGTCAGGTCCCGGTGCCGGGTCTCCTCCCGCCGCTTGCACGCCGTGTCCCGCAGGGCCTGTGTCCACGAGAAGAAACAGGTCAGAAAGGAGAGGTGAGATGCAGCAACTGCAGGCACCGTGCTGGACATGATGCCAGCAGCCAGCACTCCAGTGGGATGGCCGGGAATGAGCAGGGAGGGCAGCGCAGAGGACAGGACAGTGGGGCCCAGGAAAACCCTCCCTCTGAGGGAGTTGGGTGTTGGGAAGCTGCCACAATGAACTTATCATGTTGCTTTCAGTTTTCCCCATAAACAACTCCTTCTGTCAGACTGGCCATGCAGTTATACTGAATATTAACTGGGTTTTTTTCCATGGCCTTAAAAAATGACCCTGACTTGCAGGCAGGGTTGAATGTGAAGTTGCTTGCTGTGAGCTGTGGCTCAGGTGATTCCATGCCCAGTGGGATGGAGTCCAGCTCTGAAAAAATCAGAAGAAATCTGGAAGGAGCTTTGGGAAAGCTGAGATAAAAACTGATGATGGACCGAGCTCGCCCTGGTCAAAAATGCCTTTTCTTGCTTATATCTTATCTCAGAGCCTGTGGCATCACCCCGCAGAGCAGCGATGCTGGGGAAACACGTCTCACCCCAGCAGAAGGGCAAATGTGCCAGTAATTTCGGAATGATTTGGAAGGAGGCGGTGGCAGCATCCTCCTGGAAGAGCCGCGTGTCTGCGGTGCTTCTGCATCTGAGACTCCAGAAGGGTTTTGCCGGAGGGAATTCATTGAGGTTGGTGTGAGATAAGATGGTGTTTTTCTTCTTTTCAAAGAAGGGGAATTTGAATTGATTTGCCTGAAGCCCAGAAGGAACTAGTGGCAGCAACACCAGTACACGGTGTCCCGACACTGTCCCTGGCTGGGGCACCCTTCCACCTCCTCCTCCTCCATCCACCTTACGGCACTGCATTTCCTTATCACACTTCTGCCTTGAGCTCTCTTGCTATCATGACCCATAAGTGACCCAGAAAATGTTATTCTGGGCTGTTCCCCAGCATTTTTGATGCCTTGTGAGTCCCAGGAGATGCTCTTCCCTCCCTACTCAGGGCAGCAGCTCCGCTCGAGGCACGTGGTGCCAGGGTCCAGGCAGAAACTGGCTGCAGTGAGGGAGGGAACAAGACAGCTCCCACTGAGGGATGGCCCAGCTGGGCACGGGGCATCCTCCCCACCACCCCAAAACTGCCCACCCACCCAAGCCACAGCTGGCTCAACACTCCTCACCTGGAGAGCCCGGCAGAGCCCACGAGGGTTTGCAGCGTCTGGCCAGCTCACACTGAGGATTTTATGGTGAAGCAGAGGAATCCGGGGAGAGGCGCCCGCTCCGCTCCCAGCACTGAGCCTGTCCTGCCCGCAGCCTGAGACGGAGCAAAGAGCATCACTGGATCAACCTGAGAGCCCAGGATGGACACAGCTTTTGGCCTAGCTCAGCAAACCCGCCTCCTCCTCCCTGCCGCCACCACCACACTGGTGCGGCAGAGATGGTGCTTGACTTTTATTAAAAATGTTAATTATGTTAATTAGAAAAATTATCCCTTCGGGGGGCGGAGACTTGTTGCCAGTGACTAGTAACGAGAATTCAGGGTGTAACATCCGTCTGGCCTCTGCAGGACCAGATCCGTCCCCCCACCAGGGACACCCCAGCTCTGCCCCTTGCCAAGCCGCTCCGCTTCCTGAGATCCTATCTCGGAAAAGCTGCCAAAGCCAGCTTGCATCACCGAAACCAGACGGACGGACCCTGACAGCGTCCCCTCCCTCCACTGCCCCCAAATATTTCCTTTATTTGTCAGGCAGCCAAACCCGAAAGCAGCCAGGGCAGCAGTTCCTGCCCTGCTGAGCCACGCAGAAGGAAAACAGCAACTCGAGGAGCCTTCTCCCACGGCTGTGTCCTCCTCTGCTACAGGGAAAGCAGCTGGTGAGGGCTACGTCCCACTGCTTGGGGACCCTGTGCCCTCCCCCCCACACACCTGCCTGCCACAAGTGCTGCCACCATCACAGGCAGCCAAATCTCTTCTCCAGCAGGCAGGGAAAAAAAATCAGCAACCCACAAATCAAACCTCAGTAACGCAGTTTTTTTCTCTAAAATCATCCAGGGGCAGTTTGGCCCGAGGTGGATGCAGTATCTGGAGGGAGGGAGACGTGCCCTGATGAAGTTAGTCTATCACTCTGGACTTCTTCCCAGCCTCTAATTATCCATAACATTTCGCACGCGCCGGGAAAATTGAATGTTTCCAAAGCGCTGGCAAATGCCCCGATAAAAGGCGATGAGTTCCCCATCCCGACACGGGCAGAGGCAGCCACTGGGCAGAGGAAACACTAGAAAAGCCCGGTTTTGGAGACTTTGATGCCAACCAGCACTTGGCTGGACTGGCCTGAGTGCCAGGGAAGAAGCAGTGTCCGGAGAAGCAGCTGCCAGTACATCGGGCTGGAGAATGCTGAAGCCAACAGCAAAGATAGCTCAAATAGGAGGGGTTCAGCCCCCTGCTTTGCCAAAATCTATACGGCACCGCTGGAAGGGAGGTGGGCAGGGCTGTTTTCCAGCAAGCGGCTGCAGGCTGGGGCAAGCAGCCACCCGCCCGCAAAGCAGCTCAGCCGCCGTGGAGGAAAACCCCGACTAAACTCACCCACGGGGTCCATGCACTGGGGAGGGATAAGAAGACCTTCCAAGGAGATGAAGCCAGTTGAGGCAAGGGCCCTTTGTCAGCCCTGACATGCAGATCGTTCCGTTTTCTTTCTTACATGTTAAATTTTAACCTTTCTCTCTACGTTTGCCGCTCGGAAGGGCCAGGAGGGAGATGGAGGCAGCCCTCTCTGCTCATCTGCTCTCCCCCCGGCTGTCCACTGCTTTGTGCCTCCTTCCGAGTTCCCGTTTCTCAAATCTCGAGCTTCATCCGGAAAGAAATGTGAAAAATGCAGGCTGGCCTGTTCCCAGCCTCTCCTTCCCCAGTGAGCAGGGCGTGAGCACGGCAGGCTGAGCCCCAAGGGGCAAGGACGAGCCACCGCTCTGTACTCACCGTCCGGGACAAGGTCCTTCGTCTTCCAGACGGCTCCGGAGGAGGGCCCGGATCCCAGATCCCAGGCTGTGCGGGATGTGATCATGGCACGGGGGTCCCGAGTACAGCAGCACCTCTGCAGAGAAGCGCAAGGACGGACATCTCAGCCGTGCTCTGTGTCCAGCCGTGAATCCCAGCGGACCGCGCCAGGGCAAACCGCGCCAGTAACACCGGTGCCGACTCCCGAAACCCGCAGGAAGTTGCACCAATCCCGATTTCGCTCCCGAAAAGGCGACAGCCCCGGGCTCCCTCCGTGCTCCCGGCGGATGTGACATAAACAGTGTCTGTAATTAATTTACTCATTCCCGAAGCCTCTCCAGGCCCCTCCTAACCTCGGGCTGGGGCTAACTTAGGGAGTCAGGAACTCCAGGACTACGGGCAGCTCTGCACCCGGGCGGCACCGCCCGCTCCGCACCGCACTCGCCGCACGCTCCGCACCGGGGGCCGGCTCGGCGGGGAAGGGGGCGCGGAGCCCCGGGACCGGCTGCCCGCCCTCCGCGGGGTCCCTCGTTCTCCCCACCGGCGGCCCCGGGGGGCGGCTCCGGGAAGGCGGGAGCCGCAGCGGGGCGGTCCCGGTCCCGGTCCCGGGGAGCAGGAGGCGCAGCCCCGCGCCTCCCCGGTGCTGGTCCCGGTGCCGGTGCCGGCGGCGCCGCCCGCCGCAGGCTAACGAGGAGCCGTGGTCTCGCCGCGCCGCGGGTGCTCCGTGCCGGCACACCCAGCTCCGCAAACAAAGGGAGCCTCTGCCCAGCACGGCCGGTCCCCCCCCCGCCCCGCCGCCGGTGCCGGTGCCGGTGCCGCCCCCGCGGGGCACTCACCGGGTGCGGGACGATGGACGGTGCCAGCCCCGGCCGCAGCCCCGTGCCCGCCCTCCCGGGCACTTCGGTAACGGGAGCGCCGAGCTCCGCCCCGCGCTCGTTGCCGTGGAAACCCGCGAAAGCCCCCGGCGGGGCCGGGGCTGCACCATCCCGCACCCGGGGCTCCGGAGCGGCGGCCCCGCCCCGGCTGCGGGAGCTCCCGGGGCGCCCGCGGGACACCGCCGGCCCCTCTCGCCAGAGCCCGGGGAGCTCAGCGGAGCCCCGGGGTCGTCTTCTCCCCCCCGCCGCTCCCCGTGATTCCCTGACTCTCCCTTGTCAGAGCTCGGGGGGGGGGGGGGGACCGCCCGGGGTGTCCCGGGTACTCGCGGTATGTCCCTGCCGCCCTTCCCGCCCTGATCCCGGTGCTCTTCGGGGAGTCTCGGTGTAACCGCATCCCACCTGTGCACCCCCCTGGCACGGCTCATCAGGGTGACCCTGGGGGACCGTGGGGACGGTGGTGCTGGTGACCTACACACCGAGGACCAGAGGTGACAAACCATGCCCTCACCCTGTCATGTCCCCACCGCTCCCAAGCACCAGTGCTTTTGCTGGAAACGATGCCAACCAGCACACCAGGCTCATCGGGCCTGGGGACACAGATTTCAGATGAAAACCAACCTGTTTCTAACCCAGAGGCGTGGAGAAAACAGCCTGACATGCCAAACCCTCTCCAGAGGCCCTGGTGTCAGAAAGGCAACAGAAAATCCTGCTTTAAATGTAATTCATACGCATTTTTAGGGTGTGAGTTGTATCTACGTGCCTGTATTGCATACACAACCCTCACGGTAATGGCTGGTTTGGGTGACACAGGTCACTCATAACTTGTTTGTGGTAATGAACTGGCAGTACCGGATACTTCCCACAACAAAGTTGAACTTGGCATCCACAGTGATGGCAGCGGGTGCCCCATGCAATGGCTCATATCTGCCCGATGGCGGGCTGACCTGTGGGGCACATGTCCCACGTGGGTTTGGGGATGCAGGGGTGGCCACCCTTTGGGAGAGGAAGGTTTGGTGCCAGCCCTGTTGGAGCTGGGAAGGAGAAGGCTCTGCCCACCAGCAGGGTGTGCTCCCCTCAGGCCAGGTGTCCTCCATCTCCTGCCTCGCTGCACTCAGTCACAGCCTTTCACTCACTCCCGCCTGGATTTGGAGCAGGATTCAGCCTTGTCCTTTCATCCTGGCATCAACCTCTTGGACATCCTGAGAGACCCCTCCAGGAGACGCTGCCCTGTCCCCTGTCACGAGCCAACTACATGGAAGGGTGTGATAAAGGTCCACTGGAGGTGACAAGCTGCTTGAGCCACTCACCACAGGGAAAGGGGGCTGCGAAGGGTCACCCTCACATGCCCCTGGTGCAGCACCTCGTCCCTGAGAGGCCAATGCCATCCTGGCCTGGTGTCTGCCTCCAGCTCTGCACTGCAGCTGCCATCCCCCCACAGCCAGTGGAACCCTCCCAGCCTCCCCTTCCCCTCATCGGAGGTTTATCGGCATTGCCAGGGTGCAGCCCTTGGCAGGGATGGATACAGGTGTGTGTGCCTATAGACACGCATCCATATGTACATGCATGTACCCGCAGAGGCCCTGAGCAGCTGCTGATTTGCAGAAGTACCCCACTATTTGTGCGGCTCCTTCAGCTGGTTTGGGGATAATATTGACACAGTAAAGTTACTTTCCCCTTTCTGATAGCGACTGTAAAGCCATATCACCACTGACTTCACCTATGAGCTGTAAGGGTAAAATAAATGTCTATGTAAATGACTTTAACTGGTAAGTAATTTCCTGGCTTTTGAATGCTTCAGGTTTTTAATGGTATTGCAATTATGCAAAGCACGTAAGTTGTATCAATTACATCAAGTAAGTCTACATTAGGCAGGCACATGCGTGAATTCCCCAGTTTAGAAGAATAACTTAATGAATAAGCATGGAGCAAAATCTGAGATGCAAGGAAGGGTTCTGTGCCAACAGCCCTATTCAAACAGTCACCTGTGAGCATTACAAAACCCACCCCTCCCAACTGCAGGGCTGTTTTTTTGGCGAGGACAGCGTGGCTCTGTGACAGCCCCAGCATAATAGGAACAGGATCTCCAGGGATCCAGAAGTGGGGTTACTCTGGCTGCACGCTGGTGAGCAGCTCCCTTTCCCTGTGTGCTGCAATGCTGTTTAGCTCCAGGGAGCACTGTGGATCCCAGGGGATACCCACTTGCTGCTGGATGTGCTGGGGGCCTGCAGGCAGTGAGGATGCACGGGAGCCTGTGCAGGCAGCAGGTACCCTCCTCACAACCCCCTTCTCTGCGGGGATTCACCTACACTGGCTGGAATAATCTCAGCCTGCTCTCCCAGCGATGTTCCCACCCTCCTTTTCTTGGCTGTCATGTCTCCGTGACCTGAGCGAGCACCGGCTGACGACATCGCTGGAGGTATTTTTAGCAATGCTGCTTTGCAGGCAGGCAGAGAAAAGGCAGCGAGCAGCAGGACTCACCGCCAGCAGCACCCTCCTGGCAGCGCCCAGCAGGTAGTGGAAAGGCTCGATATATCAATGACCATCAGTGCTAAAACAGCTGCCCTCCATGCGTGGCACCAGCGGTGCCAGCCTGCCACAGGGTCCGCTGCAGGGGGACAGTGACCCTGGTGTGGGTTTGACTCTGCTTTTAGCCCAGCCTGTGCTGTATCTGAAAAGTGTCGCTGCCATGGTGCTGTGAAGTCAGGCAGGTTAATTTGCCTTTTACTTGGGTGAGGGGAAGCGATCGAAACACATTGCTGAGCGGGGGCCCTTTGCATTGGACATTTGTTCTGCCCTGAGCAAATATTTAACCTACATCTGTAAGACAGCTAAAAAATACCCCAAATGCCAGAAAAAAGTGTGACTCCCCCTCCCTTCAAGCAACATGATAACCTGGTCCAGGGATGCAGGCGGGAGCACACCTGATACCTGAAGTCTGTTGTATACTGGGATGTTCCGTGTAGAAAATTCCCACCAGTAGCACCAGACATCGTGAGAATGTGTCCCCAGAGAACAATTAATTATAAACCTGCTTATTATTCTAATTTTGCTCCTCCTTGATGAGGGAGGTGAGGGGATTTCTCAGCATTGCTGAAGCACAGCTTGCCAAGCCAACATGAAACACTTCCCAAAGAAGGAACAAACCCCTGCATTCTTACATTCCTACATTGCCATTTCACACAATGACAGGAGTTTTAATTAAGTCTTAGCATGCTCCTGAGAAATTTAATACTCATTTTAAAGTTCACTAGCTGAATTAATGCAACCCTGAGGCTCTGATCCTCGAGATAGGGTTGCGTGGAACTGGGTGGAGAGCAGGAGCTGGGGAGGGGTGTTGCAAGGATTGCTGCTGAAATCCAACACACTGGGATGCTGCTTTGGATGGTAGTGGGGGCTCTGCAAATCAGAGGCCCTTGGAAAAGTCCTGTGAGCTGGCTGGGCTGGGTTTGGACAGCTCAGGGCACCATGGAGCCAGTCCACAACCAAGGAGCCAGCAGCTCTGGCTGGGAGCTGCTGCACACCTCGGCTCAGCTCTCCCCATGTCCCCCCACGCAAATCTCCTCTGTAACAAGCAAATGACAAAAGCAACACCTTATTCAGTTTGCTGTGTGGGTAGAGAAAACCTCTGCTGTGCAGGCAGCCAGAGAAGTGCCGTGCGAGAAGGAGCAGCCATCAGGTGGGCGGCTTTTCCTCCCCTCCGAATTTCCTCTCCCGGACTGCGATGCACAGCCACCTAACCAAACCCCAGCCTCTGCCTCCCTTTTACCTACCTTTTATCTCTGTCATATTTTTCGGCTGGCTTCAGGTACAACTTGGGGTTGGCTTTAATGCCTGTGCCTCCCCTATGCAAAGCACTGCTGGGCTCATCCTGGGCCTCTCCGGCTGCTGGGGAGCAGGGAGCTGCTCCGTGGGAGGGCTGCAGCTCACCTCCTAAGTCATTAATGTTTCATGGCATTAATCAACACGGGCTCCTGCTTATAAAGCACTTCTTAGAAACAAGGCTAAGAATAAGCAGGAGGCGTCCTGGCTGAGGCTAAACCCTCTCTGCTGGCTGGGGGATGCCCATGCTGGTTGGAGCAGACCCAGCCAGGGGGCACTTGGATACCGAGTAGAAGCCATCCAGGCCATTTTATCCAGCAAATAAAAATTCGGGCTGTACTGGAAAGATGGCTGCATCCCAGGAGGAGATCCCGGAGCTCCTGGTCTGTCAGGAGCCCACCGGTGGTGCCCCAGCTAGTGGTTACAGGGTGTCCTTTGGACCTCCCCATGGGACCTTGGGTGCTTTATGCAATTCTTTTTAGATAAAGAAATATCTGAAGATAGAAGCTGCAGGTGGGTAATTAAGATTTTTTCAGAATTTTACTACTTCACCAGTGTCGGGGTGTGCAAAGACAAGCTTGGGCTTTCCTCTGCACAGGCAGAAGGGAAGGGAGCCCTCTCCTTTAAAAAATAGATTAAGTGCTCAGCAAAACCATTTATTTTTAGTGCCCTCTGAAGTGTGCTTGACTTTGGAGGAGAAAAGAAGCAAAAGCAGTAATTCTGAATAATTTAGGGAATAGAGTTTTAGGGCTGAAGCAGCTCTGCCATGCTGGGACAGGGGCTAGAGCAATGCTGGGCTTACTAACAACATCCAGCTGGTTTAGGCATGGGCAGAGGTAAATCAGTGAGAGCTTCTACAGGGAAGAGGGAAATATCCCTGTGGTCATAAAGCAAATGCAGCCATGTGAAGGCAAATATTGTGATGGAGGGTAGAGCATGCAATGGGCTTAGCTGCATCCTGACTGCAACGCGGAGAGCTGCACCCGACAAAGACATGAATATGCAAACGAGGCGGGATATTCACCGAAGGAATTAAATGGCTTTCCCGCTAACCGGCTTTGGCTGCTCGATATCAAGCTGTCTGCAAAATCCCACTGCGACTCCCTCCTGGCACACCAGGTCCTTGGCTCACTCCGTGCCACCTCTGGATTTTAAGGTGCCCTGGGAATGCTCAGCAGGCACAGTCCAGCTGCTCCACTTGTCCCGCTGTGTCTCAGCGCCGGAGTGTACAGGATGCTCTACCACCACTGCTCTGCAGCTTTTGGCACCAGGAGTCCTCCAGCGGGCTGGGAACGTTATCTTCCCATGGATTACTGACAGAGGTTATATATAATGGATGCCTCTGTGTTTGCACTGCACAGCTCAGAGCCCCAGAGCAGCTGAGATCCTCGGCCACAGCCCGGGGATGCACTGGCTCAGCCGTGCTCAGGTGCCCGTTTGTGTCCAAGCTCCATTTTCCTGGCACCGTGGGGATGCTCCCACCACTTCCATGCACTGCTGGGTGATCTCTTCCCTGCTATTATCTACACTGAGCCAGAGCATTCCAGCCCACCCCATCCTATCACAGCTTCCCACTCACCCAGGAAAAAGCCTGAGGTCTTTCTAGTTTAACTGACTGGAGCATATTTCATGGTGATTTGATTATTACGAACCTAACTGGGACCAAATTATCTTTTTCCCCCCTTCTTCTAAGGTGCAATTGCGATGGTGAAGAAAACTGCACTCTATTAAGAGTCACCAAAGAGATCCATGAATCTACCTGCCAAAATTTTACAGGAAAACCTGCTTTTTCCTGTTAACACAAAAATAGATGCACAGCTACCACAGAAACTCATCCTGTTTCAAAAAAAAAAAAAAAAGCACAGAATTTCTTGTTCCTGTGTTGGTGCTTCAAAGATTCCGTTGCAGGCTACAGACTTACAGACTTGCAGGCTACAGACTTACAAACTGCAAATAGGACGGCAGGATCTGTCCTCAAAGCATGTTTTACCACCCAAACAAAGGGTCTCCAGCTTCCTGGCTGAGCCAGGGGAAGTTGTGGAGAAGCGCTGAATTCCAGCCTCCTGCTAAGGCTCCAGGAAAACGGAGCAGCACGGCGCTGAGCAAGGCTATTTTAGAACTGAAAAGTTTTCCATCTACCCCCAATGAATATTAAACAGCCACACGCTTCAGCTCTGCTGCCTGCACCCGGCGCCGCGTGACCAGATTTAATTTCTCTTTATGAAGAGGAGCAGACCCACACCCATATTTTCATGCATGTGCCTTAGAGGTGAAAGGGATGTGAAGGGTGAACCTGAGTCCTCTCTCCCAGGAGATCCCTTCAGCAATCACTCACAACTGGAAAAACAAGGAGACATCAAGGTAAAGCTGGCAGCACAGGCAGGAGGAACAGTCATGAGGGTTTATGCAGGCTGACATGGAATAACTGCCAGCTTGCTGGGAATTTCACGTAAACCTTCATGGGCTTTCACATCTATTTGCAGATCCAACAGAGGTGTCAGGTGAAGCAATAAGGATGAGATGGAGAAGGAAACGGTACACAAGGTGGGACCAAGGCATGGCCAATGTGATCAGTGTCCCAGGTGAGGTGGGACCGGGGCTCTCTGGAACTCAGACATCTCTGTTCAGTTATCTTCACCTTCAGCCCACCAGGCAAAAAGTGATGCTGAATTAACCCCCTGGGAAACAACAGCACAATAAATACAGAGCCCATGTGCAAACATCCGGGCATGTTTTTTGAACACGACTCCAATCCAGAAGCATTTGGCTAGTTTTCATCCCCAGCCTTTGCTGTTGAAACAGACCATGCCCCGCTCACCCCCAGCCCCTGCTCTCACCTGGGGGCCCATCCAGGCCACTCCTGGTCCTGGGTGCACTTTTTGGAAGCCTCCTCCTCCACAGGCCAGTCTCCACGCCATGCCCGTGGGCCGGCAGAAACACTCCCCGAGGCTGCGTCGCTCACCGTCCTCGCCGCGGGCAGGGATGCTCTCCACAGCCTGCATCCCGCTCCTCTTGCTGCTCCCCTTGCTCCAGCCCTGCACTGCCAGTCCTGCCAGCCCCCACAGCGTGTGCATGGCTCGGGGAAGGGATGCTGAGCTCCGGAGAGGGTCTGTGGGAACCTCCCCTCCAGCCTCCCTGGGACGCTGAGAGCCGGCTGGGATGGTGCGGCTGTGCTCCCAGCAGCGGCTCCCTGGGGTGGGATGCTTCACCACCACACTTTTCCACACGTGGTGCCACACTCCCGGCACGCCAGCATTGGAAAACCGTTGCCTTTTCGTCATCAAGGGCTTGGTGACTCCCTCCCAGCCTCAGGGGTCCCTGAGTGAAGCCCCTGCAGTTCTCATCTTGCCATATTAAGGGCCAGCAAATGCTGTTGTAAAGATGGTCTGTGACGGTGCCTGGTACCAGAAGGATCCCAGTGCTGATGCAGAGCCAGGGTCACAGGGATGCTCCACTCACTGCCAGCCTTCCCAGGGAGCAAAGGCAGAGGGTGGCTTCCCGTGCCTAGTGTCTCCTTCACTGCCGAATTTCTCAACCTGTGTAAACCTCCTGCGGTTCTGTCCCAACAGTGACCAGAGACAGAGAAAGCACCGTCCCCTCCACTCCCATCTGCCAGTGCATTAGGAAAATGAGAGCTGATTAACGTCCATCCCCTCCTGAGCACCATTGGTCCCCAGCAAATTGCTGACACCACCGATTTAGGGGCAGTGGCAGGCAAGTGGACTTCCCTCCCTCTGCAGACATCCAGGCTTAGATGGGTTGCTCAGGTCTGAGCATTTGCTATAGTTAAATGAAGTGCTTTAATTGCGCAGAATGAGCGCATTAATCAGATATTTTATTCTATTACCTGTTAAAAGGTTGGTTCAGGCAGTGCCTTTGCTTGCAGACCTGCTCCTCCACCGTGAACCAGGCAAGGATGCCGTGATGGGATGGGAAGGAGCTCATGTGCCTGCACCACCCCATCAACCTGCAGAGGCTGGAAGGGCCCTGTAACACCAAAAACTCTCCTGTTTCTCAAGGCAGGCCAGCTGGAAAGCCCCATTTCCCTCCTATTAATCTCCACCTGCCAGCACTTTCTAGAAGGCAGTTAAGAGCAGTGAAACTGGGGAGATTTGCAAAATAAACAGCGATCAAACGCAAAGCCCTGGGTTCCTGCTCCGAGGGTGTCTGCCAAGACACACAGATCGTATCAAGCTAATTTACAAAAGGAAAACCGCCCTAATTAGTGTTCAGGAAAGCACTTTAATGAGAAAAGCATTAGTGCAAAAAAGCGAGAGTGCCAAGAGGTCAAGCTGTTCCTAAATGCCAGAAAACCAGGAAACGGGGCAGAGCCCACCCAGGATGCGGCACCATTTTCTCACTTTTTAAATAATACCTCAGGTTATTAGTGAGGAATTTATAAAACCCGGAGCCAAATGCCCAGTGGCAGGGCAGAGCCTGTACGCAACAAGCTCTGAGCATCGCGACGCCGGGTGTGGGCAGGGCTCGGAAGTCCCTGTAGCCATCTCCCCTCCTTTTTGGGGCAGAGTGTGGGTTTTATGGCTGGAGTTCTCCGCTGTGAAGGGGAGACCAGAAGCCCTGCCAGTGCTTGCAGTCCCGTCTCGCTGGCGGCTCTGACGGCGGCCAGTAACCATGGCAGCGGAGGGGTTTTTTTCACGTGATGTTGGTATTTCTGCAGCACAAAAGAGCCTCTTATCTAGAATGAGTAACTAGTCTGGCTGGTCTTCATTCCTTCGGTTATTGCTGAGACGGGGCGGCTCATGTGATGCCCACCCTGGGGCCAATTCGGACCATCCACGTGATGCTCGTCCTGGGGTGAATCGGG
Organism: Pseudotriccus pelzelni; assembly: GCA_035584735.1. Classification (NCBI taxonomy): domain Eukaryota; kingdom Metazoa; phylum Chordata; class Aves; order Passeriformes; family Tyrannidae; genus Pseudotriccus; species Pseudotriccus pelzelni. Next base: position 14,338,514 of record JAWMRA010000020.1, read on the forward strand.
ATCATCCACGAGGAGACACATGGGAGGCTCCAGAAGGCCCGCAGATGCTCACGCAGGCGGCCGGGGCAGCAGTCCCGCTGCGTGGAGGCAGAGCCCTCCTCCCCACCTCTGCTGACAGAGAGAGCTGAGAGAGGACCAGCGGCTGTCCTGGCACAGCTCAAGTTTTCAAAGCGAGCACCTGCAAACCCAACGCTGACTGTCCCCGGCATGTGACAGCCCAGAGCTGGCAGGGGTGTTCCCTGGCCACCCCATACCATCAATCCCCACGACCTGATTTATCTCACTTCTCCAGTTGTTTACATTTCTTCTCAAATTCCTTCCCAGTTTGTCCAAGAAAGAAGTTTTGAGACTTTTGACTGTTTTGACTTCCAGCTCTTCTCATGTATCAAGTGACTTCTAAAAGCAGGAAAAAGTACATGAAATAATGTAGGTTTCTAGGCTTCTCTTCTTCAGATGAACTCACACCCAACTCACTGATATTGTGCAGGTCTCTTTAAGACATTCACCCTATGGCATGAACCAAAGTGGGGGAGTTTCATCCCAAAATAAGAATGGGTAAATGAGGAAGGAATGAGAAAAGGAAAAAAGGTCATCAAGCCTGAGCTCAGCCTAAGCTGCTGTTAATAAACGTTACCATGGGCATCTGTGGGCTTGTGAACCTCTGTGTGACCCCTTCCCAAATGGTGGTCTGGCTGTTTTTCAGGGTGTTAACTCCAGTGGGACCATTTCTGCACTTAAAAGGAGCTGCTTGCTCAGGGCAGAGAAAACCAAACTTGTGTTAGCTCTGTTTTAGAGGAAGGTAAAAGGGAGTTGGGGGGGTTTATATGCAACCATGACTCCAAGCAGAGCTACACAAAGGAAAAAAAGTATATATAGGCAGAAAAGTGGGTTACAGACTGTTCCCTGAACTAGGACTGTGTCCTGCTGGTTAAGGTCTGCAGGCTTCAAGGTTAAAGTGCTTAATTTTATTTCAGGCTTTCTAATTGAACACCATTTAACGGGGCTTTCCATTTATCCTGAAATTTCTTTCTGGACCTGGGTCTAATCCTCAAACCTGCTTATTTGCTTTTACTTTCGTTACAACCTTATCAGTGATTAACCTGCAATTGCACTTAATCTTTTTAAAAGATTGCTCTGGCTATAAATACAGAGAAGCTACCTGCCCTGTTTGTGTCCTGAGGAAAGTCACTTCCTCCCCCATCAGATGCCTGTGTGGGTTATACTATTCCTTCTGTAAGCTAATTTTTTTAAGGGGAGACATTTGTCTTCTTTAACTTCATACAGAGCATTGAGTCAGTATCAGCTCTCTGAAAGACAAAACAGCAGAGGTCACAGGGAATAGGAATATAAAAAGTATATATGTATTTATATTAACACTTTTATATATATAAACAGTATATATAAAGCCTCCAGTAAAGATGCTGCTTGTGATAGTGAGGCAAAACCCATCACATTCCTACAGCTCCAACAGCAAGCTCTGCTTCCTCCTCCAGCAGTCCTCTATTCTACTTATTCCACTAAAAAGCAGCAACAGCTAAAATCTCACTGCAAGAAAACCTGGTTTCTATGGCAATGAGCAGCTGCCTGTCAAGATCCCTCAAGTACTGCATTCATATTATTAGAGAATCTCATATCAGATAGACCCAAGACTTGAGGACATCAAGTGGAAGGAGCAAAAGCTAATAAGAAATGCAGTAAAGGTACATGGAGCGTTACCAAATCCATCAGGAGCGTTCCAAGGGCAGTTGTAGGGAACACAAATGGATAAGTGCCCACTGCAAGATAATGATTGGAATAAATGCAAAGAATTCCATTGCAAATATGGCAAAACTGGTAAATTAATGGAATTACAAAATTCAGCAGAAAGCCAGCTCGTAGCAACCCCCAAACCAAGAGGCACTAAAGTCTCCTCAGCCTTCCTGTCACCTCTAAATGGTTCTGCACAGCAAACAGACCTGAGCTCAACTCCCCAGCCCAGCCCGTAAGCCCAGCCCTACCTTGACCTTAATTATTACCTGGAGAATAATCCCTCCAAAGAACTAAAGCCGTAAACAGACCGCAGAGCAGGATAATTTCAGATGTCCCCGTGGTTCCAGAATTACCAGTTGTGTATCCATCGCCATCTCATGCTGCATTTTGAAAACTAAGGTCTTCAAGCAATATTTGCCGTTTAAGAAGGATTTTTCCCCTCCTACTGGTGACTACGGTAAAAATTACAATTCTCCTACCAGTATTATGTGGCCTCTAAATTATTTATTGGAAAATCTGTGAACTGCACGTTCAGGACTTTCTGGCTCTGTTGGTGCATCAGAGAGCAAAAAGTGGGAAAACAACTGGAATGTTGAAATAAATCCACAGCAAATGAATGGTAATCTACATGGTGTTTATTGTAGATACAGTGAATTATGAAAGCCATTATACCTCACTATTTACTTAAATGCTTTTTCTAAACTGTATCAAACCACAGCAGCAAATCAGAGCCCCAGTTTGACTTCTGCACATTTCCTGGTTTGATTATATAAATGTTTATGGAGTGAAAAGAAAATACTTTGCACTCTGCACGGAAACCTTCTACCCAGCAGGAAACCACTTGCAAATGACTGAGGACGAGAAATATTCAGGGAGGTTTGGCTGAGTGCAGCCTCTCCCCTGCAATGTGAAGGGCAGTGGTGGCTTCAGACCGTCCTGCAGTACAGTGGGGCTCATCAAATCAGTTTTAAAGAAAGCAAGCCATTGTTAATTAATGCTAACATCTATTCTGGCTTTTTCTGCCACAGAAACCCGTCTATTTTGCAAGGGGCAGGGGGGGGAAGCATTGAAAGAAGATCCTAAAGGAGGTGAAGATCAGCCCCAAGCTGCTGACGAGAAAAGGGATCACCCAGAGGGGTGATGCCAGAGCTGACACCCTTCACCAACAGCCGGGCTGTCTCACAGGCAGACCTGTGGAACCCGCAGCGCTGCTCACAGGATTTGCTGAACTCCTGAGAAGCCCCTTGGCTGTGGAGATGGGGCTGCTCCCTGCAGCAAAACCTGCCCCAGCTTTTCCTCCAGAGGATGGAAACTGGCTCCTCTCGACTGGGCCAGCGGTGCTGGGGGGATGTGGAGAGCAAAAACCTTGGGGAGGATCTGCAGGGCCTCGTATGCTGCCATCCCACTGCTTCTCACCACCTCTCAGCTCACCAGCTGCTGGCTCTGGTTGGTGCTGGGGCTGAGGAGGATGAGGACCTGGTGCTGCTGGGAGAAGATCAGACACCTTGGGCCATCAGCTGGGTGTTCTGGCTGCTAATCGGATGTTCACCTTCCCTTCCAGTGTCCCGTCCTAGCACTGGGAGAGTGCCTTCACAAGTGCCCTGTTGCAGCAATGAGCAATACCAGAGTGGCTTCTGCATGGGAAATGTGGCCAAAAGCGAGTCAAGTGACTGAAGGGCTGGAAATCAGCTGCTGGAAAAGTGGGTGCCACCAAGGTCCAGCAATGACTGCAGGGGACCACCTGCACGCCTGTGCGGAGTTGTTTGTGTGGTACAGGCTCTGAGCTGACTCTGAAACACTGTCTGGGAGAGGACAGCACTCGCTGCACTGCTCTTTCCTCTCTCAGCTGGGAACCAACTCAGCTTCTCCCTTCCTGCTCTCTGTTTATCTCTCCCGGTAGCGGCACGCATGGAAACCCAAGGCTAGAAAGGAACTCCAGGAACATCCAGGATTGCACTTCCCCATCCCTGAAAGATGCTCATCAAATCTCTCCGCAAGAGCCTGCAGCGATGGAGACCCCACCACCTTCCCGGGGTGGATTGCTGGCAAGAACTCTTCCCAATGCAAATCCAAGGTCGCCTTGGCACCACACAGGGACCCTCAAATACCTTGCAGACTATGCACTCAGGGACAGACCTTGGCATTCTTGTGACAGTGTCATTTGCTCCATGCTCGGCTTGTGGGCATAGTCCGCATCCTTTTCGGATGAATCACTCTCCACTGCCGCTGTCAACCTTGAGCCCAACACAGAAACCTTGTTATTTTTTTCCCCCTGGTTGTTTCTGGCCAAGCGGTGACTCAGCTGTCAGAGGTGAATAACTCTTCACGCTTTGTCCGGACACTCATTAACCGTCCAGAGCCATAAACAGCAATTTCCTCCAGAGCTCTCCCTCCATGAAGCTGGATTTCAAAGCAAGAGGGCTGGCCTGAGATTTAGGGGGAAATTCGTAAAGGACGCTCAATAAAAACTGATCTGCAGAGCGTGGAAGCCTTGTATGGTTCCGGGTCAAATGGCAGAGGGTTTTATCAGCAGTGAGTGAGGGTCTGGACAGAAAAGAGAGGCAGATCCTACCCGCAGCACATTGCAAAGCCTACAGCCTGGAAATCATTAACGACAAAAATCTGCTACCCCAGGCATTTGCCTGACTCCTACGCCTGCCCCAGGACGTGCTGCTGTTTCATTTCTCTCCTTTTTCTTTGTCTTCTTTCTCTGAAATCTCAGCAGCCAGGATTTCCTCTTCTTCCTGTGCCGTGGGAATCACGCGAACGGTGACCAAGTGATCAGAAGACTCTGAGGACAATTCTCCCAGGCGGGTTTGTTCTTTGTGGGAGGTGACAGGCGATCTCTGGTGCACTGGTGATTTTGGCGGGGTTGGGCTGAAACCGGAACCCTGCAATAAAAACAAATAAAAGAGGTGAAATCAACCTTCGCAGACGCTTGCCCGGTACCCCCAATACTGTGTCTGCACTGTGCAGAGCCAGGCAGCTGTTCTGTGGTTCCATCACATGCACTGGGATGTCATTTGTTGCCAGAGTTGCTCCCTGCAAGAGGGGCAGCTGGCTTGCATCCTGCATGTCTTGAGAAACACACAGAGAGGACTGCAACAGAGTTTTCTCACACCTCCTGCACTAGCTCTTGTTTTGCTCCTGGAGCACCTGGAGGGGCTGATCTGGGCTAAACACGGCAGAAGTGGTGTTGTGAGGGAGCAGCCCCAGATTGTCCTGTCCTCCTTTAGAGAGGAGCCTTGGAAACCTGTGCTCAGGATGTGCTACGGCGAGGGATGTCTTTCCAGCAGTGGGGTCCTGCTAACCCATTAGTGGAGTTAGTTCCCAAAATGTGCACTCTTCAGTGACAGCTCTTGTTGCCACTGCCCAGTGGAGCCCTCAGTGCCTCTGTTCACCACTGCCATGAACTGGTTATGAATTAGTGTTCAACACCACACTGTGTGAAGGCCTGCAGAAATGCAGCTCTGCCCGGCATCTCCCTGGGTGTTTACCCAGCCTCAAGGCCACCCCTCCCTATCAGCTACTCTTCCACCTCCCTCTGCGTGTCCAGATGTGACAGTCTGCGCAGTTCCATGCTGGGAAGAGCAACAACAAGACAAAACTTTGTTTTCAAGTTTAGCTGAGACAGCTGGAAGAAAAAAGAAAAAAAACCAACAAACCAGGCAGTTTCATGCAGAGCTAGAGGGATAGCAGTGCCTGCAGTGGGGGCCTCTGTCCCGGCTGCACTGGGAAAGCTTTGAAATATTGACTGGGCTGTGGGTGCTCGGTGCCAGCACTGCCCTCTGTCCCACCAGCACAGCAATCAATTACGAGAGGCTCTGTTTCTGCAGGATGGAAGAGACATTCGTTCATCTGTGGCTATAGCCCAGCTAGAAATCACACTCAGGCTTAGCAGAGCTAGGCAAAACGTCAGTGCACTACCCTTTTGTGTTGCAAAACAAACCCCTGTGGGACACTGGCCTTCTCCCTAGGTCCTGTTGGAGCTGTTGGGTCACCCCTTCCCATCCACCCACGCTATGTCAGACCCCAATGACCTGAGCTCGCTTCTTCAAGGCACCTTAACGAGTCTGAAGCCCATGGTGGGGAGCAGAGACTCGGCATCTAATGAAGCAAAGCTAAACTTCCATCCTTCCCACGCTGACCTGGGCTGTCTGCATCGCCTTCAGCTCCTTCAGCCTCCAGCGGAGCCGTGCCAGCGGCCCTTTGCCCCCCATCCTCCCTGTGGCAGCCAGGGCAGCCTTGAAGAGTTTTGGGGTCTCAGCTTTTGGGGGAATGATCAGCGAATCTCCAGGGCCTCCTTTCTCATCTTTGGGTTTGTTGTTGTTCTTCAGCATTTTCCTGCAGCAAGGAAAAAAGAGAGATGATGTCAGTCCGGGGACATGTTCTATTAGCTGGATTTTATAGTGAGGGAAAAACGGGTTTTTAAAGGGCAGGGATTTTTTATGCCTTAGGAAGGACAGAATAGCAATTCTGAGTAATGCTATAAACTAAATGGTTTAATAGATTTTTTTAAACGAAGGCACTCTGGCCACGTTCCTTCCCCAGCTCCACCCACTTTTTAGTGGCGAAGGTTTATGATAGGGCTGGGGCAGCCTCAGCATCCCCAGCCCAGCGACGAGGGACGGGTGCCCTCTGCCGAGGCACAACAGATCCATCCCGGAGCGGGCGCCACCTCCGGGAGTGAGAACCCAGCACCTGAACCAGGAGCTTCCCCGGGGGCTCCGCACAGAGGGAAATCTCCCCTGAGATTCTGATATCCAGGCTCTGCTATTTTTAAAAACCCACGCACTTGGCCTTCTTCCGCAGCAGCTTCTGGGACTCCGGATAGTGCACCAAAATCTCGTTCAAGTCCTTCTTCTCCAAAATGAAGAGGTTTGCGAAGCCGTGAGCTACGACGTTCGCTGTTCGGCGATTTCCCCCTCCTGCCGCCAGCAAGCTGAGAGAGACACGGCAAGACATCAGTGCTTCTGTTCACAGGCTCAGCACAGCTTCAGGTCTCCTTTTACATGTCTCCATCTCTCTCTTTCAGAGGACTCAGAGTTTAATTTTCACACCCTGATGGAATTTTCCATATCTAATTTCTGAAGAAAATTTGCATACAGCACCATATGAAAAAATTGATTTGGGGGCTTGAAAAAAAAAATTGCATTTTACACCAATCTAGTGGCTGCTGGGCTGTAGGGAGGCAGGAGTATCCCTGTGTACTGGTACAGGACATTACATGCCCATGAAATGGGCAGGTTAATGGTTGTGGGACTGTTTTTGTGAAATACCTTTTCTTATTCATATTCTCACCCCTCCATCCACATACCTCTGCTTACCATCACCAGCTCCCCAGGCCGAAAACAACATGATAACAAAACCAGCAGAAAAGCTCCAAGAAAAAGACCCCTGTAATCTGTGTCTCAGCCGCTGCCCAGGATTCACGGCTCTCAATCACAAAGGTAATTGGATTGCTGCCCATCCTTCCACTCCCCACCTTCCTCTCTCAGAGCCCACGAGCTGTATTTCCCTGGTCCCCTGAAAATGCTTTGCTCACCTTATTTCTCCAAACACGGATCCAGCTTTCAGGGTCACCAGCACGGATTTGCCGTCGGGTCCCCCCAGCACCTGCACTTGTCCCGCCTGGATAATGTACATCTCGCGGCCTATTTCTCCCTGCAGGGAAGAGGGACCCTCCCATGACCTTATTGCCCTCTCCAAGCTCCAAGAATTCTTTGTCTTGATGCTGTTTACTCCCAAGCACCATCTAAGCATCCCAAGGTCTCCTGCAGCTCGACAGGCTCTTCCCTGCTCTCCTGCTGTTCATGGCTGTGGCAGAAGAGGTCGGTCTTTGCACGAGACCAGCTGCAACCAAGGATGCTTTTGCTCCAGATTCCCTCCCTGTGAAGTGGCTGGTGATGGGCCAGGCCTGGCTTTCCCCTGGTGCCCTACACAGCCTGGCCATAACACTGGGGATGGGAGGGCACAGCACCCAAACATCACATATCACATTACCTTCTTGCACACGTAGTCATTAGGCAGGTAGACCACCGATCTGAGCCTCTTCAGCATGTCAAAGATCATCTGTCTGTCACAACCCTGAGCCAAAACAGAGCCAACAGTGGTGTAAGTCCTTGTCAGCATGGCAGGCTCTGCCAGACAGGACCTGTGCTGCAGAGGATACCTGGAAAAGGGCCACTTTGCTCACGATGTTGTAGTTCACATCGATGGCGATGTCCAGCCTCATCTTGTCTGGCAGCTGCACCAGCAGCTCTGACTCATCTGTGAGACAAAGCAGAGAACTGGCTGTTTCCAGCTCTTGATATGAGAGCATGTCCTTGACGTGGCAGTAGGGAAGCAACTCACATTCCGGTGGCAGAGGGCAGGAGCCAGCTCTCCTAGAAGGGTCTCCTCCAGCCTCTGCCCACCCACCAACCTGCAGGTCTAAATCCAAGGGGTGATAGAGAACCACCCTTTGTGTTATCTCTGCCCTGATGGCTCTCAGAGACACACCACTGAGCCCAAGCCATCATTTTTTTTTGCCCAAGAGGGTGGGCACAGAGGTCCTGGTCCTGCCTGGTACAGTGAGCTGGCGGCTTTGCTGGTGGACACACTCTGGCCAGAGATTGCCAGTCACTGCCAGGTCACCAAAGTGCTGTGACCCAGTAGCGAAGAGTAAAATAAGTCACCCTACAGCCCAAAACTGCAGTGCTGTTTGACAGTAACATTTCAGCTCTGCAAAACAACCACGGTAAAAAACACAGCCCTCGGAGCGGCCGGATCTCACCTAGCATGCCCTGCGAGTGCCACGTGTACTCGTACCACGTTTTCACCCGGTTCTGAACAGTTCTGGGGATTTTGTAGAAGTTCATGTATTTAATGGTACTGTCCATGCAGCTCCGGTAGTAAGTCTGCCCTGCAGTAGCGGCGCCAACCACGTCTCTCATCTGAATGGAAGAGGTGGAAGGAAAGGTTTAGCTGGTGTCACTTATCCATCACTCAAGCAGTTTAGAATGTGTAAACAGAGCCCTAACAGCATCTGGCAAGTACTTTTTGTCTTGCACTAATGCCAAACAGGGAAAACAAACCTGAGGATCAACCACACTGCCACCATCCCCACCCGAGACTGGGAGCCCCCCACGACTCCCACTCACCTGCCCTATCATGACAGAGAAGGCAAAGACGCCTGTGAAGTAGTTCAGCAGCTGGAAGACAATCTCAAACAGTGTCTTGGGGTCTGGCAGGCCCCCGATGGTGATGAGGGTCTTGACTGCCCAGTAGTAGCAGCGGATGTAGCTGGGAGGAAAAGAGGAGGCAGCCCTGAAGGTGTTTCTGGCATGAAGGCCTTGTTTCACCCCTCTGCACTGAGCTCACATCCTCTGGCCATGCCAAACCAGAGCCTGCTGAGAGTAATTATGGGTGACAAAGGGAAAAACTGAAGGGCTTCAGACTCCTCCCACACCTCCAGGTGCTTCTGGAGGTGCTGCAGGAGCAGGGGGACCTATGGATCCTCCAGAAACCTCCATGTGGGAGGCTCAGCTGCTCTGGCTGCTCCCATTTTCTGCTCCTTACAGCTCCACTGCCATAAACCAGCAGTGTATCTTCAGCAATATTTACGCTTTCAGAAATCGTCAGGGGAGAACAAGGGTTTGTGAGCAAATTGTTAGCGAAGGACTGGGGAGATGCTCCCCATCTTCTCCTGGCACTCCCAACCCTTTGCTTCTAGGGTTTTTATGAATCCAGCTGCACCCCAACACCTCCCTTATTACTTCAGGTCATGACAGCAGGCTGTGCTATGCAAGACCCAAGCCCTGGCTTGTACCTGTTTCCTTCCCCATCATAGACCCAGGTGGTGGAGCCCAGTCCTTCGTAGGCTGAGGCCCAGTAATAGAGGCAGGAGTTCACATGCAAGCTGTACAGTAAGTAGGCAGTGGTCCGAATCACTCTGCAGAAAGAACCAGGAGAGAGCAGGAAGGAAGGTGATATGGTGGCTTCTGGGAGAAATATGTCCCCACCACCCCCCAGCATCACAACGAGCCTCAAAACGATGACCAAGAGGTCCTGCCATTGCAGGAATCACAGAGCACCCAAACGTGCACCCTGCTGCTCCCTCCTGCAAGCCCTGCAGCTCTGGAAGTGCCAGAAAAAGCAGTGGGAGAGGTGATCCTGCCCACGTGGGCTCTGGGAGCCCCACATCCTGTTGCATCAGCCAACATCCATGTCAGCCAGCCCAGGGACGGTGGGAAAATAAACCAGGAGCCCCGAATGGGTGCCCACCAAAGTGAACCTTCCCCCCACAGTGGCAAACAGCAACTCCACGCTCCCTCCTTCCCTCGGCCCCTCCTCACCTGTAGATGTATGCCTTGGTCAGGATGGCCTCCAGGCGGTTGTTGAATTCGAAGAAGGCCATGTACTGGGAGGAGAAGGAAAGCAGCTCCAGCTTCCTGCAGCCCCCACCCCGACAGTCACCTCCCTGTAAAGCCCCACTGCCCCTCTGTTTCCCTCCTGCAGCATGGACTGCCCTGGACAGATTTGGGTCCATCTCTAAGTGCCCTTCTATTCAAATATGAGCATGGCTTGGGACTGAAATGAAGATTTAACAAACAGCACCGCAAAACCTTCGGGATAAGACTTCCCTTACATTTTACAACGCTCTTGTCATCATTAACGAGTTTAGCAAGCCATAGTTCACCCCAGCAGCACAGAATCCCTCCAAATCCACTGTAGCTGCTGCTCTGCCTGATTTTGTAAACTCCAACTCACCTTCAGGCAGCGAGGAAAGCGCAGGAGTGGGTTGACACCAACTTTGAAGTAGAAGAAATCCAGGGGCAGGAGGCACAGCACGTCCATCTGAAATCCACACAAAGAGAGAAGCCTCTGTGGGGACCTGCAGGTGCACTGGGATGGGGTTGCAAACCACGGGGCAGATTTACAGATTCAGATTAATAAATAACATTATGGCAAACCTTAAAACGTTGTGATCGCAGGTAGTTCTCTTTCATGGCCTTTTTATCAGTCTGGTTGGGAACAGGAAGGAGAGAGAGAAAGATCGATCATTTCTTACAGAGAGCAAAGTCATGGCCAATATGCTCATGCCTGGTTTTCCTTTTCTGCACCATTAAATGGAAGATTTTCCCTTCATTTCCAGGAATGGGAGCAGAGCAAGACAAGCAGAAGACCTGGCCACATGCCATCTTCCCATCCTATCTTGGGACATCCTGTGCTTGCTTTGCATCCCAGAGAAAGCACATTACAGTGCCAACCTCACAAAAATCAGTAAACAGGAGAAACCTGCCTGTCTGAGCATCTGCATGGCCATGGGAAGGCTGTACCCTCAAGGTTTGATTTTTTCACAGCTTATTTAATTGAACATGGAAACAAAATCAAGGGCTTTTGCTTGATCAGATGCGTGATCTGTGTGTTCAGGTTGCAATTGCTCATGCATTCTGCCCAGCCTGCTCCTGAAAATCAGATTCAGAGTTTTTCACAGCCATGGCCATGGATAGCAGGGCACAACTACACCAGGGCCAGAACAACCCCACAGAGCAGCACCCTACCCAGGAACGGGGCTGCCACGGACCAAGCGTTTTCTGGGTGGGCTGGTATTGACTTTAGGGGACAAACAGTGTGTTTGGTGGACAAAAAGACCGCTGGCCTATCCACCACATGTCAGGAGAGGTGCCTCCAGTCTCCAAGAGTGGACACAGCCCTGATGTCCACAGCCATGGTGGGAGAGCTTGGAGGGCTCAGCTCAGAGGTCTGAGGCCAGCACCACCCATGTTGTTTGGGGGGATGAGGATGGGAGGCCACCACAGCCGGTCCCCGCAGTGGTGGGATGCAAGTGCTGCCACTCACTATGATATCTCCGCCCTGGACAAACTGCAGCCGGGTCTGGAAAAGCAGGATGTCCAGCAGGTAGATGAGGTCGCAGAGGTAGTCCACCAGCAGCCAGCAGTGGATGTTTGCTGGAGTCTGGTAGGGGAAAGCCCAGCGGACGGGGATCAACCAGCAGTTCCAGTTCCAGGCCATGACAACGAAGAACAGCCACAGCACGTACATCAGATCTGCACACAGGGAGCAACAGTATCACAATCAGCTGGGCAGACATCCCAGGGTTTTCATGCCCTGACCTGCCCTGAGCACAACATGGAACCCTCCTGGAGGTCTCCTGGCGACAGCATTTAGTTGCAGGTGAGCTGGGCTCCAGCACAGAGTGAACAGCACCACTCACAGAACACACCGGGTTTTGTTGGGAAGCTTCCAACTTTTCTCATTCAACTAGGTTTGCTTTTGCTTTGCTCCCACAGCACAGACTTCCCTGTTTTGCTTTTCCCCCTGCAGCCATGCTGAAATGATGCCCTGAGTCCAGGGGCTTCCAAAAGGATGGGGAATGGCAGAGACTAAGGAAAGAGCTGTGGAGTGACCACCAGGCACTGGATATTTCTTTTGTGACTTTTATTTGGGGTATCCACACCACAGGGCCAGCGTTTTCCTACTAAAAAGCCTGAAAGCAGAAGGTGGCTGTCCCTTCCCTGCCTGGCTGTGCTCCTGACATGCACAGCTATCGGGAAATATTTAGGAAAGCCTACGACTTGCAGGAGAATTTAAAACTCTAGGCTTTAGTGAAAGCTGAGTTGCTTCTTGCTTAGTTCTCCTCTCTACAAGGTCTCCTCTCCTGCACCTCCTCCCCTGCTCACCCCCTCTCCCCTGATCCCACCAGCTTGCCCCCAGCCCAGGCGTGAGGCCGTGCTCCATCACTCACTGGTGAGTGGGTCGATGCTGCTGGGGAACTGGTAGCTTTTCAGACGGTCCAGCCAGGGCCGGCACTTGAAGGTGCAGCACAGCATCTCACAGTAGTGGTCGTCCCCTGAGGGCTTGTCCCCCTCCACGTCCCCTCCTGGGGGAGGCACCGGTGCTGCCGCAGGTGCCGGCTTAGCGGGCGCTGGGAGAGGCCACACAGTTAGTTTAAAGTGCAGAAAAACCTTCTTACTGCAATTTGCTTTAAGGTCTTCGAGCTGTAAATAAAACATCTGTCTCCCAGAAAACACACCAGTGGGTATGTGGGGACCCACCAGTGAAACGCTCCCAGCCCCGCCGGAACTCACATGCCACAGGGCTCTCCTCATCCGAGGTGGCATCGGGGTCAATCAGCTTCTCTTTCACCTTCTCAGTCCTCTCTTTGAAGAGCTTCACCAGCTCCTGGAGCCGGGTGTTGATGATGGCACTGCTCAGGCTCGTGGCCGAGCCGATGCGCTCAGGCAGGCTGTGGGCAAACCATCGGGCGTTTCATGCAGGTAGGAAAACACCAGGGCAGGTTCACAGAATCACAGAATCCTGGAATGGTTTGGCTTGGAAGTGACCTTGAAGCTCATCTCATTCCAACCCCTCTGCCACGGGCAGGGACACCTTCCACTAGACCAGGTTTCTCCAAACCCTGTCCATCCTGGCCTTGAGCCATGACCATGACGCATTCTTTAACCCACAGGATCTGAATTAGGGTTTACCCGTGTTTGTTTGGGTATTGTGTACCGAGAAGAACACAAGCCAAGGTGGTTACAGTAAAAGATCATCAAGCAGCACCAACCTTGAGCCTCATCTGTTCCCTGGGATGTGAGATGCTGTCAGAAGGCTTGGGAAGCACCAAGATCCCAGGCTGGATTGCATGTGCTTGGGAGAACATGATTTTAGAAGAACTACGGGGTGAAAATTTGCATCAAGCCCCAGAATTTATAAACTATATCTTCTTTTTTCAGCCTCTTCATTAGAACCAGGTTGGATTTAGACCAGGAGGCTTCACTTAGCATGACTGAGAAGCATCAGTAGGAGGGAGAACAGAAACAACCTCGTTTGCTGTAGCCCTGGCTGATTTGTTGTGGTGATTGGAAGAAGGAAAACCCATGTTCCATATGGAGTTGCAGACCCTCCCTGAGAGTGTGCCTCCCAGGGAGGGCAGCTCCCTCCAAGGCTGTGGGGAAGCCAGGGCCTGGGGCGTGTGATGCACAGCTTGTGCTCACTTCCTACATGGAAGAAAAAGGTCATTTCTCCACAGCCAGTGAAAACAAATGTCCCCACAGTGCTATGGCATATGTAGATCAAAGGTGTGTTTCCTCTGCAGTTACAGCTGTCTTAAAGAGCAGTTTCTGCTCCAGTGAGCATAGTGATAGTTATTTTTGGAGAGGAGGTGCTTTCCTTGTTAAGCAGCACCAGACCCATTGTGGGCGCGGCTCCCTCTCCCTCTGGTATCCCAGCATTTGTAGGATCTCTGTTATTTTCACCCAAGTCCCAGGATCCAAACCCCTGGGAACTCGGCCGATCCGGAGCCCCCGGGTCCCACCACGCACCTTTCCCTCTGCTCCTCGTCCCAGCCCAGCGCTCGGGTGGGGGACTGGCTCACCAGTCCCTCCTCCAGACCATCCTCTGGGAGCAGGCGCTTCCTCCTGCAGACACAAACACAGCGGCCGAGGATCGGCTTGTCTCCCATCCTCAGCCAGCTCTTCTCCCTCCTCTTCCTGCTCCCAGGGGTCACCTGTTTTCCCCTTCCCTTTCTCCCACAAGTGCCAGTTTCCCCCTAACTTCTGGCATTGCCTGGAGCAAACCACCCTGTTCCTTGGCTGCTAAAGCCCTGTTTCTTCCTGGGTACCCCTGAGCCCTTGGCTCCACAGGCATAGAGCCACCCAGCCCGCTTTGTAACCCGTTTTGGACGCCTGGCAAGATGCATGGAGGGCAAGCACCACTCTGGGCTTGTCCCCAGTGCTGCACTGCACTTCAAGAGGCAGGCAAGGAAAGTGCAATAGCAGGAATACCTAGAAGATGTGTCCTAACACAGCTGGTGGCTCCCCTTGGCACAGGTGGGTTTCTGAGACAACTCCCTTACATGTGGGCAAGCAAAGTGGCAGAAGGAGAGTTGAATATGAAGATGGCAATCACAACAAAATCTGGACCGGTTTGCAAACCTTCACCGAGCCCAGCATTTCAGCTGCAACAAAGAAATGGTCTCCTGCCCCCACAGCTGCTAATCCCACTGGCCCTGGTACGACATGGCTCAGTGCTGCATGTGAAGCAGAAGCAAGCAGGACACTCGCAGGGAGGTTGTCCTGCCATCACAAGTCTCTCAAAGAATGCCAAATGCTGTGAACCCCCCACCTCCAGCCTCACTGACTCTCAGGTGTGTGCTGCTGGGAGGGGGAGCAGGTAAACAAGGCTGATGAGCTTTCATTCCCCACGTGCCCAGCACGGGGGTGGAACAAAACCACCAACCCCACTGTTAAAGTACTCTCGTACGTCAGTGGCGAGGTTTCCAAAACCATCCGTTTGGAGAAACAGTCCCTGCCAGGGTCTGTGTTGTTGTTAGGACAACGTCCATCACCTCTCACCAGCCTCCAGCTGCCCTTCCTCTGCCTCTGTCCCCTCAGGGCACCGTGCTGCCCCCCTGGCTCGTCCTCAAGCCCAAGATGCCCACACTGACAGGCTCTTGCTCTGCAAGGGGGACCCTGCAGCACCCGGCCTACACCCAGCCATCCACTGCACAGCCGGCTGGGACAGAATGCCCTGTCACAGCCTCAGCATCGCTGTGCGTTTGTGGCCCTCGGGATGCTGCAGCCAGAGGCCATCAGCATCCAGCTGTCCTGCACCTGCCTGGACACCTGGGACGCGCAGGGTCCCTGCCCATACGGGATCAGCTGGAATATCCTGGTATTTATTGTCTGCCAGAGCCTGTTTTGAGGCTCCAGTCACACGACGTGTGGCCCGTTAGCGGTGAGTCCTTTATGACTCCCTCTAAACCACATTCATTCTAATCCCTCAAACAGCCCTGTAGGAAGTAACTCGAGACTGTGGCCAATAGAATTGACTTAGGAATAACTGGGTGACTGCTCAATGAAGAACTGATGTTCTCTTCCTCTGGAAACACCAGCAGGAAAGGAGCATTTTTCTTCAGGCTCAGAATGATTAAATTTTATTTTTTTGTGTAGGAAAATGGGAGTTGCTTGCTTTTAAAAATCTCCAGCTCTACCAAGGGACCTCCAGTGTTGTTTGAGACAGTTCCTGGAGACACAGCAAAAAGGTTTATATGCTCACATGTGTAACTGCAAATATTCTCAATGCTGTCAGTATTTGCACTGTAGGGATTTTACATGAAGCCTTGGGCTCTTCTTTCTCAGTTTTAAAAGCTGTTCAAGAGGCTGGATTATGGACATTTTCACTATTTTATTTGGTCCAAACTATTAAGTGAGAATGACTATGGCACCTGGTTTTCAGCACAGAAAAAAACCACTTTGGTTTTGATTTTTAATCCTCTGCAAGAATGGACTTCAAAAAAACCCCACCCCAACAACAGACAAAAAAAAATCAGCTTCCTCCAGCCTAAATTTTAAAGCTCAGTTTTAATCCCTCTGAGCATAGAATCACTGAATGGTTTGGGTTGGAATGGACCTTAAAAGTCCAACCCCTTGTGACAGGCAGGTACAACTTCCACTAGACCAGGTTGCTGAAAGCCCCATCCAAGCTAGCCTTGAACACTTCAAGGAATGGGGTATCTACCATCCATCTGGAAGCACAAACCCGGGGGGAGATGCTGCAAACCCTTTCAGCAAAAATACAAGAGAACTGCTGGGTTTATGATGAAGGCTCAGATCCAGTACACAGATTCCCCACGCTCTGAATTTGGGAGCACAGAGAAGTGGGACAAGAGACAAATGGAATCCAGCCATGGCCTGGGGATCGAGCCCATCTCCAGGAGGACACACAGACAGGGCTGTCCCTGGCCCCCAAAAGCTTTAAACAAAATTTAGCCATTTAGTTAAAAAATGCAAACAACGGGCAAGGCCTTTGCCATCTCCTCTGCCGTGCACAGGGGTGACTCCCGCCCCACGCACATCACCCTGGCTCACTGTCCAACCCTGCTGGAAATGGGCTGCTCCACCTGGTTACAGAAATTTTCCTGTACTGGCACCATCGGGGGGGTGAGAACCCCGGGGGCCAGGGGACCGCAGAGCCATACCTGGGGGATGCTGCGCCGGGCACCGCCAGCCTGTTGGGAGCGCCGGCAGTGGGCACCGGTAAGTGGGTACCATCGTTCTCTGCAGCATCGCTGTCCACGTCCTTGATCTCCACAGTGGGGTAATCACCTGCTCCGTGGGGAAGGACAATTACTGCAGGTGAGGGGGGTGCAGGGCCCTGCCTGGAGCCAGGATGGCTCCCCAAACCCCATCGCTGCCACAATGCTGCCCCCAGACCTTACAGCGTGCTGGGAGGACTCTCCTTCTCCCTCCTTTTCCTTCTCGCCTGGCACTCCTTTCTCCTAACTGTTTGAGGCATTTCTTTCTCTTTTTTTGCCTAGTTTTTAACACTTCTTAACAGCCACCTGCTTCCCTTGTGCATGCCCAGATTGCATCATCTGCTCCATCTGAGTGCTGGGTTCCCGTGCTTCAGGAAACAATGGAGATCAGGATTCCCAGCTGCAGGTGTTATGCAGGCACTCAGGATTTCCAGGTGCAAACTTGCCTTCCAGGGTCTAGAAATTCTCTTGGGTCTTCTGAACATAAACATATGGATCATGACAGCTCCAAATCGCACAGCACTTGCTTTTCATGCAGAATAAGGCACTATTTAAATAAACATTTATGGCTTCTCTCTTTTGCAGAGGTAATAACTGTGTCCTGCCACAGGCAGGAGGGTTTGATGTTTGTAGTGGGTAAAGAAAGATGCCGGTTGTCCAAAGGAGAAATAGTGCTGGGGGTTGCCTTGGCCATGCCCCACAGTCAGCTTGGCTGTGAGGCGTCATCTCTTTTCTTAGCTCTTTAACAAAATACAATGAGTTCCTGCAGGATTTCCTCTGTGGGAGGTTTTCACACATCTGAAAGACCCTGTGCACCCCCTCCTGTTTCTTGCAGGTGTGGAACTAGGGGATCAGAGCGTGGCTTGATTAAAACCCCGAGAAAAGGCCAGTTCGGGCTGCAAAGTTAAAATCCTGTTACATGTAAGGAAAAGCAGCATAATTTGGCTTGCTGGTTAAAAACAAAGCAAAGCAAAGCTGCAGACAAGGCAGAAAGCCACGAACAGCAAGCCTCCACCTTCCTGTCCTCGTAGTATGAGCGGGTTGCATGAATGCTAGAGAGAAAACGTTGTGTGTGTGGTGATACTGCACCCTCTGCCTGCAGGTCCTTTGGGAGAGCTTTTGACTGAGCGGGTCAAAACACACAGCAATTGCAAACGCTCCGTAGAGTTAGCTAATAAGGCACGTGGTGATGAAGCAGAAGCAGAAAACACGTGGATTTTGCTCCCCAGCCTCTGTGCTGCAACATGAAGCGTGCTTTTATTTTTATTTATTTTTTTTTCTCTTCCCTCCGAAAGCAACAAAAAGCGACTACTCCGGGAGTCACCCCCCTCCCTGCCCGTCTCTACGCAAGCCCGCCGTCAAAGCCAACATCTCTAATACCTAGAGGGGATTGCTCCTCGTGGCAAAAATTGGGGTTGACAACTCCGGCCTTTGGCGCGCTGGCGGCAGGGACGGGGGCGCGGGAGGCAGCGGTGGCTCGGTAGCTGGGGACATTGGGCAGCTGCTCTAGGGCCCCGCGGCTGGCAGGGGAGGCCTCCCCGCCACCGAGCGGCTTGTCGTGCACCAGCCGGTCTAGCTCGACGTCCTGGGCCCGCCTGGCCATGCCGCCGGGAGCCTGGGTGCTTCAAGCAAAGTACAAGGCATCTGAAGCTGCAACGGAAACACAGAGCGGTTCGAGCGGTTTTTTAGGTCGCGGCAGAAGCGCCGGGGCTGCAGCGGGCGTCGGGGCTGCCCGCCGCTCACAGGCGTCGGCAGCACGGGGCTGCAGTGGTGGCCGCCCTACTACGCCCTTTTCTTAGAACCACACACATGAAGGGTTGGAAGGGACCTTGAAGGTCATCTAGTCCCACCCCTCCCCTGCCATGGGCAGGGACACCTCCCACTACACCAGGCTGCTCAAAGCCTTATCCAACATGGCCTCGAACACTGCCATCCACAACCTCTCTGCTCCCACTATCTCATCACCCACATAGTAAAGAATTTCTTCCTTTTTTTCTAACCTAAATTTCCCCTCCTTCAATTTTTACCCTTTACTCCTTGTCCTATCACTGTAGTTCCTGACGAACTAGCGTTTTCTGGCATTGCTGCAAAATCGGGGTGCCCTGCCTGGGCTGCATCAGCCTGCACCAAGACTCAGGGCAAGCCATTCCCTGTGCAGCCCCCCGACATCAGTGCAGTTATGCCAGGACCTGCCTTTGCTCACTCAGGCTCCGACGGGAGTTCAACACCTAATTTTCATTAACAACCCATTGCTTCCTAAAAGCATACATTAAAAGGCACTTTATGCCACATGTTATTTTTCCAAATGGAGCAAAGTGGCAGAGAAAATCCTTTTTACCCCTGTTACGTTCTCCAGCCGGAGGAGAAACTCTAATTTCACGTCAGGGATCGCTTAACCAACAGGACTCAGCACTGCACAAGCAGCAGCCGTTCAGAGCTGGCTCCAGCCGATGCCTGTGTTGCCCCCATGCTGCACCCATGGGATGCTGTGCCCACAGGATGCTTCACCCCAGTGAAAAGCCCCAGCTGCCCATGCAGGTCCATGCTGCAGAGAACTCAAGCTGTCTGCTCCCCAGCAGCAGGGAAAGAGAAGCTGGATTCTCCTCCCATCAGGCACCACACTGCCTGCTTGGACTCATCCCCATTTGGTGTTATACTGCTACATGTTATACCTTCAGCATTGGTTTCAGCAGCTTCAGCTGTCTTCTCTTCCACCTTCAAAATGAAAAAAGCCGTTTTGAGGAGAAAAAGCCCTACTCTGTCAGTAAAAGAGCAGAGTTTGCAGCTTGACTGGATGCCCCGTATCGCCCCTATTTGCCAGACTCTCAGCTCCTTGTTCAGCGCCAACTTTGTAGGGTGAAACAGCCCTCCCTCCATCCACAGCTACTGCTGCTGCCTCAGCTTCAGGGGAGGGGACATGTCAGTGGGAAACACGTCCAGTGCCCCCCCTAGTTCCTGCTCCTCCCAGGGCACTGCATATCTCTGGACAAGCTCCGAGCCCCTGGTACTCACTGGACAGCAAGAGCTCATTGCAGACCTGAGCCCAAGCAGGGAGCGATGCCATACCTGTACAAGAGCACCTTCCAGATTACTTATCTCAGCTACTTCCTGCTGCTCAAACCTGAGGGCCTCCTCAGCAAAGTGGGCTTCATCCACAGCCTTGTCAGGTGTGAGAGAAGAGAGCAGGGATCTGGGAGGGAGAGAGAAAATACCACGTAGGAGACCAGGTGAGAGGTGCATAAATAAAGCAGGGCACTGCATATGCATAAGCAAATATTGCAGAGGCAGACAGATGCAAGCAGCATGTTTCTCCTCCTGTGCATAATCATTTCTCATATAATTAAAATTTGCCAAATAAAAAGCCCAGAGCCTAATTTCCAGGCAGGACTTTCCCAAAAGCACCATCCAAATCCCGCGTTTGCCTGTGCAAGGCACTACCAGAACACGTAATTCTCATTTTCTTTAAGCAGTAAGTGCAGACCTCAGCTCCACCATTCTGACAAAGGGGCTCACAAAGATCGAATTTACTGTTTTAATATAACTTTAAAACTGAAAATAAGCACTTCACATGTTGCTCTGTGCACTTATCTCCTGATCTGCTCTTTCCTGGAAAGAAATGCAAAGCAGGGATTGGTGATAATGAGAAAAATCTTAAGACAGTTAAATGCATGAAAATCAAGAGACCATCTTTCTGTATCCTTGGCAGGTGCAACGTCAGAAGAGGCATGTCACAAGCAGTGGTTGCTCTTTTTTCTTTTACCTTCATGCCTTCAAAACCTGTTATTTTCCAAGGTATTTTTAAAAATATTTTTAATAATTCCCCCCCTTTTTTATTTTAGTTATGCTCTCTTCAAACATGACTGTAAATCCTTCCATCCTAATCTAGAAAACCTGTTGGTCTCTCTCTCATTTCCCAATAAACAAACACACTGAAAGATGAAGCATCATCTCATTCACCCCACAGCTGAAGCTCAAGTTTCTATAGTGAAGCTCCAGGAACAGATTTTGATGCAATACAAACATATGGGTTTGATAGTTAGTAATCACGCATTTTCAGCTTCTTCCTGAAAATCTAGCTATTTTAGAGGAATTAAGAGAGAACAGTATTGTAGCAACAGCTAATAAACCCCTAAATGTTTATCTCATGTGAAATCCGAGCAAACTACTAAACTAAGCAGAAAGACGTCTCTCAACACCATCTCGACCAAAGTCACTACCTGGTGCAGCTGACAAGAACTCGGATATTTTTCACAACAGGAAAAAATGCAAAATTGTACCTACTTGTATTAAGCAGTACTTCCAGGCAGAACACATAATCCCCTCTTTACATTCGGCTCTGTAGCGCTCATAATAATTCCGACTGCCCTGAATTAATGGATGTGCTTTCAAATAGCAGGGACCGTCTCCCGGAGCTGGGCGCTCCCGCCTCCCGATGAAGGCTCCAGCCGGGGCTCCCACTCAGCCGGACCCGCGGTGGGGATGGCCGGGGAGCCGCGGTTGCTGCGGGCGGCCGCGGTGGAGATGGAGCCCTCGTCGCCAGGAGACTCTCGCCTGTCGCCAGGTGCCGCGTCAGCAGCGAGCCCTGGGATGAGCCGGCTTGCAAAAGCATCCCTCCCTTCTAACCATCCCTCCCGCACGCGTCCCTCCCCAACACACTGCCTGCCCGGCTGGGAGCCTCGCTCTGCCGGGAGGAGCTCGCTCGTCCGTGGGTGTTTCAGCCTCTCTGGTTTGTGAACGCAGTTGAAACAACAGCTGCGTTCACGTTTTCGTTTCCGACAAAGCCACAAAGGCAACGGGAGACACTCACTCTGCACTCTCCTCCTCCGTCGTCGTCGTCTTCTCCTCCTCTTTCCTCTTTTCCTCTTTCCTCTTCTCCTCTTTCCTGTTCTCCCCCTCTTTTTTCCTTTTCTTCTCCTTCTTCTTCTCTTTCTTCTTGTCCTCCACCTTCTTCTCCTTCTTCTTTTCCTCCTCCTTTTTCTCCTCCTCCACCTTCTCTTCCTCCACCTTTTTCTCCTCTTCCTCCACCTTTTTCTCCTCCTCCTCCACCTTCTTTTCCTGCTCCTCCACCTTCTTCTCATCCTCCTCTTTCTTGTCCATCTCCTCCTTCTTCTCTTCCTCCTTGTTCTTCTCCTCCTCCACCTTCTTCTCCTCCTCCTCTTTGTTCTTCTCTTCATCTTCCTTCTTGTCCTCCTCCTTCTTTTCTTCCTCCTTCTCTTCCTCTACCTTCTTTTCTTCCTCCTCCTCGTTCTTCTCTTCATCCTTCTTCTTGTCCTCCTCCTTCTTGTTGTCCTCCTCCACCTTCTTCTCCTCCTCTTCCTTCTTCTCTTCTTCCACCTTCTTCTCCTCTACCTCCTTCTTCTCTTCCTCCTCCTTCTCCTCTTCCCTCTTCTCTTCCTCCTCCTCCCTCTCTTCCTTCAGCTCCTTCTCTTCCTCCACCTCCTTCTTCCCTTCCTCCTGGTCCTTCTCTTCGTCCTCCCCTTTCTTCTTCTCTTCTTCCTCCTCTTCCTCCACCTTCTTCTCCTCTGCCTCCTTCTTCTCTTCCTCCTTGTTCTCCTCCTCCCCTTCCTCCTGCTTCTTTTCTTCCTCTTCCCATTTCTTCTTCTCTTCCTCCTCCTCCTTCTCGTCCTCCACCTTCTTCTCCTCCTCCTCCTTCTTCTCTTCCTCCTTGTTCTCCTCCTCCCCTTTCTCCTGCTTCTTCTCTTCCTCTTCCCATTTCTTCTTCTCTTCCTCCTCCTCCTTCTCTTCCTCCACCTTCTTCTCCTCCTCCTTCTTCCCTTCCTCCTCCTCCTCCCCCCTCTTCTCTTCCTCCTGCTCCTTCTCTTCCTCCTCCCATTTCTTCTTCTCTTCCTCCTTCTTTTCCTCCCCCTCTTCCTCCTTGGTAGTGTTTAGGGAGCTCAACCACGGTCTGGGAAGGAGAAACTCATTAAGCAAAACTCACAAAGTATGTCTGAACCTTACATGAGGAGCCCTGCCAGTCTCCCCAACCCCTTTGGCCAGAGGTGCTCTCCCTCCGTCCCCCAGCCAACCTTCCGGGGCTGGGGCATATGCTGGGGCATACTGGGGATACATAGTTTCACATCCCATTAGTGTCTACAGCTCCAAGCGGGTGGGAGGGAAAGTGGGAAAAAGTTTGGGAACCCAAAACCAGAGTCCTTGAGCTTTCAGATTCCCCTTGCTGCATGGGAAGAGGATGAGCTCAGCTGTCCTTTGCAGGGCACTGTGAGCAATGCACCGATGGCTCTGCCACCGCCTGCCCCAACCCAAATCTCAACACCAGAAGCAAAGCACATTTGCTGAAACACCTTTTGGGTTCTTCTGGTGGATGCCCCACTCTTTGGAAACAGGCGCCTCAGTTGCCAGCTCTACCACCAGTGCTGGCAAGGAGGGATGCTTGGGGACATGCTTGTCCCCTCCCATGGCCACCACACTGGTGACTGGAGAACATGTAGACCTGCCCGCCAACAGCATCTTCCTTCCCCTACCTATTTTCTTCTTCTTCATGAGGTTCCTCCTGTATGGGGGGAAGGGAACGAACATCTGCCTCTGGCTCAGCCTTGTGACTCCAGGCCATCATCTCGCACAATTCTTCATTAATCTGCTCATCAGTGATCTCCTCCAGGATGAGATGGGTCTCCTCGGGTTCTCCAGTGGGTGTGTGAACTGAAATTGGAATGGGGAAAGAGAGGTGATGAAGTGAGAGTGTGAGAGCACTTTCCCGAGGGGTCAGATGTCGGGCCAGGGCAGATCCCATGTTTCGTCTACAGTGCTGAAGCAGCTCTCAGCCTGCACAGATTTGGGCAGCTCTGGTGACCCCAAGCTGTGCTGGACAGTTGCCTTGGGCCCCTTGTCAGAAGGAAAAAGGAAATTCACCATTTTTGTGCCGAGCATAGGCAAAGCCCTGTGAAGCCCTTGAGCAGCCTGGTCTTGTGGAAAGTGACCCTGCCCACAGCAGGGGGGTTAACACTGGATGAGTTTAAGGTCCCTTCCAACCCCAACCATTCTGTGGTTCTGTGAAAGCTGTAACCCTCTGCACACAGATGACTGCTGGCTTCCCTGCATGTGTAGCCACCTCCACCAGCAGCGCTCTGTCCCACTCCCGGGCCACATTTTGTCTCTCCTTGCAGCCAGGAGCAGCCAAGGGAAGAGCCCGAAGCCTCTCTCTTTGTGAAGTCCCAGCAAAGCGCCGCCCTGGCACAGCCCCAGGATCTGCAGAGCGAAACCCAACCCAGAGCCCGCACTGCAACACCCAAGCACCACATTGTGTCTGCTCCAAACACTCCCCTGGCCTCGGCGTAGGAAGCATCCCATACTGCCACTGCCCAGCATCAGTGGGGAAAAAACCCTGGTGGGGTTAGTGGGGGAGCTGTAGAGCAGCTGGAGGGTGAGCAGTGCACGTCTGACCGATGATGAGCCCCCTCTGCGTCCCAGGGCTACCCATCCTGCCACGTCAGGCACGCACCGGAGAAACAGGAGGAGGAAGCACATCCGCTTACTGTAAAATCAGTTTATTTTGATGTCTGCCTGACAACAAAACTTACATGTCCACAGTGAAGCCGATAGGAAACGTGCAAATTCAACTACAGAAAGGCAGGAAACCCAGGCACGGCTGGGCCCGCGCTGTATTCACCCACCCCATGGTGTCCATGGTGCGTAGCCTGTTCCCTCTAGAACTCTGTTAATTGAAACAAGGGACAGCAAGCAGGGAGATGGCTTTTTAAAGCACACCATGGCCTTTGGACACA
Source organism: Pseudotriccus pelzelni (assembly GCA_035584735.1). Classification (NCBI taxonomy): domain Eukaryota; kingdom Metazoa; phylum Chordata; class Aves; order Passeriformes; family Tyrannidae; genus Pseudotriccus; species Pseudotriccus pelzelni. The sequence continues at coordinate 14,363,048 of JAWMRA010000020.1, forward strand.
TTGGATGAAAATGGGGCAAACACTAAAAACTGTGGGCTGGCACAAGCAGGGGATGGATCTCAGGGTGGTCCCTTGGCTCACGACTCGTCATTTTGGTTGCCTTGATGGGCCTAAAGAGTTGCAACGAGATGGTGGGAGATCTTAACCCAGCCTGTCATCAGGGGGCTTATACAAGAGATGGAGAAAGACTTTTTGCTAAAGTCAGTGACAGGACAAGGGGCAACAGCTTCAAACTGATAGAGGGGGTGTTCAGATTGGACATAAGGGAGAAATGTACAATGAGGGCAGTGAGGCCCTGGCACAGCTTGCCCAGAGAAGCTGTGGATGCCCCATCCCTGGAAGTGTTTAAAAGCAGATTGGATGGGGTTCTGAGAATCTGGTCTAGAGGAAGGTGGCCCTGCCCACAGCAGGTGAGCTGGACCAGGTCATCACCAAAGGTCCCCCACAAACCAAACTAGTCCAAGGTTCCAAGGTCTGTACCCAAAACGGGGGGTGTAGGGATTCTCACCCCATCGAGCCCAGTGTGCCTGCACTGGCTGTGCCTGCCTGCACTCCTCCAGGCTGGAGACAGCTCCTGGAATCCCTTCCCTGACAAGACACTCCTGCCACTGTGGTTGGTGCTGCATCCAAGGAGCTCTGAGCTTCATGAGGGAGCAGCTGTTTTTGGGGGTAAGGAGAGTGTGGGGTCAGCTCTCTTAGAAGGAGAGTCTGGGCAAAGGTTTTTAACCATTAAGTCCTACATATTCACCTAGAGATTAACCTCACCCATCTGATTTGCTGCTGCAAACCAGAGCCCTTTCCACTTGCTAGGAGAAAACAGTCAGTGGAAGAAAAGCAATAAGGAGCTGACAAGAGCTTCAAGAGTTTTATAACATTACACCTCGGAGGCAGAAGTTGACTCAAAGAAACCTGTGGGTTTCAGCTGGAGGCCTCAAATTGAATATTCAGATTTTAGGGGGGCATTGAGAAGGCCAGGAGTGCTGGGAGACTGCAGCAAGAGGCTTTCTGCCACCGAGGTGTCCTGAGTGATGCTTTTCTACCATCCTACCAATTATAGCTCCCATCTCATGGACATTGTCCTGCAACACTAATAGCTCCATTTCCCAGAGAAAAGAGGGAGCTAAGTGGGACAGCCCTGGGACTGGGGACGTGCAGCTGGCATCTCCGTGCCAGCCTTGGGTCCCCACTGCCCCACTGGGAAGGAGCTAGAGACTATTTGCAAATTCCCCTTTGCTTTTCCTCCCCAGCTGCGCTTTCTCCTCAGGTTGGTCTCATTTGGGTGTGGGAAGGGTTGGTTTGCCATGGTCTTCGTTTTCCGTTTGTTTCAGAGGCGCTAAGCCCCTTTGCCCCCTGAAACAAAAGGAGAAGGAAAACATTAATGAGCGTGCTGGCAGTCTGGGGCCGGGGCAGATCTCTTGCTCAACCCAATGAAGTGACCTGGAGGTGCCTCAAGGCACCAAAGCCGGCTGTGCCTGCCCAGCACCTCCCTGGCTTTGCCTCTTTCACAGGTGCATGGCAATGCACAGGTCTCCAGTTGGTACAAACACATGAGAAACACCTTCCCTCAGGATTTCACTCTCTGAGGCTCTGCCAGGCTGCTGCTGGCTCAGCAGGAGCAACCTCCTGGCGTGTTCCTGGGGGATGTGCAGCTTCCCTGTGCCTCAGCGGGTCCCTGCTCCCGTCAGTAGCTCCCACAGCCCAAATGGCCACTCCTTCGCAGGGACAGCATTTGCACAGGGCTGTGTGACCCTGCTCAGTCCATCCAGAGAGGCATCCAGAGTGTCTCTGCCATTTTGTCCAGTATCCCCCAGCGTGGCTGGTGGGGGGAGCCAAGCCTGACTGCCTGCAGAGCCGGTGCTTGATCCCCTCCACAGGCAGGCAAGAAGCAGCGCGAACCCCACAAGTTTCCCCACAGCCATGCAGACTCGTATCTAACACACCTAATCCCAGGATTTTGTTCTCCTGAGGTGCCTTCCTAGACAGCTCACACCAGGCTTGGCAAACACCTTCCAGCTTAGCAGCCAGCATGTCAAAGAGGGGGGGGAAAGAAGGCAGTGGGTTTGAATTCCCTTTGATCAAATCCCACCAGCTCAGCAAACATCCTCCAGCACAGCTCGAGGACAGATCTTGAGAGCAGCACTAACCTCAGAACCTGGGGCCCAAGGATGGTGGGATGCTGCACCTAAAAATTCCCATAAACCCTGAGTTTTACCAAGTCACTGCCACAACTCCCACAACCGCTCCCACTTCTCAGGTGTCAACAGCCTCCCGTGGGATTCCAGGGACTCCCAAGCCGGCCCCCAGGGCAGAGCAGGGGATTAAAGATGACAGTGACCCCTCTTCCCAATAAGCTTTCTGACAAGCTCGGCAATCAAACTGTCATGGTGAGATGGAGACACCACTTACTTTGTTCCACGGGATTCGAGGTTGCTGTGGCCACTCCCTGCCAGGAGGAAAAGGGAAACATGAGATATTGTCCATTTCCAGTAACCCTAAATTTCTACCCTAAATACCCCGTTTTCAGTAAAAGTGGCCCTATTACCCTAAATACCCCATGTGATTTCTCACGCCAAGTTGGATGGTTTGGCTGTGGACACACATGATGTGTGGGGACAGGAGCACATCAGTGAGCTCGCCTGGGAGCAAGGGCAGGAAAGGAGAGCACGTAAAGCTGCTGCTGCTGCTTATCCTTAAAACTGAGACTGCACTTGGGTGAGATGCCAGGGCCTGGACACCACCCAGTGCTGCACGGAAAGGCAAGGAAATGGTAAGGGAAACATGCTGCAGGCTCTCGTGCTGCTTAGAAGCCAAATCCTGGTTTTCATCAGCTAAGCAGGCGATGGGGATTTGCTTTCTTGGAGGAGCTGGGTGACAGCCCAAACCACACCAGGTCCCAGCGCTGATCTAGCAGCTTCTGCACTGCAGGGAACACCCTCCCACCAGGGGCATGGTATTCCTGTGCCCTTTGCCTGTCCCGCAGACATCATACCTGTGTGTCCTGCTTCCCACTGGTCACCGGCTGTGGCAGCACCTTCTCCAGCTTCTGGACAAACCAGATGAACATCCTGGTGACAAGAAACCAGCGTTAGAACTGGCAGCCAGAGCCTTTGCTCCCACATCAGCCAACCCTCCGGCCACCGGACCCAGGCAGAAATTGCCCTGTGGTTACCTGAGGCCATCCAGAGCCATGGACTGAGTTGTGAGGGTGGTCACTGGCTCTGGCTGCCCCGTGGCAGCTGCTGGTGTCTCTGCCACTGAGGTGCTCAGGGCAGATGAAAGGCTGGGTTTTGGCTTTGCCTTCGTTTCAGTCCTTTTTGTGCCTGCTCAGGTTTTTCGGAAGAAGAAGGGGGATAGGCAGTGCGGCAGTCATAAGTTTTTGGGAAGTGGAGCAAGCAAGGAAGGGTCACCTCCCACAGAGGGACAGGCCTGGGGTATCTCCCTGGCAGCCTCTCCCCTGGGGACCCAGCCTGGGTTGAGGACAGGGGCAGTTTAGGGACAGAAGGGATGCAGGGGCAGTGCTGTGATGGCAGGACCCATGTGCCCACCCCTCTCAGCGCAGAGGGAATCCTGGGCACAGAGGGGAAGGCACACTCGTGCCTGCCCACAGCGGGGTTCTCAGAGGCACAGGGTCTCCTCTGAAAGGGCCACCCAGGGAAGGGGGATTAGATCGCTCACCTTCCGCTGTGGCTTCGCAGTTCTGATCCTTCTGCTCCGTCTGCAGATAGACAGGGGGACAGATGGATGTGGCAAAGCACTGCCTGAGGCCTCACGCCACCCCATGCAGGCCTATCCCCCACCCCAAGGAGACCCACACTCTCACGGCCCCACACACCCTCTGCAGTTTCAGCCCCATTTCCCTGACAACCCCCATTAAACCCAGTGTTGTTGCCACCAGCGGGTCCCGATTGGAAGGTCCCCCCCTGCATGCAGCCAGGTTGGGAACACCAGGACAGCACCCCAAGATCTCTCTTTTGCTCTATGGAATTCCCTTGGGGTTTTCCTCCCCAAGGTCCCAGCTGGGGTGTGCAGGAGGATGAAGGCAGGGAGCCCACCCTGCTGTCAACCTCTGCCCGTTTCTCCCCCAGTCTCCCCGAGCCAGGCAGTGCTCACCTCCAGCTTTTTCATCCCCTCCGGCTGCGGCACAATCCTCTCAAAGCCCTGTGACAGCCAGCTGAGCACCCGCTTTCCTACCCTGTGGGGAGAGTGCCGTGCTCAGGGAGCTCATCCCATGCCCTCCTGTCCTCCCCCAGCCCCCTGCCAGCCTCCCTGGGGACCCACCACTCCTCTGGGGGCGCATCCACCTCATCCTCGAAGACTTCCTCCTCTGGATCGAAGGGGATTATGTCTGCAAGGAGAACGTTGCCGTGGGCATGGGGGACCTGCACTGCTGGGACCTTCAGGTCCCCCCATCAGCCAGCTCAAGGGGACAACTGTGCCAGCATCACCAGTCAGGGAGGTGGGGTGTGGGAGTCCCAGAGAGGCCCCCGAGGATGTTGCAAACTACAAGCTCCCAGCTCTCCTTACCAAGACCGTCGTCGTCATCTGGAAGGATCTGGACCTCTGTCTGAAAAGCCAAACAGACTGTCACCCACCTGACAGCTAAGGCAGGGCTCATCCTCTTGGGTGAGGAGGGAAATCTGCCCTTTCCCCAGGGATGGATGAAGGCAGAAAACCATGCAGGGCACGTTTACTGCTCCCAGTTAGCACTGGGAGAGCGACAGAAAGGAAAAAAAGACGTAGAAGCCCAAATGCACCAGACCGTCAGCCAGATCTGTCTCCTACCTCATTGGGAACATCAATGCTGGTATCGAAGCTCTTCCTGAGCATCTGCAGTGTCCCTCCGGCTGGGACTGGCTGGGGAATGACCCTCCTTAGCCCATAGGAGAGCCAGAAGCGCACACTGCTCCCCATGCTGCCAGGGAAGGGAGCGAGTCAGGCTGGGAACGCCACCCCAGGCAGCCAGCCCCCAACGAAAAGCAGAACCCCAAGCAAACCGTGTTGCACACTGGAAGGTGCAGGAGCCATACCTCTCAAGCATTGAACTTGTGTCCTCAGGGACCACAAATTCTACTTTCTTCACTATTTCTTCAATGGCAGCAGGGAAAAAAAACAAAGGCAAGCTCCTATCACCACTCTGGCAGCCCCCAGCACCCTGGGCAGGAGGGGGACCAGTTGGTAAAGGAATGTGACCTGTGGCCTGAGCCAGTGTGGGGCTTACCCTCAGTGCGTGCCTGGTCAGCAGCATCCGTGGGGCCACCGGCTTTTCCTGTTGGTGTCTTCAGGGTGAAAGGCAAAAGGTGTCAGAAACCAGAGAGTAAGGCACAGTGGACAGTGTCCCTGCTCAAAGGTGGCTGCAAACCCCAGGGACTCCCCATCCTTCCTGCTGCTTCCCAGCAGCTCAGAGCAGGGAAGCATCCTGGCCCCCATCCCTCTTGGGAACGCTGCAGATCACCCCTAGGTGCCAAAGTGGATGCAGAGGCACAGGCGTTTCTCCATGCAGGTTACGGCGTCCCCATTACCTCCCAGACGGGCTCCCTGCTCACCTTAACTGGCTCCGGCTCCTGCCCTGGGGCCCGCGGGGTCTCATCCGTCACCGGGGGCTGGGGAACCACCCGGTTGATCCAGCCCATCATCCCGCTGCCTGCGGGCACTGAGGAGGGGTCTCCAGCCTACAAGAGGCCAGCAGCAGGGGTGCAGGCCCCCCAAGGGATACCAGGTGCACCAGCCGCTCACGCTGTGTCCAGAGCAGCCCAAAAAGGTCCTCGGTGTCCTTCCGTTTCGTTGTCCTGCTTGGGAAACGTGGCACTGCTCAACCTGGGAGTGTCTTCTGCCGCTGCCCTTCCAAAGAGCCGTGCTCTGCCCAAAATGCCCCTCCAAGGACACCCCACACTGCTCAATGAGGGGCCCAGGAGCACCTTGGGCAGTCCCTATGCTGCTGCTCGCAGAGGATGCCTGCAAAGGGCAAAAGAAAGCAGATCCCTGAGCTCCTTCCCGCCCAGCTGGGACACAGCATGGGAGTTTCAATCCCAGGTACACACATGACCCCAGTCCCACACGCAGCAGGTACAGGCTGGAAGCGGCTCAACGCTGGGCTCTTTGCATTAATGCAGCTTTTAGGCGTGCAGGACGCCTTCAGTTCCCACAACGTGGCTCATGGGGGGCTGTCCAAAGCCTGGCTCCTTAAATCTAAACAGGCCAACATCACCAGGCAAGGGTGATGTGTGTCCTCAGCCCTTTGCTCGCCCACACCTTGGGAAACCGAGGAGCCAGGTTTGGAGGCAGCTGAAGCAGCACTTCCAGTCCCCAGTGCACCACTGACAGGGTCAGCTCTCCCAGCGAACCCCACACCCCCAAAACTGGACAGCATGGCTGTAAAACACCTCCCAAGAGTCCAGACCACCAGAAACCAATTAAATTGCCTTTTACCGCCCGCTGGTTATAAAGGATTAAGGAGCTGCGAATGCTCCAGGAGCAGGAAGGAAAACCGGCAGCCCCACACAGCATTTCCACCCATGCTTTGGCACAAGTCCCAGGGAAGTGCAGGGTCAATGTACAGCACTGAGCCCAAACAATTCCAAAGAAAGCCCCCCAGGGCTGCAGCGAGCCCCGCTGACAGTCAAGATTTCCTCCTCCCTCGACATAAGCTCGTGAAGCTGTAAAAGCCTAGAGCATTAGCCTGTCCTTGGTCTGGGAAGGAAAATGGAGGACAGAGGCCATTCCTCTGGCGTATATGAACAAGAAAGGGGCAGAAACATCTGTGGGTCCCCCAAAAACTAGCTGCTGGAAGAAATAGGAATAAGTAGCCAGGATTTGTCCACGATGGCCCTGAAGAGCTGGCAGTCTCATACATCCCCCTGCACTGCAGGTACCTACCAGTGCCACCACCTGTTGTGGCAGCTCCATGGGGCTTGTGCCAGCGAGCAAACGGCCTTAGTCTTATCTCCAGCAGCAAGTGGGGTGCAGGTCCAGTGTTCCCATTTGGAGCAGGGAGCTCCTTGGCCTTTCCCTCCCCTCCAGCAGCCCATCAAAGCCTCCATATTACCCAGCTCCACTGCCCTTGCGACATCACTCCCCATGGACCTGCTCGCTCCAGCGACACAGCTCATCCTCCAGCTCTGTTTTGGAGCACCAACCCCCCTCCCATGATGTGCAGAGGCGGTCCTGCAAAAACCCCAGCCACGTCCCTCGCCTCGATCGCTGCCACTTACCCCCGCAGACTCACCACCACCTCCCCGGGAAGCCACCCCGGGATGCGTGGGCTCCCTTGGCCACCGCAGCTCGCCACTGACCCCCCAAACACGCCTCAATCCGCTCAGGGCTCTGCGAGGGATTAGCCCTGCGCTGCCTGCAAATGGGATTACAGGCACCCAGCTGTCCCGAGGGCCCCAGCTCCCAGCAGCCAGCCTGGTTTTGGTGCAGGATGCTGCAGAGAAAAACCCCAAAACGAAGCAGGTTTGAGCATCCTCAAAATCCCTGGAGCCTCCAAAGCTCTCCCAGGCACTCACCGGCGGTGCTGCAGGGCAGGCAGTCGTCTCGCCCGGGCACAGGGGGGTGCAGGAACGTGCAGATGAGCAGCAGTGGAGCTGCTGAAACCCCGAGGGGTGACCCAAGGTGGTGTGATGAGGGTGATGTGCTGAGGGTGCTCCACCCACAGCTCTGCCCCAGCCCCAGAGGACCCAAGGCAGGAGGCAGCAAATCTGCTGGGTTGAGCTAAGCCTCCTCTTGCTGAGCCTGCCAATTGCTGCTTGATCCGTTTACCTCCAGCCCTGCTCAACTGCCAGCCTTTCCCACTGCCCCTAATCTCAGTCACGCCCTGGAAGGCAGGTCCCGGCAAGGCTTCTCTGCTCGACATCCAGCCCCAGCTCCTCTCTTTGGGCAGAGCTCCCTGGAGCAGTGCTGGAGCCCCTTGACAGAATTCCTCCTTCCCTGGCTCCGTGGCTCTCTCCAGCCTGGTGGGCAACAACTACCCATCCTGCCTGGCCCCAGCACTTCTGCAGCTTTGACTCACAGCTAAGGAAACGGTGGCACAGCAGCAGTTTTTCAGTGACCTGGAGACAAACACACATCTCACCTGGCCTGGGTGTGGGATGGAGCAAGTTATGTTGTCTGCAGGTAGCAGGCTCCTCTCTGACTATCACAGGATTGCGGGGTGCAAAACAAACCTCTGGGAAAGCTCAAACAGTTGTGTGTGGGGCTGGGGTGCTCAGAGCACAACAGGCATCAGCTTCTGGCTCTTGAACAGTTGTTCCTTTCTGGCAGACCGAGGGTCCTGCCTGTTTCTGTGCAGGGGCTCCTGGGGAGGAGTTTTACCCTAGGGAGGGAGCACTCCATCTCTATCAAGGGGCAACTGCAGACTCTGCTTGCCTGGGAGCCTGCCCATATCCTGCATCTTGACTTTTGGTTGCCAGGAAGGTGAACCATCATTTCTCCCTCAAAAAAGTTCAGGGAAAAGAGAGAAAACATGAAGAAAAAAAAAAAATAAATCAAGCAGAGCCAGACAGAGCACAAAGACAGACGGGGAGGCGGTACCTGGCACTTGGCCTCCACTCCAGAAATCTTACACACCCACAGGAAGGTATAAATAACTATAAATTTATTAGTAAAGCAAAACCATTTGACACTCACACAGAAGAGCGGGATGTGTTAATACAATATATATACACACATACATGGAGTATCATCTCAGAAACACACGGAGAGCAGTGTTAAAGGCACTGCAAGCCACACAAACCTCATCAACCTTGGCTGCAACTTCCCACAGCCCTGGGATCTCTGCCAGAGTCATGAGTAAAGATTAGGAGGAGCCTGAGAACCTCACTGGCCATGAAGTCCCTCAGATCCACGGCTTGGAGGCTTTCAGAGACAAGCCCACGGTCCAGCTCCCACCTGTGGTCCTGCTCTCCTCAGTGAGCATCCCAGGCACGCTGTGAGAGCAGCATCTTCACGTCCAGAAAGCAGCAGGGCAGTGGAGGAAGCCTGGCAGCTGGAGAGAAGCCGTGCTCACCTGGCCCGGGGGGAGCTGCCAGCCCCAAACCTTGGCCTGCCCTTATTGCATGTTGGCATTTCGCCCACGTGTGCAGGAACCTTCCCGCAGGTGAACTCGCCACCCAACAGAGAGAGTCAGACTCTGAAGAATAACAAGAGGTTTTGCCTATTATTAATAGCCAGGCTTCGGATGCAGCCTGGACTTAACAGCAAATACCCAAGGGAAATGTAGAAAGTGCTCTCCACCCTGCTCTCCTCCCTGCGAGGGCTGGCTTGAGCACCCAGAGATGGTGCCAAAACTCTGTCACAGGACACCTTCCCCTTCGTCCCCCACTCCAGCAGGTGGGCCCCAAGACCAGAGCATCCACATCTTCCCACCCAGATCACAGGGATGGCATCTGCCTGCTGGAGCGTTGGCAGGGCCACCTGGGCACAGCCACGGTCCCAGGGGCATCCATGCCACAGCTAACTCAGCTCAGCCACCCGCTTGATGCACACAGACGCTCCATAGGCACTCCCAGAGAACTAACCGAGCAGTCCAAGCCCACCCCAGTGCCATCATTTCTCCCCTGGAACATCTAACAGTCCTTCACTGACTTAATCCCCAACCTTGAAGAGCTGGCAAAGGGACCCACCAGGGAAATGGCTGCTCTCACCCCCAGTGCCCGTTTCCTACAGCTCTGTTCTGGCTCCTGGTCCTGGCTTAGACTTGCTCACCAGAGCCACCTGTACAATGGACAAGATCTGGCTGAGCCAAATTGGCAGGCCACAGGCACTGCCCATGCCCAGCCAAATGGATGGCCTCGTGTGGGGAAGGACCACAAGCACCCACTGGATTCCAGCAAGATTCAGGTCCCAAACACCTGACCTCACCATCACCTGGATCCAGCCTCAGCCTTGGAGAGCAATTTGGGGCTGAGGGGGAGGGTGGGAATGAAGGAAGAGACTTCACAATCAAAATGGAAAAAGGGATGAAAAACAAAACACTGTTTACAATTAAAGAACTGAACCAAGGGAAAAGGAGCTGAGAACGTCTTTTAAAAGTATAAGCAAAACAGCTGTGGAGCGGACGGGGCTAAGACACAGCTAAAGGCATCCTGTAGGTAGGGTAAGGGGAAGTGAAGACCAGAAAAAAATCCCAGGTCACAGACTACCTTCTTCCTGGACCCAGGAAGCCAGAGGAACAGCAGCCCTAGAGAGCAGGATTTATTTCCTGGACAACATCCCCATCACTTCTGCCCAGCCTAACCCTCCCTGCTGCCTCCTCAGCAGCACTCGGTGCTCAGGCTGCCTGAAGAGAACCATCCTTCAGGAGGGACCATCCACTACCCAGCCCTCCAGAGCATCCTCAGGGGCTCTGGCAACCAGGTCTTGAATCCAAGCACGAGCACTTGCCACAGGGCTGATGCAACAGCAGCTCCAGCACAGCAACCCTCTTGGGTGTGAGGGATGAGAGAGGCCAAGCGGAGGCAGTGTGAAGAAGCCTGCAAGTCGCTTGAAAGAAATGTCAGAAACGAAGTGCAGCACAGGCACAGAGCAGAAACACGTTTTACTCCCGAGAAGCTTTGGCCACAACTGCTCTTTGGTTCGGAAAGGAAACCCCAGCAGTTAGCAGGGAGCCCTTTGCAGTGTAATGCCCCAGGGACGTCGGCTCCCAGGCCAGCCCCTGCCTCCCCACAAAGCACTGTGCTCCTGACACTCATGTGCCTCCTGCTACTTCCATCACCTCTCACCTCACCACACAAAACATGACCTAAAGGCACAGCAACGGAGATCAACCTGCTCCCCCAGCCCACCTGCACGCAACTCTGCTGCTTCCAACTACAAAATGCTCCCATAAAAATACACCCGAGGCTCCTGGCGGCCGCTCAGCCGCCTGCTCCACGGAGATCCTCCAGCCCCCAGCACTGAGGTCTGGCACCTCAAGCCTCCATGGGCTTCTACTTGATTTGGGCTGTTGCAGGGCAGCAAACAAGACAGAGAGACTGAGTCACCACGGGCTCACAGCCAGACCTAATAATGATGTTCTAGTGCTAAGATGTTTTTGAACCAGGAGGCACCTACTCACAGGCACCGGCTGAAGACCTGGACCCCGGCTCATCCCTGCCAAGCTCTCCACAGCATCCCTTTTCTCAGCCACAGGGCCCTAGGCACACAGCCCTGATCAGTCTCTTTGGCCAGGACGCTGCTTGGCTGTTGCCACGTCCCAAGCAGAGCCAGAGTCCTCACTGGGACATCCCGGGCTTTCCCAGTTGCTCACCACCAAGGGAAACATTCCCCAACAGTCCCTATGCCCAGCTGACACCAAGGGGACAGGATCTGGCAGCTCCGTGGCCAGCACATGGTATGGAGCTGTGTCTGGGGCCCACCACCATCCTCCTCTGTCCAAGAAGCAGGTTCAGGTGGATGCCACACTCCCCATCTGGTCCCACACTCACAACCTCCCTCACCACCAACCTGCAAAGACAGGATTAGCCTTCCTTGGTTTGGACTTCCTTTTACTCCTACAGTAAAGCATACACTGAACTTACTACATATTAAACAGCAAAAAACAGCTACCTAGAACCAAAGAGCTCTTTAAAAATCCAAGTTATCGCATCTTTTTTTTTTTTTTTAAAAGATCCAGTATGACGTCGAGTTAAACTACATAGTATTTTTAATGAATTTTAACAAACTGCTTTAAAAAAAAGGCAAAACAAAACAGAAAAGAGGAAAAGGAAACACAGACGGAAAACTTGGTAGAAGTTCTACATCTTTGAGGCAGCACAAAGTAGAATAACCACTATCAGTCCTTCTTCCTTGGGCAGCAGAGAGCAAAGAGTGCTTTAACCTCCTTAAAGCTGCACATGAAGACTCAGCTCCAAGGTCTGACCTGTCACTACACTGTTCCAGCTCCTGAAAACGCACCCCATTCCCCCTCACCATGCTGGAAATGGAAACTAAAGCCTTTCTCCACCTTTCAGATGAGCGTCCCCCACCACTGATGCAGGCCCAGTCCAACCCTCTGCAAGGTTAACCTGTCCATGCTTCCCATGGCCATTTATTAAACTCATCCAACTCACTTGTGCAGCACGTGGGCAACTTACTGGCCGCTGTTCACTACTTGCAGCTCGTCACAACCTCACACAAGCACCAGCCAAGATCACAGAAGGGCTGAGGCTGGCAGGGACCTCTGAAGATCATCAGGTCCAACTCCCTGCTTGCACAGTGTCAGCTACAGCAGGTTGTTCAGGACCACATCCAGGCAGGGCTTGGGGATCTCCACGAATGGATACTTAACACAGTATCTCCGAAGATGGAGAGGGAAGGCTGGTGGGCAACCTAGTAAGCACACCTTCAACCTTCAAAGCATCTAAGTGGCATGTAATGGATCTCTTGGTCACAAGAAGCCAGCAAACTCCTGCAGAGGAAAACACCCGAGGCTGCATCAACCTTGCTAGGGGAGATTTATTTTTAAGTGATGTTTACAAGAAGTGTGCAAACCCTGAAAAATACAGAAGAGGTAAAGAAAGAGTAAAGGGGTAAAACAGGACTCCTGCAAGGGGGAAAAAAATACACTCCTCCTTTACCCACCGGTAACCTTGCCCTCCTTTTGGAGCTGAGCCTGCAGGCCAGGAAGGATTATCTTGCCTTCATCTGGTTTCCCCAGCAAATCAGACACCAAGGCCCCAGCACACGCCGTGGGTTATTGTCAGTGATGGCAACACCTCTGCAGCTGTAGGTTATTAGTAGTGTTCATCTCACCCATTAGTGTTGGAGCTGCTGGGACAGCCCTTTGCCTGACCCCCCTGGAGGTACCACTGACAGCCCAAGGGGGGCTCAAGGGGCCTGGGGGAAGTCTGGGCAGGAGAGCTAGATCCCTCAGGAAGCAGCTCTTATATGCCAGGCTCTTGGCTGGCAGCAGGGCATGGATGCTCTCACAGAATTATAGAATTTTTAGGGTTGGAAGGGACCTCTGGAGATCATCTACTCCAACCCACCTGCCACGGCAGGGTCACCTAAACCAGGTTACCCAGGAATGCCTCCAGAGAGGGAGAATCCATGACCTCCCTGGGCAGCCTGTTCCAGTGCTCCTTGCCATGCTCTCTGGTAGCAGTGCAGCACTTGCTACAGTTTCCCATGCCGCTGATGGGGACAGGGGACGGGCAGGCTCCCTCAGAACCCTTGCAGAGTATGACAACCAGCGACTGCAGAAGTAGCAATGCCAAAGTGCTTTCTGGAGCTGTGCAGCCCCATGGCTTTTCCCTTTCAACACTCCAGAAGGAGGGAGAGCAGGGAAGGTTGGGGCAGTCAATCAACACTAACGATCTGAAACGGTGCCCTCAACTGAGCTTGGACCAAAGAATGTGGGAGATCCCAGCAGCTGAAACCTGCTACTTCCGTGCTGAGCAGCACACCTCAGGAGAGGGGAGGGCTGGCTCTGCCTTGCTCCTAAGCCCTCTCCAGGAGGGGAGTCACCCAGCCCTCCCCACCAACCCTGCCAGGCAGGGCAGGGGAAAAAGGCCGCACGCAAGGGGCTGGCACCTGTAGCAGGCGGCTGAGCTCCCTGCGCTGGAACTGCAGGTACAGCGTGAACTGCAGTCCAGGGAACGCCAGGCACCTACAGGCAGAGCTTCCTCTCTCCACCTCCCTCCTTTCCTTTCCACCCCTTGAAGATGTTCACGTCGCCTGTCGCCACTTCCATACAGGTGGCACATCAACCATGGAGGCCAGAGGAAAGTTTACCTGCCCACAGCCCGTACCTCCCCTTTCCCCCACGCTCCCTGGAGGTTGTCTACAACCGAGCAGAGGGAAGGGGAGGCCGAGGCCCGGGAGCGTCCCATGCAAGCTGGAAGCTGCCGCGGGGGTAGGAGGCTCATGGCAAGCAAGCAGCCACCTGGTAGGCGCCCTCGGCCGTGTGCTGGACGCTGTGCTCCTGCAGCAGGCCCAAGTCCAGGAACCGTTCCCCGCACCACATGCACTTGTACTGCTGCTCCCGGGCGTGCACGCTGTGGTGCTTGTTGAGGTGCTCGCGCTGCTTGAAGGCCTTCTCGCAGGAGGAGCACTTGTAGGGCTTCTCGCCCGTGTGCACGCGCCGGTGGCGCTGCAGGTCCGAGGCGTACTTGAACCGCTTTTCACAGTCGGGGCACTTGAGGGGCTTCTCGCGGGCCGGGTCGCAGCGGTGCTGCACGAACTCCGAGGAGGAGAAGAAACGTCTCTCGCAGAGCGTGCACTTGAGCGGCTTCTCGGCGCAGTGGGCCAGCTGGTGCTTCTGCAGAGCCGAGGCCCGCTTGTAGGACTTGTTGCACACCGCGCACTTGAAGGGCCGTTCCGCGTTCTGCACGCACTTGTGCCGCAGCAGTTCCGAGGACTGGTTGAAGCCTTTCTGGCACACGTTGCACTTGAAGAGGTTTTCTATGCCGTGCACGTGCTGGTGGTACACTAAGTGCGAGGGCTGCACGAAGCCCTTCTCGCACAGGTTGCACTTGAAGGGCTCCTCGGCCTTGTGCGTGCGGCGGTGGCGCATGAGCGCGTACTGCTGCTTGAAGCTCATCTGGCAGAGGTCGCACTTGAAGGGCCTCTCCTCGCTGTGCGTGCGCTCGTGCTGCCGCAGGTCCGAGGGGCGCTTGAAGGCCTTCTGGCACTCCCCGCAGCGGAAGGGCCGCTCCCCGCTGGGCGTGCAGGGGTGCTGCAGCAGCTCCGAGGACTCCTTGAAGTGCAGCTCGCAGACGTTGCACTTGAAGAGGTGCTCCCCCGAGTGCGCGTACATGTGGCGCACCAGGTGGGAGCGGTGCTTGAAGGTCTTCTCGCACACCGTGCACTTGTAGGGCCGCTCCGAGCTGTGCGTCCGTTTGTGGTGCACCAGGTGGGACGACTGGCTGAAGCTCTTGTCGCACAGCGTGCACTTGTACGGCTTCTCGCCCGTGTGGATGCGCTCGTGCCGCGACAGCTCCGAGAGGTGCTTGAACGTTTTCTGGCAGATGGAGCAGCTGTAGGGCTTCTCCGAGGGGTCGAGAGGCTGCGAATGCTCTACCTCGGGAGGCTTGTAGGTCTTCTCACAGATAGAGCACTTCATGGCGTTGCCGTTGTGGACGTTGTGGTGCTGCGCCAGCGAGGTGAGGAGGGAGAAGCCCATCTTGCAGACCCCGCACACAAAAGGCTTCTGCTCCACCTGAATGCACTGATGTTCGAGGAGGTCGGTGGCCTGGTGGAAGATCTTCAGGCACTGGGTACACTGGAAAGAGCGGTCATGGCCTGGCAAGCACTGGTGCTCATGGGGGTTGGAGAGGTGAGTGAGGTCATGGCCACACACACCACATTTGTGGGACGGGTCTCCAGCCTGGATGGGAGCGTGCTGGTGGTGCTGCAGTCCGGGGTCTGGCTGGAGCAGGATGCCGTAGACGGCGCAGCCCAAGGGGTTGTCGGCAGTGCTGGGTGGGATGGAGTGCTCTGGGAGGGCGGCTGCCCCAGCGTGGTGCTGCTGCGGTGGCGGCGGCTGCTGTGGTTGCTGCTGCTGCTGCTGCCAGCTTTCTGACATGCTTGGGAAAAAAAACCGGGATTTTAGCAGCGATAGCTTCAGCTTCCCGGTTGAAAGGGTTCAAGTAAAACCAAAATCAAAAGATTGCAAGATCCTGATTCCCCGTAGCTGATTCCCTGAAGTTGAGGGCAGAAACTCCAGCACACAGCAAGGATCTTGGAAAGAAAAGAAGTGACTCCAGAGCCTCCTCCTTAGATCAGCACAAGTTCTTTGTGGACTGATTTGGTTTGGCTTTTTCTTTTTTTGGACAAAAGAACAGGAGGCAGAGATAAGTGCCTTGAAAACAAGAGAATGCCTTTCTTCGTGCTGGCTGTGATGTGCTCACATTTGGGAAGGGCACAGGAAGCAGCCCAGGGAACAGCTCTCTCTGCAAGAAAGAAGACAGCTCATGTCAGGTCTTGGAGGAAAGATGGGCAAAACTCTATCGACCTCCCCCCATGGCTCTCTTTGAAAATGCTCCTGCGTCCCTGCAAAGCTACCAGGAAGGCAGTGTAGGGGAGCTAACCAGAACCAGAGCCCCCCTTTGCTGCTGTGCAAAGGGCCTGGGACAAGGTGTGCTCAGCCTGGAAAGGGCTGGGCTCTGCTTGGCTGCAGCCAGGGTATTGTGCTCTCAGGAGAGGCAGCACAACTGGCCAGGGCCTGGTCAGCTCAGCCTTACCCCGTAGGCTGTGGGTCACTGGATCTCCCAGTGCTGCTGGGGCACTGCCTGAGAACACGGGTCTCTCTGCACAGGCCGTGCACCAAATGCTGTGCAATTAATTAAGAGGCTACTGAGTTAGTTTTTACAGGTGTCAAGGCAAATCCCAACCTGATCCCACCCCAGCTGAAACCACCTCGTGAAGCAGTTCTGCCCCTCCTGCAGTTTGGATATCAGGCCCATCACCCAAGGGATGTAAGCAAGACATTTCCCCCTCTCTGGGCAGCGCCTGTAGACTGGGAAGAGCCAGAGAGCTCAGGAGACGGTTTGCCCTCAATGTTATCTTAGCCACAGACAGAACATAGAACCCACAGGGATCACTCTGTGAAGATAAAAGAAGAGTTAAAGCAATGGCTTGGCTTTAACTAACCAAACCACGGAATAAAAGTACCCTGAAGCCAAACAACCTATGCCAGAGCTGCTGCCTGGCCTTGCTACACGGCATCACCGGGATTGTGCACACTGAAAAGTTCCAGTCTTTCTAGACATGTCCAGTAAAACTTGGCATCAACTTAGAGGAGAGTAAAACCCACCAGCAAGCAACAGACAGCAGCAGTGTCAACACAGCTCACAAGAGAAGAAAGGTGCAGGCCCCGGCAAGCAGGTAACAAGCCTGGGCCTCGAGCCCCCAACCCCACAAGAGCACACCCATGTCTGTGTCAAACCACGTGCCCTCAGGGTAAGGAAATCCTTGCTCTTCCAGGTTATGTTTAAAACTAAGCAATGAAGAGCACGAGAGAACCTCAGTTCCCAGCATCCCCACCTCCTCCGGCGCTCAGCTGAGGCTGGATCGTGCCCCACAGCTTGGGCAGTGCTGGACCCGCCTCTGCCTAAGGGGACACTGCGCTACTTTGTCCTCCAGCACAGTTACGCCACTAAAATGCCCAAAGGCCCCATCGCAGCCCTGCTGGCACGCAGGATCCCGTCCTTCTCCGAGAGAGCTCACCTTGGCCGCCCGCACGAAGGGTGGGCTCGCAGGGTCCCGAGCTCGGCGGGGCACCAAACTTCAGCACAGCCCGGGCCGCCCCTGCCCCCGACACCGCGAACCGCGGCGGGATGAACCCGCCGGGGCCGCATCCCGGCCTACCCGGGGGGGGATGGAGCGTGCTCCCCGCGGGGCAGAGCGATACCAACCTTGGCTTACCGAGGGCTCTGCGCGGGGACCCGCGTCGGCGCCAGCTCCAGCCTAACTCATCCCTCCGTGGGAGGTGGGAAGCGACAACCATTTAGGGAGCGCGGTCGGGAGCGCAGAGGTACTTTCAAACTGGCGAGGAGGCGGCCTTGCTCGGCATGGCCCGGCCCGCTCCCGCCGGGCCCGGGCCGCCTCAGGGCCGCGGGGCGCGGGGGCGGCCGGGGAGCTCGCAGGCCACCAGCCACCGCCGCCGCCGCAGCCCGCGGCCAGGCCCG
>JAWMRA010000020.1:14387235-14438009 GCA_035584735.1 Pseudotriccus pelzelni
AAAAAAAAAAAAAAAGGCGGGGGGGGGGGATTAGGAAAAAGGATTGGAATAGAAAAAGGAGTGGAGAACTTGGAAAAGGAAAAAAGCTTGGGGACGGAAAAAGGCTTGGAAAAGGAATAAGAATTGGAAGGAATTTAGAAAAAAAAAAAAAGTTTTAAAAATTAAAAGGACCACCCCCCCTCCCCCCCAGCAAAATGTAGAAAATGAAAAAAGGGAAAAGGAGGAAAGAAGTTACAAAAGGCTAATAATAAAGATAAAAATAAAATGCAATTAGGGCAGACAAGAGGAGGCGGAGGCTGGGGCAGGAAGGAAGAGCCCCGGCGCGCCCCAGCCCCTGCACCCCCCTGCCCCCCGCCCAGGGGCTGCGGCCCCGCAGGACAGAAGCCCCTTTGTGGGTGCAGGCCGGGGTGGGGGTCCCGGCCTGCGGGGGGGCCCTGACCCCACATCCGTCTGCAGCTCCCGAGGGACACTGGGGGGACGGGCAGCCTGCAGGACGACTGGCCCCCTGCCAGCTGCTTTCTCCCTGGGGTCAAGGCATCCGGCAGCAGCCCCCTGGGAGCACCGGCTCCCCTCGCTGGGCAGGGCAGGGCGGGGGCTGAATGCCCCACTGCCCACCGCTGCCTGCCGGGGCTGGCATTAGCCCCTGCCAGCTGGCACAGACCCCTGTGAAGGGTCACGGGGCTGGGGTGGAATCGGGGAGGGGGTAGGATCGGGCAGGGGGATGGATCTTTCCCCGCTGGGGCCTCGGCGAGCTCCAGGTGCCCCGTGGGGCTGTTCCGTGCCGCGGGCTCACGCTCGGCTCTCCCGGCACAGGCATGGCTGCGGCTCTATGGGTACCTGCCGCAGCCCAGCCGGCGGATGTCCACCATGCGCTCGGCTCAGACCTTCTCCTCGGCCCTCGCCGAGATGCAGAAGTTTTACGGCATCGCCGTCACCGGCGTCCTGGACGAGGAGACCATAGCGTGAGTTTGTCCGTGTCCTCTTGCTCTTGCACACAGCAGCTCTGCTCCCGGGCTCTTTGGCTTTTCTTGCCAGCCCCGGAGCTCTGCCTGCACCTGGAATTGTGGGTGCTGTCTCCCGTGGGATTTGAATCTCTCCTATTGGGGGCTGCACCCCTGCAGCCAGGACACCTTCCTTGCTGTCTGCGGTTGCTGTAACCCCTCAGGGACCTTGGCTGCGGTGGGCTGAGCCCTGGCTCGGTGTCCTCCTTGCAGGTGGATGAAACGTCCCCGCTGTGGGGTCCCGGACCAGTTTGGGGCACGGACGAAGTCCAACATGCGGCGGAAGCGGTACGCGCTGACGGGGCGGCGCTGGAGCCAGAGCCACCTCACCTTCAGGTACCCAGCATTGCCAGGGCTTCCCATCCCCCGGCCCATGGAGAGCCATGGAGCCCCCTGCGGAGTGAGCGCTGCCCTGGGCCGTCCCTAATCGGCTCCGTATCCCCAGCATCCAAAACTACACGGAGAAGCTGGGTCGATACAACTCGTACGAGGCTGTCCGACGAGCTTTCCGGGTGTGGGAGCAAGCCACGCCGCTGGTTTTCCGGGAGGTGGCCTACGAGGACATCCGGCAGAAGCGGAAGAAGGAGGCTGACATCATGGTGCTCTTTGCCTCTGGCTTCCACGGAGACAGCTCCCCCTTTGATGGCCTTGGGGGATTTTTGGCTCACGCCTATTTCCCCGGCCCTGGCATGGGGGGGGACACGCATTTCGACTTGGATGAGCCTTGGACACTGGAGAACGCGGATGTGTCTGGTGAGTTGAGGGTCAAGGAGGTGGTGAAGGTGAGCAGAGGAGCCTGGTGGCCTCCTGTGCTGGAGGGAAGGGGGCTGCACTGGTGTGGGCAGGAGTGGCAGGGAGAGTGGCTCCACCATGGGTGATGCAGGCAGCTCCCTCTGGAGCACCCTGGTGCATGTCCCGTACTCCCTTCTGCTGATGGTGCCTCTCCATGCAGGGAACAACCTTTTCCTGGTGGCTGTGCACGAGCTGGGGCACTCGTTGGGTTTGGAGCACTCCAGCAACCCCAGCGCTATCATGGCCCCCTTCTACCAGTGGATGGACACAGAGAACTTCCAGCTGCCCGAGGATGACCTCAAGGGCATCCAGCAGCTCTACGGTGAGATGGGTGGGGGATCAGCCCAGAGCTGGGATCCTGGGCATGTGCGTGGGGAAACTGAGGTACTGCTGGTCTGCCTCGGCACATCCCTTCTCTTACCTGCCCGATCCAGGTACCGCGGATGGGCACCCTCAGCCCACCAAGCCTTTGCCAACCGTGACGCCCCGGAGGCCTGGCAGGCCAGACCAGAGACCCCCTAAACCTCCCCCTCCGGGGAAACCAGAGCGACCCCCCAAGCCTGGGAGCCCGGACCGACCTGACCAGTATGGCCCCGACATTTGCGACGGGGACTTCGACACGGTGGCGGTGCTCCGTGGGGAGATGTTTGTGTTCAAGGTGCCTGCCCGGACCCCCTCCTGCCCTTTCCCTGGGGAAGTGGTTTGTCCGTGGGTGGGAGGACCCCCAAGTAAGGAGCCTGGCACTGGGACTGTGTTCCTGTGCCCTCCCCATCCTCTGCCAACAACCTGTTTCTCACCAGGGCCGGTGGTTCTGGAGGGTCCGGCACAACCGGGTGCTGGACAACTACCCCATGCCCATCGGACACTTCTGGCGGGGCCTCCCTGGGGACATCGATGCCGCCTACGAGAGGCATGACGGGAAGTTTGTGTTCTTTAAAGGTGAGCAGGGAAGCTGGGTGGGGTCCAGGTGGCTGCAGGTGTTTGCCCCTAACCCTGTCCGTGTGTGCACCTGCTGCAGCTGCTGGGCAGTACCGTCTCATCCCCCTTCTCCACCTCCTCCCCCTCCAGGTGACCGCTACTGGATCTTCCGAGAAGCCAACCTGGAGCCCGGGTACCCACAGCCCCTGGTCACCTATGGGCAGGGCATCCCCTACGACAGCATCGACACGGCCGTCTGGTGGGAACCCACAGGACACACCTTCTTCTTCCGTGGGGACAGGTGAGCGTGGATTCCTGCTCTGCTGCCTCCTGCGGATCCTGGGGAATGTTGGGCAGCAGAGACCCCCCCTGCTCCTCACCTGCTCCGCTTCTCCCTCCCCCAGATACTGGCGCTTTAATGAGGACACGCGTTCGGTGGACCCCGGGTACCCGAAGCCGATCTCTGTCTGGGTGGGCATCCCTCCCTCGCCCAAGGGGGCTTTCCTCAGCCCAGATGCCTGTAAGTAGAGGACCAAAAGAGGGCTGGGTGGCAGGGGGGGCCTGGCCACATGGAATGGAGCTTGGGAGGGTGTCCGGGGGTCAGTGGTGAAGCCCTTTCTGAAGGATTTCACCAGTCCCAGAGCAAAACGTGCTGTCTTGGGCATCTTCAGATGTGGTCTGTGCCTGCCCACTTACCCTCGACTCCATCTCTCCCCCAGCCTCCACCTACTTCTACAGAGGCACGAAGTACTGGAAATTCGACAATGAGCGGCTCAAGACAGAGCCAGGTTATCCCAAATCCATCTTACGGGACTTCATGGGCTGTCACACAGAGCTGGTCCCAGATCCCAATCCCCGCTGGCCCGATGTGGATCGACCCCCCTTCAACCCCGATGGGGACGGGCGGACTGAAGGTGAGGAGGAGGAGGACGAGGAAGAGGAAGACGAGGATTACAACGAGGAAGAGGGCCAGCCAGGCAGGGATGTGGACGTGGTGGTGCAGATCGATGAGTACACGCGCACCATGAGCGTGGTCATGGTGCTGGTGCTGCTGGTGCTGCTGCTCTGCATCCTCGGCCTCATCTATGTCATCGTGCAGATGCAGAGGAAGGGCGCGCCCCGAATGCTCTTGTACTGCAAGCGCTCCTTGCAGGAGTGGGTCTGACCCTGGCTCCCTCCCCAAACCGCCCCTGCCACCATGGTGCTAAGATGGACCTGACAACCCCTGCCCCTTGTCCCCCACCACGGCCTCGGCTCCTCTACCCCATTGTTGCTTGATGGCTCCAGCCTCAGAAAAGGGGGGATGCCCAACCCCCCCAGCCCCTCCAGAGCAGCCGGGCTGGGACCGGGGATGGTCATGGGGGGGCTGGAGGGCATCCAGGTCCTGCCTGCTCCCCAGTGCCTGCACCTCCCCCAGCCGTGACCCTCAGGCTGCCACCCATCACGTGCCTGCCCCTGCCGTGGGGTCCCTGCAGGGGCCCTTCCTTCCGTGTGAGCCCGCTGGGGCTGGGCTGCTGAGCGGGCTGGGGGCTGCTCACAAGTGCTGCGAGCTGGCAGGTCTCAGCCGCTGGCACCTGCAGTGGTGGGGAAGGGAGGGCTGAGCTCACGGCTGTGTTTCCTGTTGAACCGCGGGGATACAGGGATGTGGTGCCTAAAGACGGCGTGAGCTGGGATACACTACCTTTGCAACCCTTCCGGGGCTCAGCTTAGCCCAGGCCCTGCTGCTGCCGTGGGGCAAAGCCCTGGGGCACAGGGCAGTGGGCACGGCCGCCTTGTATGTCTATTAAACAGGTCGGGTGTGTGGAGAGCCGTGGTGCCGTCCTTACTGCCGCGGGGGGTGTCGGGGGGGGGGGGTGGTGGTCCTGTGCAAGATTTGGCAGAGGGGGCTTCGGTGGGGGCCACCCTGCCTGGCACCCCCAGGGAACTGTGTGCCGGGCCAGGGGATGTGAGGAAGGGGCCAGCATGGCCAGTGCTATCCCTGCAGCAGCCTCTGCCCTGGGGCTGCCATTCTGGGGGGGTCAGTTAAAGCAGCCCCCCACCCCCACCAGTGGACAGAGCGGCCTTTCAGCAGCTCCCACCACAGTGACAACGGCCTTGCTGGGAACACAGGGCGCCTTGTTCTCCCCCAGCCAGCACCGCGCTTCGGCCCCGGGCGGCAGCCTCCTTCCCCGGGCAGGGCCGGCAGCAGCTGGGGGACCCTCCTGGAGCCACTTTAGCGGGTCCTTCAACTCCCTGTCCCCACGCGGCCCCGGCAAGTTTCCTGGGGGGAAGGGGTGGCCATATCCTGTCTCACCGCTGCTGTCGTGGCAGAGGAAAGCAGGAGGAGTCAGGGCCGCTGCAGAGATCGGGGAAATAATCATGGGAGTGGGAAAGATTAGACCTGAGGGGTAGGAAACTGGCTGTATCTGGGGGAAAATGTTGCTCAGCCTTTGATGGGAAGAAAAGCCAAACTGCAGAGGCCATGGTGGAGATAGTGGTGTCTCTGCCTCTGACGGTGAGGTGATGCTCCCTGGGTGGCAGCTGGAGCTGGGTTTGCTGTGGAACTGCAGGTGCAGCCTTTGGGTGGGCAGCAGAGGCCTGGCGCAGTTGGTGCACTGGTGGGGAGGCAGCCGTGCCACGCTGGGCAAGGGGCTGGTGTGAGTCTGACCCGTCCCTGTGGGGATGACCCTACAGGGTTGGGGGGTCTATCAGTGTGGGACTCGACTGCATCCAGCATCCTTGCTTCCTCCAGCCTCCCCTACAGCAGGGCAGGGCCAGCACCTGTGCCCTGGATCTTTCCCCAGGGACTGGCACCTCTGTCTTGGTGCACAGAGCAATAACCCACCCCTGACCTGCTCCCCTCTCCCTGGTGCTCCAGCTGCTCCTCTGCCCCCATCCCCACCCTGCCAGCCCCCACTTCATGGAGGGGGATGGAGCCTTTGTGCTCCCTTCATCCTTCCCCAGGGCCCAGAGCTCTTGGCTCAGTGCCCAAGACTGCTACAGCCACTTCCCGGCACTGAATTACCCTGATCCGCCCGGCCACTCTAATTACTGTAAAAGGGAAGGACTGATACTGGCTCTCGCCCTGCTTTCCCGGTGCTGGTGGGGGAACCCTGTGGTCTGGGTCACCCATCCCCTGCCCTGGCCTCCTGGGCAGCGATTCCCAGCCATTAGCCGATTCCCTGGAAAACACGCTTGGCTCAGACTCAGCGCATCGCTGCAGCCAAGCGAGAAGTCAGAATCAGGGACAGAAAAACCCTGAGGAATCAGGGGGTGGGTGGAAAAAGGTCTCCAAATGGCTCTGGGCTGTTGTATTCCATCAGCCAGGCCGTGCTGGGTCACATTCCTTGGCTTTTAACTTCTTTCAGTTCGGTTTTGACCGTTTCGCCCAGATTTGTGCTTGTGTGGGTCTTCCCCGGAGCTGAGGGAGGACCCACAGCTCTGCTGGGCCGGGAGCCATGGGGCAGCCCGGCACTCCAGCCTGCTCTGAACCGGTGCCAGACTGGTACCAGGAGTTGCCAAAAGCCATGAACCTGGCCAAAAGGCGAGGCAGGAGGGATTTGTGGCTCCCCACCCCCGCAAACGCTGCTCCAGAGGCAGGCGCGGATGCATTTCCCACGGCAGATGCATTTCCCACACTGGATGCACTTCCTATGGCAGATGCATTTCCAACAACAGATGTATTTCCCACGGCAGCTGCGTTTCCCCTCTCTCCTGGGGGTGCTGAGGGCTCGGCGGGGTGCAGGGCTGGGGACCCCAAAGCGTGGTACCTGGAAGGATGCCTTGGCTCACAGGGAAAGCCAGGGCCAGCCAAGGATGGCCAGGGCCAGATGCTCAAGCCATACCTTCCCTGCCGTGGCAGAGGAGGAGGCTCCTTGCTGATTCAGGGTGAGCCAGGAGCTGGGAGCAATTCCCCCGGGGGAATTAGGGATGCTGGGAGCAGAGGCCCAGGCTGTCACGGTTGGTGAGCTGGGACATCACTTCCCACCCCCCTCCTGCTATTCCCCGGATGCTGCAGCAGAGCCGGTGCCAGGAGCCCAGGGCCATCTGGAAACGCTCACGGACAGCAGTAAGAGACCCTGCTGGAGACAAAGCACAGCATTTCAGCAGCACCCAGGCTCTGCCGGACACTCCCACGCTGCCCTGCACGCCCACAGCGGGGTCAGCTCCCCTCTGGCCACCCACGGACACGAGACCCCGGGGAGGGCAGGCTGGCACCTGCTCTAAGGGACAGGGCTTTTGGTAGCATGGGGGACTGAAAGTCTGGCTGAGCTTGGCTCTGGCAGGCACTGGACAGCCCTGCCAGGATCCACTCCCACCAGGCAGCTCTCAGCTTCCCGGAAATAGGTTGGAGAAGCCCGACCTGGAAAAGACCCGGGGAGCTCAGTGTCCTCTAGGCCCTGCCAAGCCAGGATGGGTGCTGGGGTGTGGGTGAGGGGGTGACCAGGGCTGGCAGGGGCTCTCTCTGCTTGGCTGGCACCATCTCAGGAGAATCCTCCTCTCCCTCTGAAAGCCAGGGCAGGATCCCCTGTGTGCTGCTGAGGAGAGGACCCGGAAAGCAGAGAGGAAACGAGGCTCAGCGCAGAGGAAGAATTGGGGCTGGGATACAGTGAGGAGCTCAAGGTCAGAGGAAACAATGCTTGGGATGAAGGGAAGAGCTGCGGGGCCCTGGGAGGGGCTGAACCTGCTGCCAGTGCACACTACAGGCAGCACTAGGCTCCGGGAGCTGTGTGGGGAGGCACAGCCTCGCTCCAGCTGGGATGTGCCCACCAGCCCCAGCCCGCTTCCAGGGGTGCCAGACCCTTCATCTCAAGGAAAGGCATTTCTGGCGCTGCAGGAACAACACATCAGGTGTGAAGCAGACAGGCTGAAGGTGTGCATCAGCACAACCTGGTGTCCATCATCTTCTCACCTCTAGTGGCTCTGAGGCTTTCCCCACTGCATCCCAGAGCAGTTACTGGGGTGCACAACCGCTCCGTCATACAAACAAAATCTTGCTTGGGTGGTCCCATTTTGCAGCCTGCCATGGGAAGCTCTTACCCCTCTCCCACAGGCGCCAGCAGGGCAGGATGATCAGCTCGCCCTGCACGCACAAGTGGCCAAAGTCCCCAGCCCCGTCACTCAGTTTTCCTGGGTGGTGGCCAGTGGTAAAACTCTAAATAAATATTTCCCTTGCCTCCAGCAGTGCCCGCCCCATGCTAGACAGCAGCTGCAGAGGATTAATGTTGCCCTGCGGGGGTAATCCCTCTATAAAGATGACAACATTTGGCCCAAGATATCCAGGCACTTGCAGAATGGACAAGGAGCAGAGTTTGGCCCAGATAATTTTTTGATTCATGCATATCACCTCCCTGGTCACAGCTCTGTGCTTCTGTGTCGGGACCCACTTGGTAAGAAGGAGACAAAGCATAAGAGGACAAGGACAGGCAGGGAAAGAAGCCTGTACCAGTGTCCTGCCTCCCTGGTGGGCCAGTCTCTTGCCCAAGATGCTCCTGCCCCTGCAGCTGAGCAAATGGACAGAAAGCTTTCCAGGAAAACCCCTTCAGTGGCTTCCCCTGCCAATGGCTGCCACCTGCCCAGGCAGAGCCACTGGAGCCGTGGGATGTCCCGGCCTTGGCTCACACCACACAGTGATTTCCAGCTGCTCCCGCTCACTCTGAGCCTGCTGCTCCCTGGCCCATCCCAGGGGAGGGTCACTCTCCCATCCCCTTGCTCCGAAGTGCTGCAGCTCCTGCACTCCCGTATTTCAGCACCCAAGCTTTCAAAGGGAAGCTTTGCCTTTGATGTAGAAAGCAGCTCCCAGCACTGAGGTCCTGATCAAAGCGCCCAAGTGCAGGACCTTGCTCCGGCCAATGGAAGAGGAGAGTGAAAAGCCCGTGCAGATAAGGAAAAACTCATCTCTGGGTGGGCCCTGCTCTGCCCTGCGTTGAAAACAGGGCTCTCTGCAGAGAAAGATTCCTTTCTCTCCCACTAGACAGGAACTGCAGCAAGGACTTAAGCAGGAAGGACCAGGCCACCCACAGAAAGGTGCATGAGGAGCTGTTTAAGATCTTTTCTCTGTGGGCTGCCTGCACTGAAGCAGGACTCCCAGCTGGGGCTGCCCTGGGAGTATGCAGGCAGTAGCAATCCATGAGGCAGATTCTGCACCCACATCCGTCATTCCTCCACTCTCTCCGTGTAGGAGGATGCTGAGTCCCAGCCAGGTCAAGAGCCACGACCAAAGCAGTAAGCAGCTGGGTGCTCCACCACAGGAGTGTTGCTTGTGCACATTTACTGTAGGAAATGGCTGCTGATGGGATGTCTCCGACATTCCGACCCATTTGCCAGCAGCATCCTCCTCTCCTGCAGGGAGACTGTCCGACTTCACCCACCTTCAGCGAGATGGTTAAAGTCTTGATGGGAGAGAGGGATCAGAAGAGGAAGATTGTTGAAGAATTCTGTCGAAGTCAACCAAGCGTCTGGCCCTTAAGGAAAGAGCCAGTATCTGATGATGCTCCACTTTGTGCAGCAAGTAAACAGGAAGATTCAGTATTTTGTTTCGTATTAAAAAATACACAGAGGGTCCATATGGATGTAAGGGTTTGTGGCTGGGAGTTTATTCCAGCAAATCCGCTGGCACAGCTCCTGGAGTTTGGGCAGCAGGGCCCATCTAATCTCTGCAGAGGCAGCCAGCTCAGGGCTCAGGGGAGCCCAGCCCCTCTTAACACATTAAGGTCGGTCACTCAGAGCGAGCCCAGCTCCTCAGGGACAAGGGGCAACTCCAGCACAGGCCCCAGCAGGGCAGGGGAAGGCAGCAGCAGCTGCTGGTGAGCCTTGGGCTGCCAAAGACAGCCAAAATCACACGGTGTGGGGCAAGGGCTTGGGGAAAACGATGCACACTTTACCCTGCCGGGGTCTGATGGATCCCCTCAGCAGCTCCCCCAGCTCTGGCACATTTTGAAAAACGTGGCAGGAAAGCCTGGCCATGGACTTCATTAAGGACAATCCTTGGCACGTGATACAGTGCGATTCCACTTAACAAATCTCAGGTCTAGCCAAGCCTTGACATACGTCAGCGCAAGACGGATGGTGCTTTCCCATGTGGGCTTCCTTGGCTGGGCTCCTTAGAGCTACCAAGCTATCCAGCTGCTATAAAAATTGCAAGGGTCTTCTCCAGAAAGCCTTCTGAAGGTGCAGTCCAGGCCCACGTGGCAGCACGGGGTCAGCACCTCCATCCAGTTGCAAGCCCATGAGCTCTGAGGGTGCAGGTGAGGCAGCTGCGTTACAGGTGTGCAGTGGGGTCTGCACAGAGGATGCACAGGCATGCCAATCCCGTAAACCAGGTAGGGACCCAGTGCTCAGGATTAAACCCAGACTAAGGCAGATGTCCCCCAGCGGGCTCTCCTCCTCCTGAGAGCAAGCAGCTTTGTTCTACGGAGCAATAAAGTCTTCCCCATTCCCTGCACAGCCTAGGGAAGGATCAGTCCCTTCAGTACCCACCCTCTGGAGTATCTGTGGGGGGCTTGGCCCCAGGCAGGAAAGGCATCAGCTATTTCCAGACTCACCCTATTACTGCTGGAGGTCTGCAGCCTCCCCTTCACAAGCTTTTCCATAACAAAGGCAGATTGGTTTGAGGCAGGGAAGGGCAGCTTCAGCACAGGAAAAGACTTCCGCTCCTGTTAATGCTGCTTTGCTAAACCTCCCCTTTGATCCCTGGGGAAAGGGACAATTTGGCAGCTGGAAGACTATTGTGTGCCTCTTGCTGTAAGCAGCTGCTAAAGGCTTGGTTGAGAGCTGGAATGGTAACGGCACAGCCAACAGAGCTGTGCCCTAACAGGCAGGTAAGACTAATTTGTCACCACTGGGGAAAACGGCTTCCAGCAATAAGGGAAAGAAAACCCATTTCCATGTACTGAGAGTGAACAGCGTAAGTTTTTGTCATAGATGGACTGCCACAGACTTCATGGATAGGGGACAGGTTCTGTCTTCTCTGTGGAAACCTCACTATTTTTCCTCTCTTCGGATTCCTGCTGTTCATGTGTGCACTATCCCTTAAACAGTGAGGCTGCTGATCAAAGTCAAATTGAGAGGCAAATTCTAACATCTGGGTTCTTAAATTCTTCGGCACTTACTGAAGCATTAACATGTGTAAGTTAAAGGATCCATCAAAGGAGGAAGAAGCCAGAAGCAGACTTACAGAGTCAAATGTTTAATAACTTTTCAAGAACAAGTATTACATCTATATTTAGAGCATATATAAGAGACAGAAAACAAGGAAATAGAAAATAAAATTGGGAACTTTGAGAGGGTACACTTAACTCCGTAATTCCTGCTGAATCCCCTCTTTGGAGGCACAGTGGCCACCTTGAGCAAGACAAGACTGGGTACCAGGCCACCTGCAGTGTTTAGGCTCAGCACTTTTTAGGAACAGCCAGGAAAACTCTGACTCTGTACAACTCGCACGCCAACAACATCTCTTCCCAACATGGTGTTATTGCTGGACAGAGCAGGGAGAAGAAAGGAGACATTTACTAGACTTGGCAGCACCAAGACAATGGTACTGGGAGAGCTCCAAGCACTCCCCAGACACCTCTGGGAGGCTGCTACAGCCTAGAAGGCAGTGACAGGTTCCCCAGAGGTGTTACCTACAGTTAACACTGCCTTCTACCTCCCACTAAGATCAGCCCCAAACATCCACCCTCGGCAGCTTGAAATTTTGCCCAGGAATCCTCTCTGCTGAAAGAAGGGCCTGCATTGGGACAGGCTGGCCCTGTCAAGGAAGGTGCTTCCTCACAAGCCTCAATATTACTGCCAATATGCCAGCACGTTCACTCCGCTCCCACCACTGCAGGAGCAGAGCTTGGCATCTCCTCCTGATGGGCAGCCACGGCCTTGTCTGTCCCCTTCCCACCTCATGGCACCACCATCTGCACTGGGCAGGGGAAAGATCAGAGGGGGCTCAGTTTGGGATAGAGGGACACAAGCAGCATCTCTCCTGGAAGACAACTGTGAAGCTGCAGCTGCTCTGAACAGCAAAGCTGCTGAGCTGAGTCACGGGTGAAAGCTCTGGGGAGATGCCGGGAGGCTGCAGCCCTGCCCAGAGTCCTTCAACATGAACAGCGAGGACACGGGGAGCAGTTGAACAGCTCATGCTGCTCCTGGATGGGAACGACAATTTCCATGTGTTTGGCAGGAAAGCTACCCAGCAAGGCACCCCTGACAGACTGCTCACCCTGGCAACAGAGAGGGTGCTCCCCGGCTGGCGGCCAAAGCTCTGCTGCTAGAAGAAACTCTGGATTGCGAAGGCAGCAGGAGGAGGAAGAGGAATGCTAGTCAGGCCCAGCTGCTGCTCCCACCCTCCTTGCCCACAGCTAGCTCACCTTGGCCTTGTTCTGGACAGGCAGATACAGCTTGAACTCAGCTGGGAGCTCATCCTCTGAGTACAGCCGGTCAGAGAAATACACCCGTCGGATGCGACAGTTGGCATGGATCTGAGAGTCAAAACAAAGAGTGCGTTTTCCATATGCTCTTTTCACATCCAGCTTTGCTGTCATGCAACAACATAGATTCCTTGGCTCAGCAGCTGGAGATCTACCTAGCTGCCTCTCTCTGAATCCGACAGGGCAGCAGAGAAATGCTGGCCTGTACCCTCTGCTTTGCGTTAGATGCTCTTTCCAGTGATGCACAACTGGCTTAAGAGATTTGGCCAAGCTCTGGCATCTCTGCCAGCTGAGATCTGCCTTAGTTGCTAAGGGGATTCTTTGCTGTGAACCCACCTCTGCTTCACTGGTATCAGCACTTGCCAAAACACCCACAGCCTCAGCCTGCTGCATTTTTAACACTCCCACTTCAGGGCCTGCCTAAGGTCAGGAATGAGCCTGTCCAGTCTGCGCTGCTTCCACTATCAGCTGGCAGTGAAGGAGTCTCTCTGGTTCCCATCATGGGTATGTGAGAAGGCAGACAAATCCCACCTGACTGTACACTTTGGGCGGTCCTGCAAGGAACTGCAGCAATCCCCTCATACTAAGGAACAGGAATGCTCCGCACACGGGTATTCCTCAAAATAACACTGGACAGAGCAAACGTGAATCCCTAGCATATGGAACAAGTTCTACATCCTCAGCGGGAACACACACTGCATTAGCTCTGGTACAAGGGGCTCAGTGAAGGCAGGGCCACTCCACTACCACGAGGAAACCAGTCTGACCAGGGATCTGTACGGTCTGTACACTCTGGGTCTTTCCCATCCAGGCTCTCATTTGGCCAGTCACTGTACAGTAAGACAGCACACAGCTAATTCCCAGCAGACCTCCACCTTCATGGCATGTCACAGGGAGCTGCAACTCTTACCCTAACCAACAGCCAGCCAGAGAAACAAGAAGGGAAAGGGGTCCTTCATCCCAGCCTAGTCCAGTGAAGTGACGCCTCAGTCGGGCCTTTGCTCCCCTTCTGCAGCGCTGCACAAAGAGCAGAGCTGGCAAAGGAACCACTAAGGGCTAAACCTGGATTCCCAAACTGCTGTCCCAGCCGCTGGATTCTGCGGCCAGGACATGCCCGTGTCTCACCTGAACTCGGAGGGTCTCAATGTAATTTGTGCCGTAAGCGCGGCGCGTGAAGTCCGACAGGTTGAACTGGATTTGGTTCCAGCCGTCGTCCAGCCGCATGGGCATGGTGCAGATGAAGGGCTTCACCCGCGTCGTGCTCTGGTAGTTGCTCGCCCGGAAGCGCCGGCGTACGTTCTTATCATCCAGCACCTGGGGCAAGCAAGGCGATGCTGAGCCGGGCATCGGGGTCCCCGACTCCCCAGGGCAGCCTCTACCCGTCTTCCACGGGGCTCTCCTACTCCCACCCCCTCCATTTCACAGCAGAAGTAACTTTAACACAGGAAACAGACCCGCTTTCAGGAACAGCAACAATGTGCTTGTGAGCTGACTGATGCCCCCATAGCAGAAGACCTGACACATCACATGGCCAAGAAAGCAAAACTGTTTTGGGGATCACTCACTGCCTGGGACAAGTTCCAACACAAGACTGCAGGCTCTCTGGCGCCTTCCTCACTGGTCCCTGGAGGGGCCTCCCCACTGCACACTCCTCACCTGCACTTCAAAAGTGAAGTATTTTTTCAGGTTCTTGATGATCATCACTAGGAAAGGTAGTTTGATGCCCAGAGTCTTCTTTGGGTCAGCGGGGCACGTGATGTACGTGGTACTGAGAGGAGAGAGAAAAACACTTTAGGATAATCTCACATAGCACAAAGTGCGCAGCCTCAGGCAACCCAAGTCTCTCCCTTGGCCCAGTGCAGCCTTGGAGAACAGGCAGAAATGGATAACTGTGATCCTAAGATCTCAGCAGCAACCAGGGCTTCCCATAACAGGAGGGAGAGATTCAGAGGTAGCTGCAGGAGAACAAAATGAAAGGCACAAAGAATGCATTTCAAATCCCGCTTTTCTCACCCAGGGCATGAAACACCTTCCTTGAGAGCGTCACCTCCTCAATTTCAAGGCCATGTCAGCACTGTTTCTTAACACAGCCTCCTCCTACTCTTGACTTAACAGGTAGAGCCCTCCAGAGCACAGCAGAGGCCCCGTGTGCTCTACATGGCTGGTAAAACAGAGGTCACGAGCCCCAGAAGTACACGTCACGCCTGGCAAGTTCTCTATCAACACTTCTTGGAGGAAGAGAAGCGTTGGCTCAGCCTGTCTGCAGGAGAGGAGTCTCCACTGCCCTTATAAGGAGCGCCCCGCTCTGAATCACCCCTGGAGAAGCCTTGGAGACTCGGAGCCCGCTCACGGAGCTGGCGTCTGTCTCCCGGGTCGCTGGAGACGAGGTTGCTAAGTGAAGCGCCATAAGCAACTCCCCTCATAAATCTCCCTTTGATCTTCCTGCTGTAGGGAGAGCAGCCATCACGTGGGGAGAGCAGCAGAGCAGGCCCAAGACAAGAGAAGATGCAGCAGACAGTGCTGCTTTCTCAGTAACTGGCAGCTCTGACTAGGACTGGGTATCAAATACAGCTTTTATTCCCTTCAAGTGATGGAAAAATAATGGGACTTTATTTTTTATCTCTTAGGCCCATTGAGGATGAGAGAGAGCTCTACAAATACGTCTAAGGAAATGTACGGTACAGTGCCACAGAGGAGTGCTAGTGATCTAACCCCAGATCCTTCAACTTACTGACAAAGAGACTGCAGTAAGAGTTTGAAGGTAATGTCTGGTGGGCAATGACAACTTTCACCCTGCCCAAGGGCAGAGTGTATCCCCCCAGGGCACACCATGGCAGAGGAAGACACCCTCTCCTACCTGACATTTGTTCCTTCAATCTCCAGCACCAGTGACTGAATGTCATTGTCTGTGATTCGCTTGATGTGGCCATTGCGCACCTGGAACAAAAGCGGGGCAGACAGCACAGACATTACGTGAGAGGGAAACAAGAGACACACACAGCTCCATTGAGAGGAGGAAAAAGATCCCAGGAGGACTCACATACATTCACTTGGCTCCTATTCTCCTGGACTTTGCTGTTTCCAAGGCTTTGATCACCGCCCCAGAGTGCCAGGACTCCAAGCACGAGTTTATGGCCCAGCACGTACGCTGAGTGCAAGACTTTCATCTATCCAAATACGCTACAGTGAACACAAGGGACTCAAGCCTTGTGCTAGAGGCCCAAATAAACAAACATAAAAGTGTCAGAGCAAGATCAAACTCGAGTGGAATAAAGGGTAAAAACAAGTACGAGCAGTAGAGGGGCAAGCAAAGGGAGCCACCAGCCAGCACTGGTCACCAAGGGGACTTAGTCTCTCTCTACTGCTGGGCATGGCCAACTGCCTTGGGGAAGAGCTGGACCAGAATGGAGCTTGGTTACAATCCTTCATAATCACAGCACATGCAAGCACAGAGCCACCACTGCTCTCCTGAGGGGCACAGGGATTTGGCTACTCGGAGGCAGCCAGCTCTCCACAGAGCTCAGGGAGGCCAGGGCTGGAACCAGGAGCCAACACAAATTCATTTTTCTCTACAAGCAATATGGCTGAATCCCAGGGTCTGAGAATTTATTTTTTTAAATGAAGCAGCTCACTTCCCATCAAATTTATCTCCATTTAAAAGGCACTTCTGCTAATTAAGCCCTCTGCTCTCGCCCAGTGCTGGATCAGCGAATTGCAATGCTCCTTCCGGCTCCACGAATTAATTTCTTTAGAACCCATCACCGCTGCTGATATAAAGGATACATTAAGCTTCTAATGGGATGGTTCCAGTCATGAGCTACAAAATGATTTACAGGTTTAGCAATTCATCTTCAAAATTCACTTCTTCAGAGGGACCTGCCTGTCTCTACATTAAGCACTTTCAAGAACATCAGCCTGGATCACCTGCC
The DNA here is from genome assembly GCA_035584735.1 of Pseudotriccus pelzelni. NCBI lineage: Eukaryota > Metazoa > Chordata > Aves > Passeriformes > Tyrannidae > Pseudotriccus > Pseudotriccus pelzelni. The sequence goes on from JAWMRA010000020.1 coordinate 14,403,274, forward strand.
TGCTGCTATTAAGCATGAGAGTGCAGCTCACCCTGTCAGGCTGCTCTTAACTCTGCTCAGATACTTCCAGAACACACTAAGCTTGCAGAGAGGATCCTGACAGGATAACCCTATTTCTCTACTGCACTCTCATGGGTTTATAGGTCTGTCAGGAGAAACGGTCTGGACAAGCTGCCTTTTGAAATGTTTGTTTGGTTTTTTTTTTAAATCACCAGAAGCAGAAGCCCCATGTGCATTTATTTGAAGCAGTGATTGGCGTATGGGAAATTAAATCCTGGAAGCCACAGGGATCCAGCATGCAGAATGAACCCTGGGAAATAACCTTGCCTAAGGAGGTGAGAGCAGTGTGCAACAAAGCCTGCCTCTGCATCACGTAAGACAGCTTTCACCAAAGCTGTGTGGAGCTTATGGGTCCACAGAGGGGAGAGGGTTCAAGCTTGGGCTTCCCTGGAGAGGACAGTAATAGAGAAAACAGCTACACATGCTTAAAAACAATTAGTCAGCAGTGCTTCTATCTGCATCCAGGTCCCCTTCCTTAGCCTGTGAAGGCTTTCCTCCCCCAGATCACAGGGACAATGAAAAGGGATAACTCTTCCTCGGTGTCGCCAAGGACGGGATGAAAGACAGCAGAAAACAGAGGAGGTAAGTACAAAACAGGGCCAGGCTTGCCCCTACCTCCCAAAAGCTCAGAAAGATAAGATTTCAGAAAATTTCAGAAATCTAAACAAAACACTTGACATTTCTACTTGACCAATATTTTCTAAACATCTTAAGTCTAAGAAGGTGGATTTTTCAAGCTGAAAAAAAGGTTAATGGCCCTGTTTGAAAATAAAAGTTCTTCAAATGCTCACTATCCTCTGAATCAGGATAACTGGAAAGGTACTTGCTGGCTGAAGATAAACAGCAAAAAGATTTTCAGATGCGAACCTCAAAACTTGCCGGGTTTGGAGGGAGCAGCAGCTTCCCGACAGTTGTGTCTGAGCACATGTAATTCTTAAGGCTGCTGTTGCTGCCAGCAACACTATTCAAATGTAACAAAGGCAAAAGGAAAAGCAGCAAGGAGCAATCCTCCCCAGGCCCAGACAGGACCCCACGGACCAGTCCGCTGGGGGTCTGTCGTTGCCAATCACCCCGTTGTCAGGCGATGGGCTTGTGGTGGCAACCACAAGCTGGCCATCACCCAGCCTGCCACAGGCACACCCTCACCTTGGGACAGGCCAGTGCTTCTCAAAGCCAGTGGTGGGTACTCCATGCACTGCTGAACAGAGCAGGGCAATCCTCAAAAGCTGGCCATGCATCCTCAGGACAGGAAGAGCACCTGCACACAGCCCTGCTGTTCCTGAGGTCGCAGGGCTGCCACAGGGCAGTGCCGGGTGAGCACAGCCACACACAGGCCCTACAGCCAGCAACGCACATCCAGCTGCTGTTCTCTAGAACAGCACGCCTAACTTTTCATCAGTGTTTTCTGGCCGACCCAGTGACTACTGCAGCTGAACGGATCACTGCTGACATCCACCCTCAAGCAGAGCTCTCACCAGCCACCCACAGTCCTGACAATCTCAAGGGTGTCACCCTGCACAGGACAATTCATGTGGGAAGGTGCCTCAGGACATCTCCAGTCCAACCTCCACCTCCAAGCAGGGTCAGCACTGACTGATCATGGCTTATCCAGTCTCGAGGCCGCGCCACATCCCTTTGTCTAAGAGTCTTTAACGTGTCCTGTCCTCACGTCAGCCAAACAAGCTGCTGATCCTTTTTTAAAGTCATGAATATTTGTGCAAAACACATGCACACAGCCAGGCTGTGTGAGGCACCCCAGTTCTTCAGAAAGCTGTGGGGGAACCCACTGATGGGAAACAGGATGGGTCTGTGCTGCCTGACCCCCCATCCCACAACTTGTAAATGCTCACAGGAGCCCACTCAGGTCCACCACCATTGCTGTCTGAGCTGCCTTGGAGGCTTTTGGCCCTGCCGAACCCACAAGAAACTCAGCTTAGACTCAAGCACAAGTAACCAAATACAGATTGTAGCCTTGCTCTCGAAGAGTGTAACAGGAATTCTGCAGAATCACTCTTAGGCAGCAACACAACCAGGGGTGGTTTGTGAAGAGGGGAAGCAACAGGTCTTAACACCTGATGAGGGCTCCTTGATGCAAGATACCCAGGAAAAGCAGGGGACCCTCAGTAGTACCACTCCAGAAACTGGCAGGAGGGAGAAACAAACAGATGAGACATTCACTTCTCCTACACCCTAAAAGCTGCCATGCAGCCCACCTTTGCATGCCTTTGGCAAGCCAGTTTGGAAGATGGGTTATGTAGCAGAGCAGATCCCCACCTTGGTCCCAGCAGCTGCTATGGAGGAGCTGCCACTTGCAGCCAAGGGGCTTTGGCATCCTGCTGCCTATGGCCAGTGCTGGTCACTTTTGTAGCCTCTTACAGTTGCTGCAGCTCCTGATACAGCACTGGCTCTTCTGCCCAGCATGGAACCACAGAATCAATTAGGCTGGAAAAGACTTCGAGATCATCCAGTCCAACCTATGACCGAACACCACCATGTCATCCACTAGACCATGGCACCAAGTGCCACGTTCCTTGAACACCTCTAGGGACCGTGATCCACCACCTCCCTGGGCAGCCCATTCCAGTGCCTAATCGCCCTTTCCGTGACGAAATTCCTCCTGAAGTCCATCCTAAACCTCCCCTGGCGCAGCTTGAGGCCATGCCCTCCCATCCTGTGGGCTGGCTGACAGGGAGGAGACTGACCCCCACCTGGCTACGAACTCCTTTCGGGTGGTTGTAGAGAGCGATAACGTCACTCCCGAGCCTCTTATACTCTTTTATAAGAGTATTTTATTTTAGAAAATACTCTTCTAATAACACACACACCCCCCCCTCCAAAACACCCCGGGGGCTCCCGGGCCAGGGGGGTCCCGGTAAGCCGTTCCCAGGGCGTCCCGGTCACCCGGCCGCTGCAGCTCGGGCCTGGTCGGGCTCCCGAGAGCGGCCCCACGGTTTGCCCGGAGCTGCCCCCGGTCGTTCCCGATACCCCGGGCCTGCCCCGGGAGGCTGAGGCGAGCGGCCTCGCCGCTCCCCGGGCCGGGCCGGGCCGCTCCCCGGGCGCCGCCGGCTCACCTTCTTGTCCCAGATCTGCAGGGGTTTGCTGCCGATGCTGTAGAGCACCGAGAGGAACCCGCTCTGGAAGGTGTTCTTGAACATGCCGGGGCCGGGCGGGCCGGGCCGGGCCGCGGCCGCCGCTCTGCCAGCACACGGCGGATCCCCGCGCTCCGCTCCGCGGCGCCGCCGCCGTCACCGAGGAACTGCTTCGGGCGGCCCCCGGATGCACTTCCCGGGTGACGGGGCGGTGGCGGCGCTGCCACGGCAACCGGGGCGCCGGCGGCCGGCCCGGCCTCCCTTCGCTCGGCAGAGGGGCTGGAGCCCTGCCCGCCCCGCTGTGGCTGGTGGTGCCACGTCCCCTGCGCGCCCGGGGCCTTGTGTGTGTGTGTGTGTCGGGGGACGCTGCTGAAACACCCCAGCTCTCCCCCTGCAGTTCACGACCCCTCAGTCCGAAGGCGACGCCTGTGGTTTGCTGCTCCCCGTGGATGCTCGTTGCCCTTCAAGCGTTCCCCAGCCTGCGCTCTGCGCTTTCGTCCGAGGGGTTCTGCTTCTCACTGTGCTGCTGTTACAAGACTGAAGCGTCCGGATGGTGTTTGTTCCACTTCGTTACTTCCTTTAGCCCCACTGATTCCCAGATGCCCAACCTTCACTTGCCCCAGCAGGTGACACATCCTTCCCTCCTTCCCAGTCCCGGTGCTGCCGGGAGCAGCCCGTGAGCAGCAGCAGGTACACACACCTGTTGGAATTCCCGTGTGATGCCAGAAGCTCCATTAAAACAGGAGTGGCCCAAGCTCACGGCTTAGCCTTGCCCCCGTGGACACGCGTTTTTGGGGAGCGCCACCGCGAAGTGAGAGTTCCGGAAAGCAGCTCCTGTCCCTCCCAAGCTGTTTCCTGACTCGCGTCTCCCAAGACAGGACCAGGCCCTTTCCTGTACCTCTGTGGCCAAGGGAAAGGCAAACAGCATTGGTGGAATGAAAGGGAAGGTTGTTTCGGTCACACAATGGTGGTGGGCACATCCCACCCTCCGTCAAGCCGTTTCCCAGTCCTCCAGTGGCATCCAGGCTGGCGCTGGCTGCAGCCATGTGCTCGGAGCTCTCTGTGCCACACACCAGTGCTGCACTCACAGGGTGTGCTGGTGCTGGAGCCTGCTGCCTTGCTAGGTCAGAAACCGCTGGGATGTCAGGAATCCCGTGCCTTCCTGAGGAGCCTCCTGAGCACCAGCCGGTGCAGAAGGTTTGTCCCCGTAGAGCATCATGCTTTCTGTCATGGTGGAATTCCTCAGACAGCATTTCAGGCCAGAACTGCTCCATCCCATGTGGAAAGGGGCCAGATTCTGCACTAGCTGACACCAGAGACACCAATCACCAGGCAGACTGGACACAGCACGGGAAAGGAGCAGGAAAGCTCTCAAAAACATCAGCACCACCTGTGTAGAACCTCCCACGTCTACTTGCTGCTCTAAGTCAGGCAGGGATAAGATACAGAACCCTGGCAATATTGGGGTGGGGGCTGATTTACTGATGTGAGAATGTCTTTGAGTACAGATGGGGCCTTGCACAGCTGAAGAGGCTTAAGAGGAACAGCTGGGGCCAGAAATTACATTTTTAAACTGACACATATTACATTTCTTCCTGCTGTAATAACACCTGTCCCATCTATTTTCAATGTACAGACACTAAACAGCACAAAAATCACCACCTTTATGGTTCTTCAGGTGAACTCCAGGCTCCTCCCGTGTAGGCCTTGCTGCTAACTAATGTCCCATCCAAATCTCAATGACAACAACATTGTCTGCTCTTGTCTCTTCCTTGGGCTACAAATGTTCTGATTGTGCCAAGGGCTCAGTCCCTCCCAGTACTCAGGTTAACAACTTTCTCCTTCCTTTACAATTTCTCTCACAAACAAGGCATTAGTTAGAAATGACCAGCTATATTCAGTCAGTGGGTTAGAGTACACTTTATATGGCACGATGAAATTACTTATTCCCTTAATCAGGTAGTAAGAGACAACTGGGACAAATATCCAGCTGCCATTCCTGAACAGCCGGCTCATTCACACGCTCTCCACTTACCACTTCAATGTCATGTTTTGCCGTACACAGAAATATGTTGTGGCTTCAAATTTTCCCTGTTTCTCAAACAATTTTTACAAAGTGTAGTACCCACTGCCTCTCCTCCTTCCCTGGTGGACGTGTGGGCTAAAGGAGAGAGCAGAGACTGAGAGGCCTGTCAATCCTTAACCTGTATCAATGGTTGGGGCTGGCATTTGGGAAAAGGCCTCCCCGAGATGTATTTCAGAAAGACTCACATACTGATGTTATCCACCTGGAAGATCAGAAGGAAGATGTTGCCATGGTACATCATCCCCGTTCCCAGAATGTAGAGGGATTGGATTTTGGGGAGCATATGGAGTAAAAGGCCCATCCTAACAGAATAATGTGGTCCAAGAAGTGAGCAGAGGTTGCCAGCTCCAGAAATAACTGCCCACTAAAATACTTCCTGCTCTTCGGACTTTCCAGCAATCCGATGCCTTCAGAGGAATGAGATCTTCAGGAAGCTTCTGAAATGTTGCTCCTCTGAAGTTTCCCACTGCTGGGTGCAGAGCAAAATGTAGCAGGTCTTTCCAGTATCCCCAAGTCTGTGCTTGCCCTGGAGCACAGTCCAGGTTCACTGGGAAATCCTAACCCGGGCCAACACCCTCTTGGCTGAGGCCAGTGCTGGAGAGCAGATGCCTGGGGCTGGGCCACATCCCAGGACAGTGCTTGGACCAGTAAAACCAGCACGGAATTCAGTCAGTTCCTTTGTGAGCCAAAAACCTTCAGAGCATGGCAAAACCAAGAACAGAGCGATGACTCCTGAAAGGAGTGTGAGGACTTGTGATTTGTCCAGATGACTCCAGCCTGGATTTTCCTACAGGAGCAGCACTGGATGAAGGGCAGCTGTAATGAGGAAAGTAAAAAGAAAATTGGGCAGGAGATACAAAGCCACCACATGCAATGGGAGGCAAGGCCCAAAAGTGACTTTGGGTGCTGAAGGAACCCAGAGAAAGGCTGTGGGTCTCACACCAGCTGCAGTGCAGAAGGAAGAGGAAGCTGAGCTGCTGCTGAGCAAGGGACCAGAAGAGAACAAGGGTGTAATCATCAGTGGGTGCAGAAGGAGGCAGTGCCAACACTGGAGCAATTTGGGCAAGAAAATCAGGGGAGAAGACCACACTGCCATGGTGGGACTCCTGTGCAATGAATGGAGCAAGGGGTGAGAATGAGCAAAACCTTTCTGACGTCAGACAAAGTGGAGACAAACGGGTAGGCAAAGAAGAATTTATTTCTGACAAACAACAGTTAAAAGAGTCTCTGAGAGCTGATGACTTGGAGAAGATGTGGGCTTGCAGCAGGCAGCAGGTAGGAATGGGGAACATGACCCAACAGTGTCAGGAGATGGATGGATAAAGCAGCAACAGTGCTTGGATGTGCCACCATGCTGCAGGGACCTCAGTTCGGCTTAAGCTCACAGCACTGCTGCCCAGTGCCCGTGGACCTCAGGTGGACTCTGGCAAGGGCTCTTCCCTGCAGGGACAGGCTCTCACCACTGGCCAGATCTACACCAGCCAAAGGAAGTCTTGATGAATGTAGGTGCCAGAGATCAGCAGAGTCCTGGATGCAGCAGGGCTGTCATTACACCGTGCCTTGGCAGTGGACCAAGCCCTGCCTTACAGCACCAACAGGCTGAACTTACCTGATGCCCAGGTCCACATCTGGCCCCACATTTGCACATCTCTGAGTGTGACACACCAGGACAGATTTCCACCTGTACCCCTCACAGGCTTTGTGCAAGGACTCATTCCTGGGTTTCCACTTTGGCCATTGCCCAGGGCTGGGGGAGAGCAGCACCATGTGGTTCTGTGCTGGCAGGAGCTCGTGGCTCACCTTACCTGAACTCCCCTCCCTGGAAATCAGCAACAGGTCTCTCTTTCCCAGGCAAAAGCCTTGCCTCAGAGGTAGCCTGAGTATAGGGCAGCTTCAATATAGGGAAAACTGTGTAGGGAAAAACATGTGAGCAGTACAGGAGTGGGACAACAGAAGATAAATGACTGTGTACAGTCATGCAGATTCCAGCTGGAGGCTTTTAGACCAGAGTTTCAAGCAGTCCATTAACATCTAAGACCAAAGCTCAGCCTAGCCAAACCACCAGCATTGCAGCCAGACTCTCCCAAGAACTGCCCCTGAAGCACCACACCCGAAGGGAACTCCTGCAATGCAGAAGCTCAGGGCTTTGCAGTGATGGTGCTGGGAAGGAGGGGAGCCTCAGACCGAGAAAGAGATGGGAGCTCCAGTGGTACTGAGACAGAGCCAAGCTCAAGCCCTCCCAGGACAGGAAATGCAGGTATCAACATTAGCACTCGGCCCACTACCCAAGCAGGCACCTCCATAAGAGTGTGGGGCCTAAGGAGAGACACCTCCAAAAGAGGAACACCCTCAAAGGTGGCAAGTGGCTCCTCTGCCTCTGCTCACAGTGATTTTGTACAACTAGTTCCTCCTGCTCTCCTCGCCCAGCCTGTCCCAGCAGGGCAGAGGGAACAGCTAACACTGCCAGCACTCTGCAGCTCCCTCCCCCACTGAATACTCCTCCTTGCATGCTTCTTTCAAAAGTTTTATTCAACAATATAGAATTCTTTTAGTTATAGTATAGAACTGTCCATCATGATACTACACCCCCTGCAGCCCCCGTGTCCTGGCAGAGACAGGCACAAGCTGGCTAACCGTGGTCCATCAGAGGCTGGGGGGGGCAACAGCCAGAACAGAGGAAGGAACAACTAACCAACAACTGCTTTGCACACCCTTCACACTTCCACGCTTTCTGGGTCAGGAAGAGCTCAACAAGGAACCAGAGGCAGGAGAACCTTTAACGCTCGGAGGGAAGGGCTGCGGTCACAGCGAGGCGAGTGCCGTCCGGCCAGGCCCGCTCCGAGCCCTGCCCGCGCCGCGCAGTCCGCCCGCCGTCGCTCTACACGCGCCGATGGGACGTTTGATTTGGTTCTCATTCTGCTTATGGAAAATTGGGAGCAACAGCATCGGACCTGAGGAGAGACGGGAGGAGGGAAGTGAGCGTCACGGGGCACTGCCAGCTCAACACAGAGCTCCTCCAGCGCCAGGCGACGAGGAGGTGGTTGGGGACACTGCCCCATGTCCTGCCGCCCTGCTCCCAGCCAGGCCTGGTTGTACCCTCCGTGCCCCTCTGCATGTGGGCATAGCAGGAGAATCTGAGCCTCCTTTGGAAGGGGCAAGAGGGGAAGCGAGGACAGAGGAAGGCAGTGGTGAGATGTAGCAGAACTTTCACGGACAGCCGGACACAAGTTTGGACTTTTTTCTCCCCAAGCTCCTGTTTAAAGTTTCCCTCTGCTGCTGCAAGCACCTCCTGTAGTCCCATTCAAGACCCCCACCATGCCACAGCCTACCTGAAGCAGGCACGGGCAAGGTGGCCAAGTTGCATCCATCTCTTACTGCATCCCTCAGCGGCCGCTGGGGCTCTGGTTTGGAACCTTTCCTCTTACAAGCCATTCAGCCCAACCCATTCTCCACCTCTGCTAGAACAGCTGGGGCCAGGCCAGCTGAAAGGCCAGGAATGAAGACTCATGTCTATCAGTCCTCTTACTTCCTAAGGACAAGACACTCTTCCCCACTTCCCAGCTGTCCCTACAAAGCAACGAATGGACAAACCGGTGCGAGCTGCAGTGAAGCATCCATACCGCCCTAGGATCAGATCCCTGGGATCCACACCCTCTTGCTCACAGGCTACTCCTGCTCAGTTGCTGTTTCCCTCTGGGATGAATCTGTCACTGCTCACTCTACCCTAGAGCTGGTGTAGGGATGTGGGGAGATAAGCGGCAGGTTGTTCCAGCCTCTCTGCTTACTGCAACCAGGGAAAGCCATTTAATTTGCTGGAAGAGCAACTCTCTTCCTCTGCTTGAGGATACCAGGAAAGAATTTCTGACTCAGGTTTACAGAAACAATACTTCCGAAGCACCACCTTGAAACTCCACCATCAGGTTCAGACACTATCAAGCACTCATATACAGTGACCAACATTTTCCACCTATCAGAATTCCCACACTCAACCCATTCTTCTTCTCCACACCATTTCTGCCTTGTCCCTCCAGAAGCTGGGAATCCCAACACACAAGAGCTGGAAAACAGCCAAGCTTCTCCCATAGCAACTTGGACAGGCCACGAGAAACATCCACTCCTGCCACTTCTCCAATGGAGCAGTTCAATACATGTTTAAATAGCAATCCAAAACTCGATGTTAAAACCCCAAACCAGCCCTGCTGGTATTAGCACAGCTTAAGAGCACAAGAGATCCCCCTGCCCCTCAGGCCAGGCAGCCCAGAGGTTGGGCAGATGGAAGAGAGAGCTGGGAACACTCGCCAACGCCTTCAGTGGCCTCTGCAGGAGAGCAAATGTCAGCAAGACCGTGTGGCACAGCAGCACATCACAGGCTGCTCCTCAGCCTCAACACACATAACTGCTCTCGTGCACCACTCACCTCCCAGGGTAAGAGGAAAGAACTACTGCCTGCTCAGCACATCTTTAGAAAAAGCCATCCACCCAGGCTGAGAGCAGATGAGCAGGGGGTACACATGCAGAGACCTGGCCTGACCTGCCAGGTAACAGCCCGAGGCTGGTCCCTCAGGCACCGGCTGTTTGAGTCCAGTGTGCCTCAAGAGCCCACTCTCAAAATCTCATACCTCTTCTGCGGCCCCGTGGCAGCGCAGACAATCTGCCACAGTGAAACTCTCAGGGCTGACAGCATGAAGAACTGCAACCAAAGACTGAGTGAGACATCCCAAAAAACTCAGACAAGAGGGGGTGGAAGAGCCAACCTGCTCTCAGGCCTTCTGGCTATCCCATAGATTTGAGACGGCAGACGTTCAGACGTATAGATATTTATTGGTTTCAGTGAATTATACAAATGGATTGACCTGCTGTCGATGCCAATAGAACTTTATTGGAATATGGAATGTAAACAGATGTTTCAAATAGAAACATTGCAACCTTATAAAAAAATTAACTATTTCAACAATGCCGCAGAAGGAAATTCTGTGTTTAGGTGCTGGTGGGAAAACACTATCTCCAGCGTCTAGGTTTGAGTGTCACCAGAACCACTTGATGAAGTTACACACAGAACAAGTAGAGGAGGCAACTGTGAATTGTGGGGCTATAAAGCCATCGAGGGATCTGATGAAAGAACCCACAAGACGAACCCCCCACCCCCCAACAGGATCGGCACCCCAGAATTCAACAAATGGCTGACTTTGTTAAAACACTGTGTGGGATCCCAAGTCCTGGATCAGTAGCTGCACAGCCCCCACCCCGACGCTGTTTGTTGATCCTCCCCCCTCCCTGTGCTCTCCTCCCTGGCCTCCTCTCCACTCCTCCATCCGGCGGTGCTGGATTGAACCGCTCCAGAGCTGTGCTCTGGCACAAGTCTGCGTCTGGCACGAATTCTCATGGGAGCCACGTCATGAGGTACGTGGTTGCACACCTATCACAAGAAATCTTGCAACACTGACTTTCCTGAGCTCGGTGGGAAAGTCTGGATAGTCCCTCCCCTCTCCTGCCACAAGAGCAGCCCTCACATTCACAAGTTTCCAAAGCAGGTCTATTGAGTTTCTTCTCAGAGCGAGCCTTTGTCAAACACACTGGAGGGGGGGATCTCCTCTCCCCAGCAACTCGGATCAGTGCCTTCGTTTTAATGCTCCAAACTAATCCTGAGATGCTGCTGGGTTTGTGGGTTGTTTTTTGTCAAACTCCCCTCCCCGCCCTCCCCCCAACCACCCCGGCATTCACAATTGAAACTGGAATTCAAGGGCCAAATTCAAGCCCAGAGTGAGCAGTAAGGACTTAGACCTCAAAACAGAGTTGCACCTGCTGACCCCCAGCCTGAATTTGGTTCATTCAGAGACTACAAGTCAGAAAGGCAAGTTTAGAAAGAGGCATGCTAAGGGCTGATGGTGGAACGACCAATTTGTCCCCACCAGCGTGGTGGGGAAGGCTGGACTGAGAAGGAAGAGAAGGATCCATAGAGATGTGAACCAGAATCAGTTGTGTGGAGCCCTGGGGATATCACTACATGTTTAGCTCTTGCAAGACCGTTTGCCCAGGGCTTTGGTACCACAGGGTTAGAGTTACATTAACCACAACCACCAGAGAGGAACTGAGGTTTATGACCCCCCCCAAGGTTAGATTTCTGCCGAGTATAAAGGGGAGGGGAAGAAGGGGGGGGGTCCTTGGTTCTTTTCCCTTCACTGTGTGACCGAAGGTTTTGCTTTTATTTGTAAACATCTTGAATTACCCGTCGTTTTCCAGTCCTCATCGCGCTGTTGTCATGCCACTGGAGAGCACAGCGTTTTCTGAGCTGGGCTGGGACTGCTCCTTCACCACTGGATCTGCAGGAGACAGAGCAGGCAGGAACAGGAAACAGTATTTAATAAAGCGGAAGCTCCACCCGGGCAAATCCTTCCAAAGAAGCTGCCCTCAAAACTCAAAGAGCTGCTAAGCCTTTCGCAGAGCAGGGAGCCAAAAATCACCTCCACAACCCACAGCTCCATCCCAGCTACTGCACAGACTCACAGAAATAGGGGTGCTCCATTGCCTCCTTGGCAGTCAGCCTCTGTTGATGGTCATATCGCAGGAGCTTGTCCAGGAGGTCGAGGACTTCAGGACTGACCAGGTGTCTGTTCTCACTGTGGATGAAGTTCTCCCAGCGCTTCCGGGAATGCCTGCAAAGGGAATCACCTGCCACAATCCCCTTCTGAGAAGAGAGGCTGTGATGAACACTGCCTACAGCTCTTCCTTGCACAAGCGACTGCTCAGCAAACACCTGCCAAACGGGGGAAACCCTCTTCTTTACATACACAACTGTATGGATGTCCTGTGACTGGGACAGGCATGGTCCTTTCTGTCTACAGGGACTAGACAATGGCATGTGGCAGCAGGCAGGGTGACACCCTCGGGACCAGAACTTCTCAGACTGGCAAGCCAGCCTCACAGAAGTTGTCCTCACTATTCCATCCACCTCTTGGCCTTTTCAGGAACCTCAGCTGGGAGACTCTGAGCAACTCAGCCTACACTCAACTCCAGCGTCTACACCTCCACTTTGAGGATGTGAACGAGCAGGAGGCAGAAGAAATAGAGGATGGAGTACAGGAGAGGCAAAAGGAAAGAGCCTGCATTTCAGTGATGACATGAGCAACCAGGTCTGAGGCCTGCAAGCAGCACTGTGACCCAGAAAATCAAGCAGGCCTTTGCTGAGAGCACTTCCAGGGCACAGACATCACTTTATCTCCCTCTCTGTGTCACAAGGAAAAAGGGCATTATTTCTCTTCTCCACTTACTGGCCCAGGATGTCATTGAAGTGTGGGTCCAGTTCTATGTGGTACTTCTTGAGATACCCATACAGCTCATCTGTGCCCAGGACCTTCGCGATGCGAACCAGCTGCAACAAAAGGCATATTCAGAGAGCAGAAGGGCAGCCCACCACTCTTTTGCAGAGGCAGAGCTGCCCAAATCTAAGAGCAGTCCTTCTGGAAACATCCCAGATGGAAGGAATATCTCCCTTGAAACTTGTTTTTGCAACGTGTGCAGAAAAAAAAATTCCTACACAAGGCAGGGAAGCAAAGAGAAGACGGCTTAACCAACATGCAACAACATCCTGCCAGCATGGTGATCTGACCCTCAGAACCTCCCCACCATACACACAGAGATGAGCTGGGGACAAACTCTTCACGCAATAAGCCAGGTAGCAATGTCTTTACTTGGTCATAATTGTCCTGGCCGTGGAAGAAGGGCTCCTTTCGGAAGATCATGCTTGCCAGCATACAGCCTAAACTCCACATGTCTAAGCTGTAGTCATACATCTGAGGGAAAAAGGAGAAGCTGTCAGAAAAGGCACACTCACCACAGCCCGGCTCCCCAACTGCACAGGCAGCCTCAGCCTTTGCACTTCACAGCCAGCCTCTCTCCAACCCAGGCAATGCCCTGACAGGCAAAACCAGACAACCCAAAGGTGGCTAAAGTGCAGCCACAAGTGACATCACTGGGCAGCAAGGAGGAGGCAGATTCTTACTTGGTAGTCCACAAGGAGCTCTGGTCCTTTGAAGTACCTAGAGGCCACACGGACATTGTATTCCTGAGCTGGATGGTAGAACTCGGCCAGACCCCAGTCTATGAGTCGCAGCTGGACATACAATAAAGAGACACAGAGTCAGGAGCCACTTGGGTGAGGCCATGCTGGCCAAACCTCTCAATCCCTTGGTGCAAGTGTGGAGCCTGGGGTGGAGGAAGGCCCTCTGATGACAGCAGGTGCTCTCAGCAGTGCTCTATTCAGGCCCTTCTCTTTCCCTTAACAGCAGCTAGTGGGGCAAAGCCCAGCTTAGAGAGCTGCTCTGCCTCCTCAGTCCAAGCACACTGTTACTGCTGGGCAGCTGGCTCCTGACCAGCACCACCAGCCACAGCAGACAGGTCGTTGCACACCAGGCAACAGGCAAAAGTCTTATCCAACTGTTTAGAGAGGCTGGGCTGAAGGCAGTGTTGATTTATCTGGGGGTTGAGAGCAGAAAATGGGGTAGGAGAGGGTCTGACCACATGCTGCAAGGTAGACCATCTCTTCTGTAGCCCCAGGGATGGATGATCTGCCATGTTACTGAAGGACAGTGGGTCTAGTAAGAGATTTCCCTCCTTATAAACCTTGCCTTGCCTCTTCAGCCTCTGCTGACTGGCAGAAAGGACCTGTGGAACAGCAACTAGTTCCAGCTACAGATCCAAGTCCCTGGGGCAGGTACACACAGCACCCAATGGGGTATGAGTACCAGGACGGGGGAAGTCCCTGTGCTGCCCATTTCCACGGTAGTGAGCTGGGTACAAGCATTTCCTGTGACCTAACTAGCACATCCCAGTGGATGTGCCACGGATTCCCACTGTGGTGTTCCCCAAAGGGACTTTTGCCATCTCCTGCTGCTGTCACAGGTGGAGGGGAGCCACTAAAGAAAGGTTAAAGGGGTCTGTGCAGCTGCCCAGGCTATGGGTACGGAGGCAGCAGAGTTTCAAGTCTCCCTGGAAAAACCTTGCTTATAAGCCCTGGTGTCACAGTACCTTTTTCTGTTGGTGGTCTATCATGACGTTGTGGGGTTTGACATCCCTGTGCATGATTCCCATGCTGTGACAGTAATCCAGGGCCTGGCAGACACACACACACATTAGACATGGCTGTAACCACGGGCACAGCATTAGCAATATAACAGACAGTTCTCAGCCAGGGGCAAGAGCTCACGAGGAAGTGCCGTAACCCTGGCACAAGCAACTGGCGTTTTCAGCTCTGATGCTGCACGTGGATGAACTGGCAAGCTGGCAACAAGCCTTTATGGATCTTGACTGCAGTCACAGTCCTGGAACTGCATTCCCTGCACAGTCACTGAAGAACACGATCCAGAGACATGTCCCACCCCGTGACAAGCCCAATGCTCCAAGCTGGGTAGCCCTGTGCTTCCTGGGTCATGCTCTCTTCCCCAGAAGGGGATGATTCTTACACGCATACAGTTTTATAGCCCTCCAGTGCAGCTTTTCACCTGTGCCCCAAAACACACTTAAGCCAGGAAGTCACCCCTGTCCTGATGATTTAAGCCAAACCTGCAGTTAAAAAAGGCAAGTGATAGCACACGAGGGACAGCAAAGCTGCTTCAAGCTTGAAGGCAGGAGCACACATAAGCTCTCCAGCTCCATGACCTTGCACCACTTGCCCCCCCCAGCGCAGCTGTTCCCTTGAGCAGGGGGGTGAGAATGTTGTTTTCTCATCTCCAAGGGGAGGGAGATCCATCCATCAACATCTATCAGATGCTATGAGATCTCCAGCAGCATGGAAAGAGGGTACAGCCTGCAGTCATTCAATATCCAAGACACCAGTGCCAGGGAAGTAGCGCCCTTGGGCCCCTGCCACAGCAGGAAGCAAGGAGGCAACAGCTTCCAACACAGCAAGGCCTAAGAGAATATCCCTGGAATGACAGGTGGCCTCACAACCCACAGGACTCACAGCACTCACAGCACTGTGGTCCTGGGATCTCCAGTAGAGGAGATCCGTAATAGGTTACACAAAGTTCTTCCAGTGATGAAGCTGTTCTAGTGTCTTGTGTTGCCAAGGCTGGATCATCTAAACTTCGCTGTCCCTCCCACCCTAATCCTGGGCTGCCTTAGGCTCCCTCCAGCCTCCAGTAGGAAGGTCCTTCCCTTGCAGACAGATGAACAAGCTTGGAGGTGCAGAGAAGAAAGCCTCCCTCAGGCCTCCTAGACCTCTTTCAGGAAGTCTCCTGCAGTCGCCACGTCCTGGAGCACAAAGGGCTTTCCCTCACCTGTTCCCCTCATTTCTAGAGGCAGGGGAACTGGAAAGTGCCAGCCCAGAAATCCCAAGGTCCTGCTGAGACCTGACTCAGCCAAGCTGCTGCTCCAGCAGGTCAGCACAGAACTGCTTTGGATGGACTGGACCTGAAAGATCTCCCTAATGCCTCGCTGCCTCCCATGTCCTGCAGCTGGAGACCCCTGAGAAGCTGTGCAGCACATCTCACAGACCTGCCACATGGCACCAACAGCATTTCCATGGGGAAGTGCAAGCTAGGCTAGTTAAGAGGAGGTGTTTAGGATACTCCTCAGTTTTCATCAGAAAGGTAGGGAAAGCTCTGGCTGGGAGGTTTCAAAGGCAAATACTAGTGTTATGTCAACATATAACAGCTGACTTAACCAGAAGCTTTGTTCCCAAGACTACATTCCCAGGGTTCTGTGACCACAGGGCACTGAGCTGGCCAGCTTATTCTTGGAGTGCCCTAGATCCCCCACCCAGAGAAACAGGGGTCTAAGGTCAAATGGGGAGAAGTCACTGTCTGGGTCTGCATTTGAACAGTGCAGCACAAGAAAACCCAGAGCTGGTAATCCCTCTCTAGAACCCCAGCTCTCCAGCCCTGCAAATGCCTCCCGGTGCTTGTCCCGGGTCTGGCTGGAGGGAGCAGATTTTCCTCGCAGCAGCTCAGTGGTGCTGGAGACACAGGGAGACCAAGCACAGCCCTAGCTGGTGACAAACAGTCACAAACGCTTCCCGGGGAAAGGACAGACCCCAGAGAATCAGAGGCTCTTCGGAGCTGACCTAAGATCCCCAGTTTGGCTGCAATACCTCACAGCAACAAGCCAGGTAACCAGATCTCTCCCCAAGCCTTCCCAGGTGATGAGACATGGATTCTGCACTGAACAATACAGAAGTAACCACTCAGCAGCACAATCCCACAAGCCCCAGTACCCAGTCCTGGTCTCCCCATCCAGACTGCCATATGCAATGCCACTCACCTTCAGCAGCTCATACATATAAAACCGAATATCAAAGTCTGTCAGGATCTGGTACAGTTGCTGAAACAGATTTGGGGAGGGAGGAAGAAAAACAAAAGAGAAAAAATAAATACTCCAGATCTGGATTAGTTTCGTTTCCTGCACCCCACTTTTCTCCAGTTATTGACTCCATTCCAGATTCCCTGTGAATGCCACCATTCCCGAGGGCTCTCCTGGTCTCAGACCTGCCAGGGCCACACACTGGGAAATCCAAAAAGGATGCAAGAGCTCCCATGAAATGCTACTGGGATCATTCAGACTTATTACAGCTTCTTTCCAGCAGGAGACAGGCAATCTGTCTGTCCTAGGAGAACAGGCCAAAAGCCCTTCAGAGCACTCTGGAATTGGCACAGACAATTTTGACTCTCTGTTGTCAAGTCACTGTGATGACTTTGCGCGTCAACATCGATGACCACATTCAGAGCAGGTTGGGAACACATGAGCAAGGTGTCCAGGTGCTCAGGGTGTGGCAAGGAGACAAAAAATTTAACCTAAAGGAGAACGGAGTGGGGAAGTACAAAGGCCTTAAAGCCACAGAGGCTCCCCTCTATCCCAGGCTAAAGGCTAATGCAACTCAAGAGCACAGAAATACTTGTGGGGCCAAGGAGAGCACAGCTCAGAGTTGCAGGGAAGTGCTTGTTACCAGCACGTGTTCACCACTCTCCTCTGCATCCTTCTGTGGCTACTCACGCAGAAGTGACGGAGATCTGGGGTGCACTTTAACCTGCACTGTGCTACCAGCACCGGCACTGGAGAACTCATCATCCTGCTGCTCCCATGCCAGGTCACAGCTGCTCTATATCTGTCACTGGCAGCGGTGTCAGCCCAACCCCGATGGGCTGTGCTCTCACCCAGGGAAACCAAGGCCAGGGCAGGGCACGGAAGGACACTCGCAGGGCAGCAGTGGGACCAGACCCCTCTGCCCTTTCTTACAAACAAGGATCATCTCACAGCTCAGACAAATCACCGATTGCATCAGCACTGGAGGCAGCTGCCCATCATGGGCACCACTTGGCAGCTTCAGGAAAAATCCAAGAGCAAGGGATTGAAATTCACATTCCAAGAGAGCAGCTTTAGCCCTGGATCCCCTCCAGGCCCATGCTGAGATCCTCAGGTTCCTGCCTTACTCAGGGCCATCTCCAAACAGACACCCCTCCCCACTCCCCAGTACTGCTTTTGGAAATCATTTGACAACATACAAGTGTCACTTACACACACAGAGCTTTAACAGCCTCCAGGACACAACTGCATTGAATTCTCGTGAGCTGGGATGATCCTAACGCTTTGGAGCAACCCAGTGAAGCAGACAAGTGAGCAGGGAGCAAAAAAGACATAGCCACAAGCTATAGAGCTACAGCAGGGATAGATTTCCTGACTCGTGCACAACTCTGATGCAGGATGCAGGGCCAGCAGAGGACAGCTGAGTCCTTCCAGAAGTCTGTTTAAATGGCTTGCTAGGTAATAAACACTATGAGAAATGTGTGTAAAACATGTCTTTCTGGCATTCACTAGCCTGTTCAACTTCATCTGGCAACATCATGCCTAGGGAAGGAGGAGAGCAGGAGAGGCAGTGGCAGAACAAGGCTAGACCTCATTCTCCCTACTCCCTGGCTCCTCTTGCTGCCTCTTGCTGCCTGTATGGAGGGAGGGAATGGAAGGCAGGCCACCACAGTCTTTCTTCGCAGACCCGCAATGCTGACAGTTCTCTAATTCATGGCCTTCAGCATTGGACCAGGATATGCCCATACACCGTTGGGCAAACAGCTTCCAATAGATTTCCCTGGAAGAGCGGCCTGTGAAACCCAGCCCCCCTGACCCTCCCGCTGTGCCAAGGCCAATAGTGTGGCTATCAGTGCCCAGGCTCTGCTCGCCACAGGGAGCATCCCTGCAGGAGCGTGCTCAGCCCCCTGCAGGCAGCCTGTGAATGCCAAAGGCTCTGAAGGACAGAGCCACGGTTTCCACTGCAAGTGGGTCCTGCACAGCAGATGCCTCAAGCAGGCTTTGACAGTGGACCTCCAAATCCCCTTTGCTCAGCCTAGCAGAGGGCAGCAGACACCTCCTTTGCAGACGTGCCCCATGCTCTGCTCTGTCCCTTTGGAGTGGAACTACCAGGAACATCACAGTGGGGATCCCTCGGACCCAGCCCAGATCTGCTCAGACAGCTGACAGCGCTCTGGATCCCATGAGGCCTCAGAGACCTGGGCCTGTCTCCTTTCTCCATACAGAGCACAAAGAAAGGCCGGACCCACACACAGGCAGCTCCTACCCCTCTCCAGCTTTTGGTGATATTTTGGCACACATCACATAACCAATCATAAACTAATCCTGTTAGTGCCCGAGGACACAGAGACACGCTTGCCCTGCCATGGGGCTGACAGGAGCTAAATGCTTATTCCTCTCCCTTGAGTGAGCAGCACAGCTGGCTACGTGCAGGAAGCAGCATCTGCAAAGCAACAGGGTGGCTGCGAGGAGAGACATTGCTTTGGGGTGCAGGGCAGGCAGCAGGAAAAGAAAAGGGAAGAGTTCCCAAAGCATTCCGGCCTTGGCAGCCATGCCAAGGGAGGGGAATCTTTTATAATTCTGCAACTGCTTGTGCAGGGCAACAATCCTTTTTTAAACAAACCTTGGATGCACAAGGATAAAACACACACACACGCATTTCCCTCACAGCAGTTTGGTCTGAAAATTCACTGAGGTGCGGGTGAAGTGGAAGACTTGACTCAAAAGCCCACTGAACCCACAACTCCAACAGGCTGAGCATTCTGAAGCAACCTTCCTTCGCTCACCTTTCTTGCTCATCTCCTCTTCCTGAGCTGTAAACCTGCTAATGTGTTTTAAGAATGAAACAGCAAACCCAACACGTAACTGCTCCTCGAGACCTGGCTCTGCTCCCTTCTTTCCTGAGGGATTTGCCTTTTTGGGGCAATGAAAAGCAGAGTACCAGGTACGTTCACAAAATACGTGACAGCTGACAGTGGCTGAATTACAGGCGTGTCAGTTTTAGCTTGAAACCAATTAGCAAAAGACATTTAATTTCACTGATGATCCCCCAGTTGACCGCGTGGCTCTGCAGTGCAGTTTTCATTTAAGGCAGATGACTGTGGGGAGCCTGAGTGCTCACAGGTGACAAGTAAAGCTCTGAAGGGAAACACTAGCCCTGTAACACAAGCTGCAGAACACGCATTTAGTGCGGTTCCAACTCATCCTCCCTGCAAGTACAGTGCCATCCCTTCCAGTGGGGACCTGGACAGGTAACTTAAGAAAATGTAATCATCTCTGGGGAGGTATCACCTAAGTCTACTGTTTATACCGTCATTTAAAAATAGCCAAACCACTTGGAATATAAGCTTTTGCTTCTGATCTGGAATTGTCCACAGCCACGGCTTAGGCCCCACAGAACTGCAGTTTCTCCCTGTGCACAGACAGCTAAGGAAACCCAGGCCATTTTCATGGGTGCGTTGACATCAGCAGCATTCTGCCATTTGAATGGGCAACAGTGGGTTAACAATGGGCAAAAGTACTAACATTAAGCAAAAAATAATAATGCTGAAGGAGAGAAACAGCCAGAAAGGAGACACCTGAGCAGACATCCAAGCCTGTGAGCAACTACTGCCAGTAGGACAGAGAAAAACGCAATCCTGTGAAGTGGCCATCAACCCCCTGCTGCACACGAGCTGCCCTGGGAACCCCCTCACACATCCTGAAGGTGATTTGCCAGCGAGATGCTGGTTCTCGTCAGTGCTGCTGAACCCAGATGTGGACGCAGAGATGGGCAGATCAAAACAAAGAGAAGAGCTTTTTGTCACCTGGATTAGCTCACGTGGCATTTAACTGCAGCTGCCCTGGGAGATCAGGACTGCGGAGCAGAGAGGACAACGACTGGGTGCTTTCCAGCTGCTTCATGTGTAGAGGTACAAGGCAAGCAGAGACCTCCAAAAGAGGTGGTCTCATCTACTCTGTGCATTTTCTGCTTGGCATTTCAGAGCAAGGGAAGAGACAGCTTGGGAGCATCTGTAGGGAGGAAGGCACCCACAGGCACCCTTCAGCAGCAGCAGCTCTGTCATCTGCCAGCGAGCTGCAGCCCCAAGAACCTCCCCAAACAGGCAGAGAGCTCACGGGAGTGTAGCTCAAGCAACCCACACACCCCAGACACAGCTGGGGAAATTCAGGTTACAAATAAGCTCTGAACAGGAGCAGCCATACCGCATGCCCTGGGGACACACTTGTGTTCCCCAGACGAGTTATTCCTGCCTTGTACCAATCAGCATCAGAAGCATCAATACTTTCTGTCTTAGACTTGCCCAGCTGTGAATTTGGAGTTCCCTGAGGAGCCAGGCTTTTTCCCAGGAGCCTAGAAAAGGTCTGCTGCAAACTCATCTAGTTGTTTCTAACGCAACAGCCAGCACTGTTACTTCTGCCAGCCCGCTGCTCATTACTGGCTGCAGCAGTGCCTGCCCCAACTCTCCATGTGGCTGGGATGGCTGATGGGTCATGGACTCTGAGCCTTCATTTTTCACTTAAGAGTCCCTGTTGGCCACCAGACTTGAGTTACGGCTTAACATTCCACTTCATGAACATATTTCAGTTACTGGGTGATAACTTGGATGATAATTTTTTCCTCTAAGAACACAACAGAGTGGTGTAATCACATTTTGACAGGAGAAACATAAAGCAATCCTTAGCAAGGTGCAAGCAACCTATTTTATCTCAAGCCATATATTAAAAATAAAAATTAATTAATTGATTAAAAAAAATCTCTAAATAGAAAGTTAAAAACTTCCAGGATTGGCCTTACAAAGAGGCTGTGGGTCACCGGGAGAAGTACAGGGGTACATTCCCAACACGCATGTGGCACTGGAACAGCCCAGCTGATGTCAACGAAGCCCAGGCAAACCAAACCTGCTTTAATTAGCCCTGAAAGGTCAGCACACAGCACTCCTCTCACGGCTGTTTACTTGATGGAGGCAATGCTCATCTCCCCGCCCAGAGCTGTCAGGGCAGACGCTGCTGCAAGTTACTATCACCGTGGTTCTTGCACTTAGTCTCTACAGAGATTAAACAGCACTAAGACCCCACTGCAGCACGGCTGCAGCTCTGGCTACGCACACACATCCCATCTTGCAGCACCCAGCTCGCCAGACCTGCCCCAGAGGGACAGAAACAACGCGTGTTGCCCTGCACACAGATGGGCTGTAAGCCAGCTCTTCCTGTCCACCAACACCAGCCCAGGGTTCTTCTCTGGGTGTTTGGTGCATCTCTTTCCTATAAGGCCTGTGCCTACATCATGCCCCAGCACAGACCGGTAATAAAAATCCCCATCCCATAACATGGAATGAAAGAGATCCCTGAACAGTGCAGGAGGGATGACTGCTGGCTTTCTAATGGCTCCATTAATTCTCCACCACTGACTTAGTGACTTAGGGTAAAGACTCACATGGGGGAAGCAAAGATGCCATTAACATAGGTGTGGCTGCTAATTATAGATCCCTTTTGTCTATCAGTCTGTTGCTCCTAGCCAGAAACATCTGAGTAGCAGAGGTGGTTGTAGCTGCACTCAGAGGACCCTCCTTTCAGGAATGGGTAATACTCCTTGGAGTTCCCCAGAAATCAGAAGAGCCGGGGAATATCCTGCAGCCTCAGGCAAGCAAAAGGGATGTATTCAAGAACGCTCAGTACCCTGCAACGAGGCCCCCTGGCAGTGGGAATGTGTTTTCCAGTCTCTGCCACCCCAAAGTCCCCAGGTCTGAAGGATTCCAGAAAAAAACTTGGTTGTCACCTGTGCCATCAACTGCACTGCTGTAAGCAGAGCACCACAGCACAGGGGTTAACTTGGGCTGAATATATAGCACAGCAGTGATTACTGAAATGAGAGCGGAGTAAGAATATCTAACCTGTTGAACTTACTCCTCAGAGCTGGGAGAAGATGCAGCACACAAACTTTTTATTCCCTTTAATCTAGAGCCCAGTAACTGGTTTCTGATTTACATGGAGAAAGCAAAGTGAAGCTGACATAGGTGAAAACACCAAACTCCCCCCACAACTCTTGAGGATTATCTGACAATCACAGCACTCAACAGAAATGGGAAGCCTCCCTCTTCCACACTCAAGCAAACTCACCTTAAAATCTGTGTTATTGATGTACTCAAACACCAGGGCGGGGGTCTTTGACTGCAAAGGAAAGAGAGTCATGGTTTAAAACACCCACTTGACCTTTCTTTGCTCCAAAAGACCTTAAAAAGCCTTTGCTTCCTGCCCAACCCTCACTAGGGAGAGCAGGGCAGCAGCAAGACAGGGAGAGAAGCACAGCCCTGCTCCTGCAGAAGGTGGAGGCAGCTCTGCTCATACCCCACACGCCAAGCACCACCTCAGAACTGTGGCCAGTGCTGCTCCTCCCCACGCCAAGGGGCAGGGACAGCACTAGGCAAGGCAAAACGTGTCACCAGGAGCTAAGCCCTCACAGCCTTCCTTGCAGGAGGAAGGTCAGCCAGTGCTACAGCAGCATCACTTCCTCTCAGGGCTGCCAGCAGGATGGGAGTCACAGACCTCAGCCAGCTGCTGGTCAGAGAAAACCTCCCGGGAATGGAGCAATTGTGGCAATGCAGACCAGTGACACGATCGCTGGTCACTGGGTAGGACAGCAACCAGAAGGATTAAAGTGCTTAATTTCCAGTTGCCCTGGCTCCAGGTGCCAGACAAAAGCTAGAAGGCTACAGGCTCTACTTTCTTACAGGGCTTCAAAAATTTCCCCCCTCCATCAGCCACAAGAACTCACAGAAGACACAGAAAGGGTCTTAAAGAGTCTGGGGAGCACAGAAAGGAACAGGAGCCCATCCAAACCTGCAGCCAGAGGAAAGGCAATCCTGCCACACACATGACACATGGGCACCTACCACTGGATCCTTGACAGTGTCAATCAGATTAATGATGTTGGTGCCACCACGTAGATTCTCCAGAATCTTAACCTCGCGTTTTATCTTCTTTTTCTTCACTGGCTTAAATAGACAAAAGAAATTAGAAGTGAGAGTCCTTTCAGAAATGAGCACTGATTTGGACTGGAACACATCACCTCCCCTCCTCTCTCTGCTCCCACCCTCACAAAAGAAAATTTTTAGCTCCAAAAAGGAGACAGACATCTTGCATGAACTAGGATTTCTCTCTCATCCGTGAAACCTTTCCACTCACCAGGAAAAAAATCAAACTACTCCAGACCAACATAACTGTGATTCCAGCGGTTAAAAGCTTGGACTGCTACATGGTAACCTCAGCACACTGATTCTATGTCGTGCATTCAGAGCCACAGGATGAGCACGGTGGACCTATCTCTGCTTTTGCATACCAGCACAAAACAGTTTTTTACTCCTTAATCCCAACCTGTTTTCCCAGCAAGTACTTTAATCCCACGAAACGATGACCTGAGAGTCTCCAACACCAAGATTTCTAGTAAGCTCAAACACTGCTATGCCTGTGTGCACGTGCTGTTCACCGTCACCTCGAGTGCGCGGACCCGACTGCACTGCATGCCACTGCATCCATACACCATGACTGGTTTTAAAGCCTACAGACATTTTAAACAGTTTTGACTCCTCCTCTAATCTGTGCAGTCTCAAGAGCTCTCTTTGCAAAGTAAGCTTTTCTCTGGACATCACCCTGCAGAGAGTGACAAAGAACAGCTGCTCCCAAGGCAGGGACTCGGAGCTCAGGTTGGATTTTACACTCTGCTGATCCAGCGGTTCACTTTAATGCAAATAATTGTTTCTGTAACTCATCCACTCCCAGGACAACTCTAGCTCTGCGCCTGCTGGAAAAGAAAGGCAGCTCAGAGGACATAAGAGGTGAGACTTTCTTAATGACCCTTGGCTAGTGACCAGTGCCGGCAGCACTGGCTGCGAGTCACCAAGTCTAGCAGTCCTTCCTTGCAGAGCTGGAACATCCCCTCCTGCCCCACAGCAGCACTGGAAAGAGCTGCAGACACATCCTGCAGGGACTGGTAAAGCCCTGTCTCTGAGGTTTGCTGACATTTAGCTCTTTAAAACATTCACCATCCAGCACGGAGTCTGGTGTGTGAGGAGGGGTGTAATGCAGAATGGCAAAGGTATGAGGCACCTTACCCAAGTGACACACATTAGCAGATGTCTGTGTGAAGGACCAAGAGCCGCAGGAGCTCAACAGCTCAAACTCAGCACCCCGCCTCTGCTGCAGCCTCCCACTTCAGGGTGCCGGTGGGGCAACTCATACTCCCCATATAGGCAACCCCTGGTTTCAGACCCCTCACAGGAATGTATCAGCAGACAGGAGAAGGAACAGAAGGTTTTATATAGTGGGAAAATATGGCATTTATGTAAGTGATAAAATATGCTGTCTTTCAAGGCTCTTCAGGTGGCTGGAACCTTCAGATTTGAATCCTGTCCTTCTCCACTTGCAAGTTAAAAGGCAGCAGCTAGACTTTCAAGCCAAAAGATGAGAATCTCAGCCTGAAGCAAAGTGCCAAAAATAACACTGATGCCGGCACAGGGAGCATCAGCACCTCATAAAGCCACTGTGGAAAATGGCAGCAAGGCCACTGCAGCTGTCAGCCAGGGCTGCAGTGATGTGGGGGAGAGGGCAACCAACAGCCCCGGGGCAGAACCCAAACACAGCTGGAGCTGGTGGGAGCTTGGAAAGACAAGGAGAACCAGCCAGAGCAGGGGGATGTAAACCAGCAGAAGTGAGGGCTGTATTTTTAAACCCCAGAGGAAGATGTTTCATCAGGGACTGATTTCATTTATGTCAGCATGGGGATGGACATGCTGACCATCCTTGCGTCACACACATGCACAGATCTTACCAGAAGGCCAAGATGGAATTAGAGGACATAATTTGGTTACTCTGCTTGTCCAGTAAGGCAAATGCACACACTAGCTGTTTTCCAAGGAACTTCAAAGAGGAAGCTGAGGTACTGCCATCCCAAAGGCACTCACTGAATGGCCTGGCTACCGACAGACGTGCATCACAGCCTCTCTGCTGCAACACTTGCACCTGATCAGGAGCTGAAACAGTGCCTGAACACAGCCAAAAGGACCCAAGGCCCACGCTGAAACACCCTTTCCTTTGTATTATAGTAATTTCAAGGGCCTTTTGCATCAGTTAGGTAGGGAAGGATATCCCTCTGAGATTTCCCCTTCTCCTTCCATAGTAACCACTGTTCCCACAGGGCCAGAAGCTGTTGCCTTGCAGTTGTTTCCACGTTTCCACCTTTTTCAGGATGGGAAAAGGGTGCTCTACGTTATCTCTATCAGAAATCTGGCCCTACCCATCACACACTTATTAAAAGACAAGAGCAGACAGAATCAGTGACTTTTGGAAAAAAGGAGAGGAGAGAGTTGGTCTTTTTTTAATGAAATGCCTGCAGATAATTGCCAACAGCATCATCTCTGACATCACTGATGGAAGATACTCCAGCAAACACTGCCTCAGCATGAGGGGGAGTTAA
Source organism: Pseudotriccus pelzelni (assembly GCA_035584735.1). NCBI lineage: Eukaryota > Metazoa > Chordata > Aves > Passeriformes > Tyrannidae > Pseudotriccus > Pseudotriccus pelzelni. Next base: position 14,429,273 of record JAWMRA010000020.1, read on the forward strand.
AAGCCTCTCGCCGTTTGCACTTTTTCTTGCTAAGCTGCAGCAGTGCAGAGCTCAGGCCAGGTTGTCCACACATGGCCACACCACCTCCACAGCAGCTGTGAGCCAGGACAGGGCCCCACAAGCCTCAGGGCTGTAATCAGTGCACCATCAGAGCGCTCTCCCCATGTGCAGCCAGCGCTCAGAACAGCATTTTCCACCACTACGTAAACGGGGATGAGGCAAGGAAAAACGGGCTCAGGTAATGTCATTTTAGAGGAAAAGTTACTGCCTAGGAGTGTCCTCAGAGTTGCTGAAGGGGAACAGAGTGTTTCCCCGTTTCAGATTTGCAGGAGAAAACAGGAGGAAAAACCGCTGGCCTCCTCCTCACTGCACAGAGCTTTCGCTGTGCCTCACACCACCTCCTACCCACATGTCCCACACCACTGCTCCAGCCACAGCCGCAAAGGCCATCCGCCAGCCAAGGGCACATCGCTGCGGCCCAGTTTCTGCCCAGTAACCAACTGCAATTCCAAATAACTGATTCCAAGCCCAAGGTCTTGTGTTTGGCAAGTCAAGCACCTCGGTGCAAACCGCTCCAGCCAGTGCTCCACTGGAGGGAACCATTCAAACCAGAGAAACTGTTGACTTTGCTCCTGTCCCAAACCCCGGTTACTGTTGAAACCACAGGCAAACAGCAGCATATCAGCCATGCACTGGGATTAAGTCCGAGTTGCTACAACTGTCTCTCACAGTCACCCGATCTGTCTCTCCAAGGATGTTGACTCCAAACACACATGGATTAAATGTGAACTGAAGCTATTATGGCCTCCAACCATCTGCCTCTCCCAGCAGGGATAGCTTCTAAAACACCAGCCCTTGCAGCCAGAGTATTTTTAACCGTACTCATTTAAGGCTGTTTCATTAAACCAGGCTATGAACAGCAGCATTTCAGGTTGTTTCCTACACAGGCCAATCCTCCTGTCCTGGGAGGGGGATTTCCAGCAGAGAAAGGGAGTAGCCACCTCAACAAAATGAACTGCCCTTAAGTTTGATCCGTGTTTGCAAGGCAATGTTTTATACAGGCGTAGACTCCAACTCCATCTGTTCCTACACCGGAGGCATTTCAAAGCATTCCTCCATATTGAGATTCTCCAGTGACCAGTATGAGTCAAACCCTTTCCCTCTGAAATGGGCTCCAACACAGTCTCTCTGCTCTATGCAAACACCTATTTCCATGAAATCTGTAGAAACTTGACAGCTTGGAGACTTCTGTCGCATTTGGTTGAAATTGGCCAACCAGTGCAAAAACTACTGGGGGGAGGAGGGGGAGAAAGGCTGACAGACAGCAGGATTGCATAAGGCTCGTTTCCATAGGAAACCAGGCTAAAAGACATGTCTCAGTTTAACCGTGTCTACACTGGGAGGGGTTTAATTACTTCTACTGCAGCAGTACCCTTAGAACAACATTACTGTCTAGCATAAGAGAGTTTTCCAGATTCCCAGGAAATTGCTCCTTCCTCAGGCAAACTGGAAGTGAGGTGGCTGTAGATGGTGGAGACAAAACACGCAGTTCATGGCTGTCCACTACACTGAGTGCCCAGAGAAGAGGAACAAGGTGACCTCCAGCCACAGGAGGATGGTCCCTGCTGGGCCCAGCAGCTCTCACTCAACTGTCCCCAGCCACCTACCCTTTGCTGCAGGTTTCCCACCCTATCAGCCAAATGGATCCCATAAGGTTGCTTCAATAGACTTGAAAGTCAGGTGGAAGAGGCAGTGACAGCAATGCAATGCCATCCCTCTGCAGAAGTGAGAAATGGCACAGGGTAAGCTTTCTAGTCAGGAAGATGCAGAAGAAAACACCTCTTGGGTCATTTTCCAAGAGATCACGTAAGCTTGTAAGCAGGGAAGGCGTCCAGCTGCAGCAAACACCAGCTGGGAGAATTAACATTGTTTGCTAAAATAAACCTTTAAATACAAGGCTGCAACCATCACTTCCTGTCTTGAACAAATAAATGGCTGCCTGGTTAATCATCTTTTTCTGCCTGGTTTCTAAAGCAAAGGGAGTACACACTCTTCTCTCAGGTGCTTCAGTTCCAGCCTTCCCCAACAACCTGGGGACCCATTGCTTGAATTCAAGCAAAGAGAGAAATTAGATTTGTTATCCAAAGTTCTCTGCCCATTTTCACACTGTGAAAGGAAAGCAGTGACCAGGAAGGCATGTGAAATACAAGTTAAGCCCAAAGCATAAAAATCATTTTCTATTAGCCCAAAGCAGGCAGGCCGGCAGCACACACACACTGCCAGCTGAGGAGCACACGTGCTGCTCTGAGGAAGTCCCAGAAGGTGCTGGGTTTTGCCCAGCAGGTGCTCTGAAATGGAACTGGGGTTAGCGTAGCAGGGAAGAAGGTTTAGCAGTCAAAAGATACAAATCCATGAGAAACTAAAGTGATGTATTCCCTCACCCCATAAAGATCCATTCTTTGCTCACCAAATCTGAACAGCCTGGAAATACCATGAAGCTTCCAGTGAACAAGCAGGGAAATCTGAACACACAGTGTCCAGGACCAGCAAAAGGCTTAAGCAGCATCCCTATGATAGGCTTTAAACATTTAAAAGCTGGCACTACAAGCTCATTTGTCTCTAGCATTATCAAAAGAATCACAATAATCGGCCTATAAAGCCTGACGCCAATTGCTCAATAGGAAAATTGGCTTCAGAGCAGCTCTGCTTATTTTGCCAGACATCAGCTGGGAAACCAAATAATAGTATTCAATAGAGCTACAAAATCAAGGAGCCCACTCGTGTTAATATTCTGTTGGTTGTTTGCATCTTACCACTTCCATTGTGGGAATTCAAACTTCTGCGAGTGGCTCTTGAATTTTTGGAAAGAGGGGGAAAGATGTACCCTGAAACTCCTGAAGTACTTTTGCTTTTTTAGTTACGTAAAATATACTTAAGTTTGGTAGAATATCCCAGCACATGTTCCGAGGGCAGTTTCATTCTCTCCTTCAGAATGCCTTTCCTTCCAACACGGCACGCCCAGAAATTGCCCTCCTGAGGCTTCAGGGCTGCCCACGACACATCAAGACCTCTGCGGTCAACTAAAAGGGAGGTGCGTGAGGACCAAGCCCTGATCTCCACCACCACCATTACGTGGGATGGGAATCATTCCTTCAGCCTCTGCCCCGGGTCCCTGTGAACAGACACAGTGCTGTATCTCACCCTTCTCCCCACAGGAGCTGCAGCTTTGCAGCTCACCAGTTCCTTGGTGCTACACCCCCACCACGAGAGTCACCAGCTGCACCTCCAGGCCTCTGCGAGACACCCGGTACTGTCCCAGTTGGTCTCAGCTCAAACAAGGCTGGACTCCAGCAGCCAACTGTGCCAAGCTCCGTGTGGGCAACTGGTGTTTAAAAGAGAAGAGTTGTGTACCCGGCTCTCTTGCAAAAGGGCTCATTTCAAGACTGCCAGAGGAGGAAGTGGGCCAGGGGGAGCTGATACAGTGCATGCAAACACAAGAGGAGCAAGAGACACAGAGCCACCAGGAGCAGGCATTGAACAGCTTTGGTGGAAGGTCACCGATCCAGTCAAAAGCTCCAGCCTGAGGGACCAACATCATCCAATCCTATTTCCCTGTGCAATCCCTTCTGCACACCAGCACAGGAGTCATTTCAGCCCCCATTTAGAACATACTGACGTACGTGGGCTCTGAGCTTTCAGGGACAGAAGAAAATTTACCAGAGCCACAGGGCTACCTGCCCCAAATGGTTGTCTAGCTACTAGAGTGATAATCTGAGTTCAACACTGGAAGCACCTTCCAGCAGTGCCTGGTATGAGCAGTGGCTCTGGAGGGTTCATACAGCCCAAATGGGGGAACAGGGGAAAAACAAAGCCAAACAAACAAGAATGCACTTGTGAAACCATGTACATGGTTGAAAGTTCCAGGGCATGGACTCAGCACAGAGGGACAAAAGCCACCAAAGGAGAAAGGGGCTATTTCATCACTGTGGCAGACCTCCATTTCACTGGTCCCTCTCCTTGTAGCAGCATTCTTCCCCTACCTCCACCCACTTGTTGTGCCTATGCAGAGAGTAACCACACAAGGAGATAAAACAGCCTCTTTCTGATGGGTTTAATGCTTTGCAGGCAAGAAGAGTGCACATGGACACACGGGCACGTCAGGAAAGCAGGAGGACTCCTGACTCCTGTACAGACCTGCCAACATGGACGCTGTAATCTCCACCCTGAGTGGACACTGGGATGGAACAGGAGACTGAGCTGTGAAGGACACAGTGGTACAACCAACACTCACCAACAGCTCTAACTGCAGGTAACTCTAGCAGCACTATTCTCACTACAAAATAACACCCAACACAGTTACAAGAAATCTGGAAAGTTAACCTTTGGCTTTTAGAGTAGCAGCAGTCCCCTCAGGAACACTGTTACCCCAGACCAGAGAATTCACTGTCAAGACACACTGGGAGACACTCTGGACCTGCATTAGCAGAAAACTGAAATGAGAAGCTCATCAAAGGGCCAGCACAGACTGACCTCAGCAGTCCACCAAAAATCTGAATCCATGTGGTTAGATATGGAAGAGCAGAGCTGCACTTCAGATACCTGCATCGGACGTAAGACATGACTCAGTGGAAACAAGTATGCCTTAAACTTCCTTCGTACGTGCTGAGGAATGTCAGACCTCATCCTGGGAGTCAAACCTTAGCATCAAATTCAAGCAAGACACGACAGCACGTACAGGACATGTTCACACAGTCCCCCTTCCTGGCATGTCCCGCCCTGAAGCAGGCAGGAAGCATGTCCACAGCTGCACTGATGCCAGCCAGATCAAAAGGCCCACAGGAGCCTCCAACTGCAGCGAGGGACTGTGGGAGCAGAGCTGCTGGCTAACTCCGACCTGTGAGGTGGGAAGGTCACTACAGTGCAGAGTACCCCCACTTCAGCCCTGTGATTTTTTTTTCCTAAGTCTTTGCCCCCATACAGGTTGAAAAGGTGGGGAGCTTTTTGGCAGGAGGTGTCTCTGTGGCAAACTAGGCTTCTGCCCCACTGTTTCACCTACACCATCCTACACAGTGCATCCTGATGTTCTGCTGCAAGCAGAACCTGCTTGCTTTGCCTTTTCTTAAAAAAGAGCTGCAGAATTTTCCTAGGAAAAGTAACATTAAGAGTATCATATCTGTAAGGAAAAGCACTTGACCCAGGAAATGGTAATGTCATCGTTATCTGCATGTTCTTAATTCTGCTCCTTTGCTGACACACATTATGACCACAACTAGTAACATACCATTTCCCTGTAGGATTATGCCTGGTCCTGCACTTGGGGTAGCAGAACTGAAAGGACATGCTGGGTACTGGCCAGGGAAATGGGGCACCTTGCTTTATGAAAGCCCAAAAGGCCTGGGGCACTGTGGCACCAATCAGAGCCATCAGCTCCCTGGCCTTGTCCAATGCTGAAGTCTTCATGGGGTACTCGCAAACAAACAAGGTGAGTGGCTGCTGGAAAAGGAAGATCAGTTATCTACCCCTTCACGCAGCACTAAACCAGGACCTATGCTCATGTCTCAGCTTTGTTTAGGCTAAGGGACTTGCCCAAAGTCACACAGGAAATCTCTGTGGCTCAGTTCTGCATCAGACAAAGGGTGGTAAAATTTCCTGACCTCTGTGGAGGAGGGTACAAGATGTTCAGGTAGCACAACACCAAAGAAGGGGAAGAAAAGGCAGAGGCAGAAGAAGTACTCGCTCCGTGATAGCTTGAGCTCAGTAAGTACAAGATGCTTCAAAGAGCAAGGCTGGGAAGAGACATCAGTCACTTCCCATGAGGCAGAGATATTAAAACAGTGACTCTTGCTAAAATTCACTCTAACACATAACATAAATTGTCCTCTCAAGAAAACTTAAAGAGAAAGAAGCAAGTGTGCTAAACAGCTGCCTCCATCGCCTAGCAGCAGTATTACCCTCTGTCCCATCCCTGCAGCCATACAAAATCCTGAAGACTTCTAGTTGCATTTGCCACCTCACAGGATCCAAATTCCTCCTGAATTTGGAGGAACAGAGACAACCAACCTCTTTGCTAAGGTTCCACTGTAGATACATGCAATTACATTTGCAATTAAGTTTGAGTCTAGTTACAGGAAACCAGAGGCACTTTCCACAGATCAGAGCAATGTTATTGCCACACTTCACAGGTTTTCATAACATACACAACGTGGTACTCTGAAACTCACTTTTCACTGACCCACTTTCCACTGAGAAGAAAGTTCATCTTTATTTATCTGGACCTTCTGCTTTTCCTTGCTCGCTCACAGGAATGCTGTCTGCATGTTAATGCAAGTGGGGAGAGCCAGGGGAACCAGTGGCAACACCATCCGCTTCAAATCTGGGACAAACCAGTCTCCTGCTCGCAGGGCATTAAGGCAACACATTCAGGCCCCAAGGAGAAGGAGCACCCAGCCGCCCTCAGATGACTCTTGCCAGCTGACTCACCGTCCAGAGCTGACAGGCTCCCTAGACATGACAGAGTTCGGCTGCCACAGGGAGAGGAGCATCGCTCCAGGGGAGGCTCTCTGGGCTGGGAAGAGGCAAGGAGCAAGATTTCTGATGACTTTCCCTGCAGTCTCTTCTCAGCCTCCTGGTGCCTTTCTATGCGGGACAAGGCCTGGGATCTCAATAAACCACAGCAGTCCCGAAGAGGCCGTTGAGGGCTCCAGAGCAGCGTGCACAAGCGCACAGTTCCCCCAGTCCAGCCACAGACCGTCTAGCCATGAATGCCAGCTCTGCACTGGCTACCTGTAACTGTGGCTCACAGCAGGAACTCCCACCTGCACTACTTAAAAAAAGACAAAAGCCCAAACCACATAAAGCATCCAAAGGAGTGGTAGGTCCAAACAGCATGCCACAGGAACTTGGCTTGGTGAGGACACGTGAGCCTCCCCATTCTGCCCTGACGTCAGGCTCAGCCACACAGGCTCTCCCAAACAGCTCACCTGGCCACCACTTTGCCCACAGCCAAAGTCAGGGTGTGTGTGCCTCCTCCCAGAGACAGAGGGAAGATCATACCTTTCCCAGGAGTGCTGGCTGGACAAACCATGACAAGTTCACTAAAAGCTCAGGCAGACACCAAGGAAGCAGACACAGTGAGTGAGTGGAGATGGCAGCAGAGACTGCCAGACACAGTATCCGAGCGGATCTAGCAAATGCCTTAAGGCTACAGCCCTGCAGAGACACAAGTCCTAGGGAGCTGCTTTTCTTAGAGGCTGCAAGGGCACGCTGAGCTCAGACCCCCCTGCACGCTGTGGATGAACGGGTGCCCAAATTCTTAGAACACCCAGGGTCAGACACTGGTTCCCACGTGCTCCTGGGGAACAAGTGACGAGTGTGGCTGGTCCAACAAGTGACAGCCACAAGTGTCAGCCAAGCCAGAACCAAACGTACTTCAACTCTAACCTTTCATTTCTCTCCCCTGCCTACTCCCAGATCATCAGCACAGGGTGCTGCTCAGTTACCACAGCTTGCTGTGAGCCTGTTGCTTCAGTGTCAGCCACAGTAAGGCATGCTCTGCACTCAGCCATCCCAGACTACAACCTACCACTGCTGCATGAAGGTCCCGACCCCATCAGGGCTAAGACCCAGCACACCGGTCACTGACGTTGATACATTCTGGACAGGCTCCCTGAGTCTCCTCAAGTTTCCACAGCACTTATGGCCCGGCTGTAGTGAAGTTCTTTCCTATGATAGATCCTCTAAAGGACTGAATATAAAATTTTGCTTTTTTGACTGCTGAGCATCTCGCAGCCTGGCTCTGGAAAGGCCACATGCCAGCTGTCCGGAGGTTAACAGAAGGATTCCCCCCTCCGGGCTTCGCATTCCTGTTGACATGGCAGTCCCTGGGCTGTTTTAGACAGGCATTGCCAGATCCGATTTGCCAAACACAGGCAGCACATGCAACGCTGTTCAAATGTCAGGACTCGCAGCTCTCCCCCTCCAGAGGAGCTCCCAGCCCAGAGCTATGCTGGACAAGGAGGGGTGGATACATCAAAACATTGCTACGGCACTCAGGACACCAAATCCATTTCCAAACGCACCATCCCGATGCCCTTAACGAGCAAACACAAGTTTTGGGACGAAAGAGGAGATCCACCAGCCCTTTGGCCCTGCCAACCCAGCCCTCTCCCCCTCGCTCCCAGCCACCATGAGCCCGCACGCCATCAACGGGACACTCACCTTGAGGATCTTCACGACGACCCTCTCGTTGTTGGTGATGTTGATGGCCTCAAAGACCTCGCTGTACTTCCCTCGGCCGAGCTTTCGGACCAGCTGGTAGTCGTCCTGATTGCTGCGGGCACCAAGAGGAGAGGGGCGGTGGGGGCGTGTGGGTACAACCAACAGGGCAGGGGCCTGGGGAAGGGGGGTCCTCCTCTCCCAGCCTCCCCCTCCGCCGCCCGCAGCCCCCTGGGAACCCCTTAGCTTGGGAGCGGGGGGCTCGGGGAACCCTCCCCGCGGGCCGAGGCCCTTCCCCAGGAGGGCGCGGGGGGCCGGGGGAGGGAGGGCGGATCCCCGCGCGGCGCTTTACCCCCAGCTCGGGACGTGCGACTCGTAGTCCCAGTACTCGCGGCTCCTCAGGCTGTTCACCTCCGCGTACACCCGCGCCCGGCTGCCGGCGGCCGGGCCGGGCATGGCGGCGCCGGGCGGCGGCTGCAGGAGGAGGAGGAGGAGTAGGGCGCGGGGCCGGCGCGGGAGGCCG
>JAWMRA010000020.1:14438243-14591857 GCA_035584735.1 Pseudotriccus pelzelni
GGCCCCGCGTCCCCCCCGCGTCGCTTGTCGCCCGTCACAGCCCTGCCGCACCCTGGGGCCCCGCCTCAGCCGCCTCACCCGCCACAGGCTCCTCCCGTCCCCACCGCGGCAGCCTGTCACACCCTGAGCCCCTCGTCACCCCCTCGGACCGTGTCACCTCTGCCGCCCCCGTCACGGACCCCAGCCCGGGCACACCGCTGCCGCCCCGTCGGCCCTGTCATCCCATCACCTCCTGCCGCCCTCCAGCTGGAGGGAAGGCTCCATGTCCCCCTGGAGGGGCTCGCAGAGCCACCTGTGGCTGAGGTGAGGCACCTCCCGAGGCGGCCTGATCCAAGCCCTGCTCCAGCAGGGCCGCTCAGCTCTGGCCACCCAGATGGCTTCTGAACACCTCCGAGGATGGAGTCTCCGCAACCTCCCGGGGCAACTGTGCCAGGGCTTGGTCATCCTCGCGCTGAAAAAGTGTTTCCTGATGTTCGGAGGGACCCTCCTGCGTTCCGGTGTGTGCCCGTGGCCTCTGGTCCTGGCACTGGGCACCGCTGGGAAGAGCCTGTCCCCCTCTGCTTTGCACAACCCCTCCAGTCCCTCACTCGCCTTCGTGGTCCCTCACCAGGCTCTCCCCAGCTCATCCCTGTCTCTCTCGTACTGGAGGAGCCCAGCACTGGACACAGGACTCTTGGGGTGATGCACCATTGCTGAGCAGAGGGAAAGCATCTCCTCCCTCCACATTCTGGCAACATTTTGCCTAAAGCAACCCAGGACACCCTTAGTCTTCTTTATGGCTTATGTTCAGTTTGGTGCCCATCAAGACACCTCCAGGTCTTTTTTTGGAAAAGCTGCCTCACAACAGAACTGGACCCTTTTTTGATCCCTGGGATACACTGCCAGTGATTCGCCTGCAAGTAGACTTTGTGCCACTAATCACTACACTCTGGACCAGTTTTCAATCCACCTTGTGCCCTCACTTCACTGAGCCTTTCCAGCCTCTTCTTCCTTTGCTCTTTCAAGTCAAAACCAAGGTGAAGCTGGAGCCTTCAAAACTGTGTGTAGATTTGACATTTCTTGATATTGCTGTTAATGGGAAAACTAGCACCTGGTAAACAGAGGTGGTAAGCCTTAGGCTGCTCTCCCACTTTGAAGTACATAGGAAGATGACTTTCTTTTCCTTTGGGGGCCACCACAGGAAAAGGACCCACAGAGTCATTGATTCACAGGGGTAAAGCTGACGTACACTCAGGATTTTGAGACTTTGATAAGCCTAAGGAAAGTATCCCTGGAAAGATAAGCACGTGGAGTCAACTTTGCACAGCAAAACTCAGTGAGCTTTCCGGGTGCCTGAGACTGAATGATGAGAAAACCCTACAGGACTTTATCATTTTATACTGAATGCAGTCCAGGCAAGACTTTCACAGGATCAAGGAGGATGTGTTTATGAGTCTCGCTCTCCCAGGGCACTCAGCCCTGGAGAGAAAAGGCAGATGTGACACCCACTCCTGTTGAACCTGTCCTAACAAAGCAGGAGGAAAATCAGCCCTCCTTGGGGAAAGTGTCCACTCCAGAGTCCAGCATACCAGCCCTTCCTACCAGGACTGCACAGTGAAGATGAACATCATCTCTTAGGACCTGGAGGAGCCACAGAAATGCATAAGCAAAGCAGTCAGCCCCTGCACAAACTGGAATGCATGGCAGCACATGCAAAGGCCGACACCTGAGACACAGGTTGTGCAGGTGGCTGTTTCACAGAGCGATGGCTGCAGCTGCCCTGCTACACAGCTGAGGAGTTCGTCTCTCCCAGTGCATTCTGCACGGGACCACAACAAATTCCTGTATTAAAAGGGAGATCTGCCTTCCACAGGGTGCTGCTGTTTGGGCAGAGATGCTCAAACATCGAGTTGGCAAAATTTTTTCTGATGGATAATTTTTCCGGTGGAGTACGCCGGGTTGTCAGCAGTTTCGTCGCTGGCGACATCTACCTTGGCACTTTCCAGTGGGACACAGGCAGGTTACCAAACCGGCTTGCCAGGCTGATTCCTGGCAGGAAAACCAGCCGGTGTGCTGCCAGCTCCTCCAGCTGGCTCCTTGGCTGCCTGGCTGCGGGTGCCGCGGTGCCTGCTGGCTCCTGATGCTGCCCGGCACTTCCCACAGCAAAAAGCCCTGTTTGCAGTTACAGGGGAGTTTGCCAAGCTTTACCTGCTTTCACTGAAATGCTAGTGGGCTGGTTTTATTATTATTGTTATTATTACTATTTTCAAATCTGGCCAGAAAGGTCCAGCTGTTTCCCAGAGCAAAGTCAGGGAAAATATTTTTTCAGCCATTAAAAATATCATCTTGTCTGAAGAATCTGATGTTTGGCAAGGGACAAATCCTCTGGCAGAGATGTGCTGGGTCTGCTGCTGACCTCTGAAAAGTTTTGTGTGTTGCTGAACGGAACTATAAACTTGTTAAAACTTGCACCCCACACTCCTGCAGCTGCAAAACCTCTGGGCTCTTCATTGATGCTATCCCTGCTCACAACTCCACTGGTACCCAGCTGCCTTTCCCCATCCTACTGAAATACTGCCTGTTTCAGGCTGGATCATCTCAGCCATGGGCTGTTGCAGATACCTGATGTTATAATTACCTTTGCAGTGTTCATCAGCCAGTGCACACAAGCACTGCTTTGTAGACAGCTTTTAATTCATGTCCCCATGTTGAGCTTCGTCGTGGGAACCCCATCCCACCTTGCACACAAAGAGGACTTCCAGGCTATGCCACATATGTCCCCTCCTCCTCCTCCTCATCTCGAAACATTTGATTTTTGGCATTGAGTTCTGTATGTGATGAAGATCCCACAATGAGGGATGTTTATCCCTGCACCCAGTGAGGCCAGAAGCGTGATTCCTTCCATGGATTGGATTATGGTTATGACTCAAGATGCATTTTGAAGATGAGTTTTGACATGAAAGCCAGAAATAGGACTGGCTTTGTCGGGGCATTGATTTTTCTCCCATTTATATATTTGGCTTGCATCCCTCATCCCAGAAGAAGTCATGGACATGCACCATTGGCCACACCATCAGCATCTGGGGGAGACACGCACATTTAAACAGACCTGCTGCTGTTGGTCCTGAGCATCCAGCACGGGGAAGTTAGAGCACGTGGCTGGGCCCTGGCCTGGATCCAGCAACAGGGACACTTACAAATGATGCTCCACATCTTCACAAATCTCCTAAAAGTAGGCATGCCTGTGGGGACAGCTGCCTTCAGCAGTGGTGCTACTGTTCCCCCCAGTTTTACAACCAGATGGTAACAAAATCAAGTCTGTAAGAGGCAGATTGCAGCATCACAGGCACAGAAACCCCCACCACGGTGCAGATGCACCTCAGATTTGAGCTGGGGGCCTCCTCTGGAGGCTTTGCTACCCAGCTGGTGGACTGGATCTTGTCCATGTCTGGCGAGGAGGAGCCAGGAGGCAGAGCATAATCAGAAGCTGCTGGGAGCTGGCACTGTAGGAACAGGAGTGATGTGCACCCCAGGAAACCACTGGAAGGGCTATCCCTTCACCATGGCACCCTCTGTCACTCCAGTCAACCTTCCTTGGATGCATTTGTACTGCAACCCCATAAGTTTCCAGCTCTGCATAGGTACTGGAGCAGTTCACCTTGGAGACAAGGTGCTGGTGGAACCACAACCAGCCCATGTCCCTGACCCACAGGCTGTGACACCGGACCCTTCTGACTTTTCAGGTCCCACAGGAGGTCAGCACTGCCAAAGAAGTATGATCCTCACAGCAGCTGTCATGGGCAGCACGGGATTCCTCCCCTGAGGCCAGCATGAATCTCTTCCCTTCTCCAAAGGACCAGCTGCTTCCTTGCCAGTGCTGCTGGGAGACAGGCACCTCTCACAAGGAACTGCAGCCTCCCAGCAGCCTGGCTTTAACCTCGGAAATAATGAGTTTTCATCTCCGTGGAGAACGAAGCCGGCCTGACTCTGCATAGAGACAAAGCCCGAAGTTTGCCGCCAGCTCTGCCCACAGCAAGAGGAACACGGCGCTTCTGTGAGCTCACACAAAGCCTCCCTTGTGCAGGAGAGGATCCAGCCAAACAAACCATCTCCTTGGCTGCGTGTCTCCTGGTGCTCCATCATTTTTACTATTTACTGGATTGTTCCCACAACCAAGGAAAATTTAACAAGCAAAAGCATCTGATAAAAAAATCTATTGACCGCAGTAAAGCACTGACCCAGCCAAACCAGTCTGTATAGCACAACCCTCGCAGCCTTCAGGATACGTCCACTCAGTTTGCCACCTAGAAAAACAAACTCTGTGTGGTACTTGCGACACCACCAGTGTGGAGGCTTTGAGTAAAGCTTGTGTTACCAAAGCGTGGTTTGAGAGATACTTCCTTCCCCAGGCCCGGTTCCCTGTTGTGCAAAGACGAGTCTCTTATGTCATTTGCTTGGCATTTTGTGCTTCTCCTGTTGTGTTTCCAGGTCACGCTGCCCCCCTTGCTGCTGGCCTTGGCACTAAGGTCCTGACTCCTGGTGGCAGAAGTTCTGGCCAGGTGTCCTGCAGGAATGATGCGCCCTTGTCATCGCTGAGGAACTCTGCAAGAAAACTGCTTTTGCCCACTGGTGCCTTCAAGTCTCATAAGGATTAATTACTCACAGATGGTTCGAATCTTGGAGACAAATCTCAAGGCAAGACTTGACTTCAAGGCAAAATTTGAACCACCTGCAAGACTTCCATTGCTGAGATGGATAGTGTTGGTTCTGGAGGCAGCAGCTGGAACAAAAGCTTCCATGGTGAATGGGTCAGGTACCAGCGGGATGAGGCCATCAGCATGTTCCCCTTGGCTGAATTAATTTCAGCAGATGTGGAGCACACATGAGCAAATCCACCTACCACCCAGAGACAATAGTGTTTGCCACCCTCAGAGAAGGTGGCCTGGGACTGTATGGCCAGCAGTGAATGACACCAGGCAGGTAGAGCTGTTGCACAGGAGATCTGCTGTACACCTTACTTAGCCAGCTCCTGGAATACACGTCTGGATGGGAACCTTGCTTTTTTATCAAAGCACACATGGAGACTCCTCAGCGTGCTGCCTGCAGTGGATGATGTGGTAGACCTGGAAGAAGAGCAGCACCATTAGAGGAGGGCCCAGGACCAGGCTGATCCCACACATTACTGTGGCAGCCATGAATAAGCCACTTCCATAGGCAGGACAGTAGGATCTGTCAGGAAAAGCAAACAGCAGTTATTAGCAGAAGTCTGGTCAGTTGGCAATACTATTCTCTAAGGGATGTGCATGCCCTTAACTGGAGGACAGATCCATACTGAATTAGCTTTTCTATTATAAGGATGATGACTCAATTTATTTCTACAGGGTGCCCTTGCCAAAGGGCTCTGTGTTTGTGTAGTTCATAATAAAACAATTAAAAACTCCATTAATGCTAAAATCTTACCAGGCTAGCACAGAAAGGGTCTTTCCCTTCCCACAACCAAGAGCTGCCAAATTCACAGACATCATGGGAATGGAAAGATTATGGAATTGTTTTTGAAGGCTGGAAGAGACTAGATGGGAAGGGTTACGTCCTCTTGCTTTCTGAGCAGCAAGGATCAGGAGTGCACAAAGAGAAGTCTCCTTAACACTCCAGTCCCTGCCTTGGACTGGGGCACCACTGGCTTTCCTAGAGAGATACCTGGAAGTCACAAAGTGATATTCTTGGCAATCTGCTACAAATCCTTCTATCCTAGGAGGAGACGCCATGCAGACAGACGGCTCTTCCAGTTTCTGCTTTCATCCCCGCCTACATCCAGCTATCTCGCCTCAGAAGTGTGAGGGTATGAAAATTCCCTAAATTGGACATGAGTGACTGATAGAGCACCCAATGATCAGTGAAATGGTTCTCACTGAGGAGCAGGGTCAGACTTAATGGTCTGTGACAGGAAGCTGGTCAGGGCCAAGATGCAGGGCACAGATACTTTCATGGCCATTTCTGCCAGTTGTGTGCCGGATCCTTTGCAATGGGAGGCAGAGCCTGGCACAGCCTGGCACAGCCTGTCCACGTTTGCTGAAGTGCCACAGTGCCACATTCCTCCAGACATACTTTCCTTTTACCTGACTCTACTCTGTTTCCCAGCTACTGTTTTGTAGGTCCTGGGAAACTAAAAATTTTCTTCGAAGGCTGGCTAAAAGTCTCTCCTCTAACCACTGAAATTTATAGCTTAATCCAAAGCTTACTCAGAACCAAAGCTAGCAGGTTGTCAGTGTGGGCAGAAGGTCAGGAACTGCAAGCACTCAAGCTACTAATGCAGTGGGGACCTGGCCACTCAGCACTGCCAGTACGAGCCTGCTGGAGTGCTAATCTTACCAGTTTGCCAAGTTTGAGTGTGATTTTGCAATGTGATTCCTCGCATTAGAGTTCCCATTGGTGTTTAAAACCATTTCCTAGCTCAGTCCCAACCCCAAGCCTTATTCCTTTGGTCTAGATGCAGCACAAGGCGCCCAGCTGGGTTTGGGGTCTGCAGCAACTGGAGCAAATCACACAGTCTGAGCTGCTGCACATAAAGCTGGGAGTTCCTGTGGGTGAGAGGCCGTGGCTGTGAGCAGGATGGCTGCTGCTGTGACCTGCCCCTCAGAGGCACCCAGCTCGGGCTGTTTTGGTGTTACTGTGCCATGAATAAATGGCTTTATGGAACTAGACATCTGAGACTCTGCTGTGGGAGACCTGGGGTCAAACTGGCAAGGAAACCTGGTCCAGCCGTGTGGGTGGGTGTGTAGGGAGTCAAGTGGGGCACTTGTTGGCTCACCAGAGCCACCCACTGTCAAGGTACTTCGGTCCCAGCAGTGAAGTTGGGAGTGTGACTGCCAGAGAGTCTCGTGAATGGTCGGAGTGGGAAGTTTCCTTAACACTGAGGGCACTGAAAACACGCAACTTGCATCTGGTTTTCGTGAGTGTTCAGTACTTGTTGGATGCCATGAACATATCTGAGGCCCTTTATTTGGCTTCTGGTTCGTTGGCCTCAGGAGCCTGATTTTATGAACTGCCGTTTTAAGCTTAGCAGAACCTCTTATCAGCAAGAGATTGACACAAGGGTGCTCCACAAAATGCTTGTGACTTTGTAGGGGGTGAGTCATCCTCACAGATGCTGCCAGTCCTGACCTCCTCACTGAAAAGGCTTGGTATTTACACTGCTGCCTTTTCAACACTCCTCAAGCAGTAAAACAGCAGCAATCCTGATTTAAGTACCCACTTGCTGGCTGGCACTGGGTGAGAGGTGACCGAGTCTCTCCTGGAGGCTTTTGGGCTAAAACACATGGTTATTTTTTACTTTTCTGACTCTGCACGACAGTGAACAGCCTCCCAGAGGCACTGATAGAAAGAAATACATTCTGGCTATTTATAGGTGTAAATAAGATCCATTTTCCAGCTGAAATACTAAGCAGTGGTTTGGAATCTGTCCCCTTCCTACACAACTCCTGGAGATGCTCACATGGGCTTCCTGGATTTTCCCAAGATCTTTGGGTGAAGGAGCAGAAATGGTGATATAGGACGTATTCCCTGATGGGGAATATTAACTCTGGCCCTCAGTTTTCTGCAGTGGGACTCCCCTCTTTGATCCTTTCTCAAGCAAGGGCTGAGATTGAGATTACTGGAGCTACAGTGCCATTTCTGAAGAGCTTGTTACCAACAGCACAAACTACATTCTTACAGAAACTTTGATTCCTTTCTGTCAGCACCCTGCTGTTCCTTTGAGATTATGTAAAAATGTGAAGATTGCTTGTTAATTACTTCAAATGCTAAGGTTTAATTACAATGCCTCCAAGTCAAATTTCAAGCCAGCCAAACTTTCAGAGGCATACAGGAGACGGACAGGCATATGCATTATCCATAGCAAGTTCATCCTTCAATAAAAATGAAGCTGGTCAATGTTACTTATCTCCCAGCACCAGTATTTCCCCTTTCAAGCACAGATCATGTTAACTGGAGCATGCAGAAGCTGGTGTTGTACCTGTCTAGCTATCTCTGGGCTGGGGTGCTCCACCTGGACCACAGCTACAAGAAAGAATCTGCATGCCTGTGAGAAGAAGAGTTAAACCAGGCTTCCTTACACAGCTCCAGAGAAGGCACACCCCCTGGATGGGCATCCTTCCCCATGGGTGAGGTAAGGGTGCATTAAAAAGCAAATTGCTTGTGGGCTGGTTATCACAGCACAGCTGAAACCTTCCTGTGAGCAGCTGGATTCCCCACCACCCTTGAAGCCAGAAATTAAGGCAACACTTGCTGTTTGCTGTGAACCATGCCAGTTTGAATGCTGGTGTTTCCTATGACAGTATCCCATTTCGTTTTCCAGATTTAGAGTTTAGAGACCGTGATCTCAAACACAAGGTAACAGCTGCAGGGTTGGGTGTGGTAAATCACCTAACTTCATGATAGATACTTTTTGGCCCTTGACTGCCAGAAAGGTGTATCAGGCTTAATTGTGAAAGCATATCTGAAATCTTGGGTACCAAGAGAAAGCCTCTAACACTAAGCAGCTTTAGATTTCAGCAAAATCAGGTGCTGGAAAATGTTCCAGGGATTAGCTGCCAGTTGTAGGTATTTCCCTGGAGAAGAAAAGAAAACACCTCTCTGCAGGCTCTGCACCTGACCTGTGAGGCACGTTCAGAGCTGCTGCTGCTGCGACGTTGGGCTGAAGGTGTCTGAGCCTGTAATTTAAACAGCACCAGTCCCAGTTTCCCTTTTGAAGCTGTGACAGTCGGGGGAGAACTGGAATGGTTGGTCAGTCGGGGTGACAAACATCTGCTAGATGAGAGGTACCAGCACACGCTGCCTTGTCACTGACTCTGCCAGAATACTCAGGTTTCGTCTTCCTGCCAATGCTTTCAGTGGTGGAAGAGGATGAAGCATCCAAAGAAAGCATCTTCTGATTGTATTCTGGGGACTGTAATCTTGCAGTTCTCTTTGGTGCTGTGTCTGTGTCAAAAACTTACATTTAATTTACACTGTCTTAAAAATTAACAGTCAGGATTTAGAAGACTGTGGCATGTTTTCATGTTGCAATATTTACCGGTTTTCTCAGAGCCCGAGGTCTGGAGCCACATTTCATCAGGGGGAAACAAATTTAGTACTTTTTGAAAACTTAAAAAAATTGTTTAGAATTAGACATCATAATAGTGTTAAGGTCATTAAAAATCAAATCCCAGATCTGCTGAAAAAGCCCCGAACCTATGACTTCTAAGAAAACTTCATGACTTTTAGATCCCGTGTAATTATTTTCTAAAATATATTGTTGTCAAAGCCGTGATTTAGCTCAGAAAATCCTTGTTGTTTAGGGATAATAACACATCCTGGGGTTAATGGATTCCATAACCTCCTCTGTTGTGGATATTTTTAAGAATCGGGCACTGGCAGCCAGCTGGAGAGCACTTCATTAGCCAGCATCCCCAGAGAGCAGGCACCGCGACACTTGATATCTTTTTGGCTTAGAGGATGTGGCAAGGACACAAAGCTCCTTACAGCACCTTGGAAAATGAAACAAAAGCAATGACGGAGCCTGAAACGTGCTGTGCAGCATCTCACTGACCAGAGATGCCTTGGCACAGGGTTTCCCTTTTCCTGTGCCTGCTCTGTCCTGCTGCCACCATGATCAGGGAGTGGGGCAGGTCTGACCTGCACCCCTGCCCTGATGTAGCACCTGCTGCACGTGTAGCTGACTTTTATTTTTCATATAAAACAATACCACAATATCTACATTAATTATTCACAAGCTTGAACGCATTTTATTTTTTTTTTACCATGTTTGAAAGCTAAGGGCTGTATGCTTGACAAATATGACACTACTTGAGAGATCAAAATCAACTTTAATAACATCAGAACTTACATAAATCTATCTATCTATCTATCTATCTATCTATCTATCTATCTATCTATCTATCTGTCTTCCTATGTCTCAGATCAAACCTTATTCCTTTAAGGCATTGCAGATCCTGTTCTCTTTGGAAACTCATGCCAGAACTTCCATGCATTCAACACTTAATTTTTGATATATTTTTTCAATAGAATGATTAGTGATACATACAGTAAATATGTATCTAAAGAACATACACATACATATGTCTATAGATATATGTGCAATTAGTATTAATTAAGGGGGTTTTACTGGCTAAAGTATATAATGAATGAATCTACTCCTAAAGAAGGTATAACTGTTTATTTGAAAATTGAATAAGCACTTGAAAATTAAACAGACAAAAACAGAAACCGAAATGAATTTCTGAGGAAGTGTTATCTCACACTTTATTTTAAAATTTCTATCAATCAGCAGTGTCCCAATGGGAAGTACAGCAGCTTCTGAATTACTTCAGCCCTAGACCAGGAATCTATAGCTGGACATATTTGTTTAGCTACTGACTCCTTGTCATCTGTTAGTGGTAACAGTATGTTCTCCACAACAACAAAGGCTAAATGTTAGATACACAAGGGTTACGGCTTTAATTTGTGAAAGCCTTATCTTGCTCTCACCAAACATGTATTACCCACTGAACTCGACTCGTTAAATTCCGTCATGCCAGAGATCTGTCATATTAGGCCTGTGCCAGTATTCTGGTTTGCAAACTGATTTGCAGTTCTTAACAAACCCAAATCACGTCACCTGGCAGTCTGATTTCAAACAAAGCAGCAGCACACTTTTTGCAGGAGGTGAAAGACACCTTCACAGAGAGACACCGGACTTGGTAAAATTGCCAGTCTCCAAATCACAGCAGCTCTGCAGTCGAGGTGGGAGTGAAACCGCCAATAAAAAAAAAAAGATGAGCCGGAGGAAATGATCTGTCATTTACAGGAGAAACAGGCAATAAAAATAATATTTCCCTCTTGGTTCAACTCCACTTCTTCTGCGCAGTTTGAATATAATCTAATACAAATGTACCCTTTCCAGAGCAACTGTTCTCCCAGAGAGATTTGCCTCGGCTGGATTTCAAGCATCCATTTGCAGGCCAAGCAGCACGAGAAGCTTTAAAATATGACATAAAACATAAAAATATGAACACATTTTAACAACAAGATGATGACCACGATGGCCTGCCCACACTCAGGCAGTGACCTGAGCGTGTACACAGGCCACCTTCTGCCTGGGAGCCGTGCAGCCATGGCAGTGTGGCAGTGACTCACGGAATAACTTGGAGGTCACTGGGCTGGGCGTCCTACCCCAAGCAGGGCAAACTTTGAAGGTGGCGCCAGTCTGAGCCGAGGGGTGACATTAACTTGAGCTCAGCACTGTGTAATGAGGGATTAGCTGGAGCTGGTGTGTGTCTGGAGGCCTCGGGCATGGCTGGGGCAGGCACAGCACAGTCTGCATTTCGCTGTGTTGATATGCCTGTTACCTCCTATGGGTTCTCACTGGAGGGTTTTGCAATTTTCTGCTCCCGGGCTAAACAGGGAAAGATCTTGGCATTGGCACACACACACAAAAAAAGAGCTGAGGGACAACAAAGACACTTCTAACACCAGGTGCATGTTCTGAGGCACAGGAGCCTAATGCCGTGACAAAGTACTAACAGGGAAAATGACTTTTGCAGCCACTGATCCTGGAACAAACAAACAAAGCAAAAGACGTAATTAAAAGGTTGAACGCTACAGAACTGCAAGGAAGCAAACAAGGAGAGACACTGAAAAGCTGCCATCATTAGAAGAGCGACAATCACCAGCTAGTTTTTCAGAAGAAACATGGGCACAAGGAAATCTTTCAGACAAGGGGAATTGCCACTAAAATCAACCTGCAAGGCTTTAAAGGGTGTTGCCATTTGTGGGGCTGGGCAGGGTCCTCTGCTGCACATCTCATGCAGGGTAGAGGAAGACTCTGAGCTAGAGCTAAGGAAAAAGGTAAATTGCAGATAGAACCAAGATGGGAAAACACAGGTATAATGATAATCTCTTCTCCTTTGAATCCTGTCAGCATGTCAGGGCACAGAAACACAAATCATTCCTGATGTCTTGACAGCAGCGATACAAGGTAGAGGTGTAAAAACATACAAGCCAGAGGTGGCAGCTGCTTCCTGAAGATTAACAAGACTTATTCACTGAACATCTACAGCAAACTGCAAACTTTCAGTGCTACTTATTTCTGTCTTCACATTTGGGTGTCAAAGCTGGAAATACCTTAAGAGTCAGGACAGATGTTTAAGGCTCTATCCAGGCCACCTATAAATTAATGTTCCCAGTGACTAGTGTTTCATGTTGCTGTGGGAATAACAGGTGATGGAGGCTTATCCAGGGAAGCTGGTACATAAAAAGTGGTCACTCCATCCCTGGAAATGTTCAAAGCCAGGTTGGATGGGGCTCTGAGCAACCTGCTTTAGTGGAAGGTGTCCTTAAAGAAAACAAAGAAAACAAACTGCCATTATTCGCTTACATCAATAAGTTTTGGTGATTCGTGTGTCTTTGGGAAAATGCACTGAAAGCAAAAATAGGGAGGAATTAACATACACACGGTTTTGATTGGAAAGCCATCAAAAGTGAGTCATTATTTCATGTCTGCTGTGATGAGAAAACACAGCTGCAGCCTCTGCTGCATGTGAGCCCATATGGACTGACGAGATCCTGGCAGTGGCAAACAGAGGATGAGGATGGCTGTAAAACCTTCACCACCGAAACCTTCCTGTGTAGGCAGGACAGGCCAATGGCAGCAGGACAAAATCCTCCAGCCTTCTCTACCTGAAACAGAAAAGCACAAAAAAGTTCTGTTGGGATCTCCTAACGGGTAAGAACATCCACAGCACATGCTCTGGTGTGAACAGCTTGCAGGGGTAGCTATTTTAAATGCCTTATTACAGCTGTATCATACTTATACTGGCATGAAAAATATACTTTATGCCTCCCCCAACCCAAACCTTTTTGAACAAATATTCCTTTACTATTTTTAATTGCCTATGATGTTGGCAAAAAAACGGTTCTGGAGAAATTCTGCAGGGGCTTCTGGACAAGGCAGGTGCCAGCTGCTGGGACACTACCACGGAAAACATGGGAAAAATTATTGGTATGAATGCAGCTACAAAGCTTTCCTGCAGATCCCAAAGTACCCTAAAAAGTTAGTCTTTCACACAAGCATTCAGGTAGTTGCAGTGGCAGTTTGGAGAATTAAGGGGTGCAGGTCAGCCATAGTTTTCTGGTAATGTCAGATGTTAAGAACTGCACCCAGCAGTTCTTGTTGTATGTGGCAACTGAATCCCCGGGTTTTAACATTAAACAAAAACCCAGTACCTGTCGAAATAGCACCAGCATGAGATCAAAGAGAAACATCTGCAAAGAAAACACGACATGACTTCAAAGCCCTTCATTGATTCTCTCACATTAAAGTCACCAAGTCCTGAGGCATCGCTCTGCTTCTCCATCTATTTCGTGTTTAGTTACCACAACCACCACAGTGTCTGCAAGTGTAATTAACTGACACTGAAATTGCTTATGCTGCTGCCATCCCATGGAGGTCTGGGGGGCTGGCACACGTCCCAGCACATTACTCACTCTGACACAAGATGTCAACACGTCAGAGCAAGGGCTCTTCTCGCTGTCGGTGTTTCAGAGCACTCGCCATGCGCGTAACCTGCACTGGCAGTGGACCACGCTCAGCCTTGCCTGGCTGGGCCGATGGATCTGTGATTTGCTGCTGGAGGGCTTAATTTGGTCCACTGGCAGGAGGTGAAAGTCCCACACAGTTCATATCACCTCTGTGAAATCACCAGATCTTTCGAGAGCTCTTTCAAAGGTTAATCCATGGTGATCAAATAGTAACTTTGATTCAAATGTCCTAAAAAAGTGGAGAGGGATTAGACAGGTCTGAGTAAAATCCCTATGATTAGCAAAATGTCACTTTGTGGTGCCTGAAAGTAGCAGAAAGCAGTATGAGTCTGGAAAGAAAGATGGGAAATACCACATTGTTTCCTTGCGTCAAGTCTGGTGAAAAGTCAGTCTGACCTAACATTCAGGCCCCTCTTTTTCTGTGGAGCTCTGGGTGCTGTTTCAGTGCAAACCTTGCCATGGCTTCACTAGTTGTAGGTGGGAAATAGATGGGAATCACCCTGTTGTTGAAACCCATTTGGATACAGAAATCCTGAGCAGAGCCTCAGGCTTTATGAAGACCATTCCCAGCCCTGGGAATGGGGCATATACATTCTCTTGTGACTGCAGAGAACCATGACCAGCACAACACTGAATCCCTGCCACAAGTTAACCTCATGCAATGGGAAGAACAAGGACTTTAAGCTTCCCCTCAGAATTAACAATGTGGTGAAAACCAGAATGAGATGCAGATGATGCCAAGTGCAGGAGCATAACACTGATGGGATCGCACTGAACGAAGGGTGGGGCAGTGAAAAAAATTTGTTCTCCATTTTTGCATATCCTACGTGACCAAGCACTCATCAAGACTCATAACACTGATGTGAGGACAAAGCTGAAAGAGCCACATAAGCCCCAATTTGCACTGGATGGCACAGAAACCCCACTGCATTTGTCCCTTGGACTGCCTGGCTGCTGCCCCGTCACAGTTAGTACAGAACTTTCTGGGAGGTGAACAGTTACAGCACCCCAAAGCTTGTGCTAAAAGCTGGTATGGTGCTTGTTCAGACAAATGTAGCAGGCACAGAGCTCTCCTAAATAAAAGAACTCATCAAAGAGAGCTTCTAAGGTAAATACATCCTCTTAGCAGGGCCTTATCTCTGCCCGGCGGATCAAAGAGCCCTCCTGCTCAGCTCCACAGCGTGCAGGCGTTATCACCAGTCCTCTGCAAAACAGGCTGGCTTGCTTGATGACTTGCAGGCCTGTGAGACATGCATCACACGTGAAACTCGTGATGATGAGCTTGGGGATTTCTAATAAACAGGTGTCTAATGTCAGACTGTCATTTAGTAACCTAAATGGCCACCCTGACCTTCAGAACACGAAAAGCTCCACCGCACCCAAGGAGTCCAAGTGAAGGGGGTTTTTAAGAGACACTAATTAATTTTATCAGCCTCCAAAAATGGATGATTCAAAAACTCATTTGAAACTGTCCCCAGGACCTGCATGTGCCCTGAAACGCTCACTAGTCACCAGCACTCGTGATTTTACAAAAACGCTTTCCATTCGAATTTTTTTCCTCTGGCCCCATTGCCCACTGAAAGACACACAGACACACAAACCCAACCAGGCAGGAGGACGTGGCAGAACTTCTTATGCCCAAAGTGCTGTCAAATATACAACATTAAGCTTGAAGGTGGCAATCTTAGGTCACCTTTAAAAACAGTAATTTCCAATAAAGGTTTGATCTTGAAGGAATGAAGCCACATCTAAGAGATTATGAAAGGGATAGTTATTTCTTTGGTGGAAGAAGAAGCTACCCACTTGCTGGCCCATCTCAGCAAGTTGAGGTAGGATTTGTTATAAAAATCCTACTCTGCTGACAGAGAAGATGCTGGAAAAGGATGAATAGTTGGTTACCTTTCACTTTCAGGTTCACTGGGTATGTGATCTGCTCTGACTGCCCTCTTTCATCCTTCCTGGGGCTGTGGCTGGAATGTTCTGCTGGGAACAAAATGCATAAAAGGGATCAAATGAATCCGAGGCCACAAACGAGTTATATAACCAGGAATGGCTGATCCAGTCAACTTCTGGTGAAGTCAAGGTGATGGTACCAGCAGGGATATTTCACCCCCTTCTGCTTTTGCTTTGATCCCTGGGCAGTTTCCAGCAAACATTGTCAGGGATCCATCCCCTCTGTCTTCTGGGATTCACCAGGTCTGTCACCACTATTGTGCTTCTTTGTGTTTCGGCATCTGACCACGACCTCCTCCGCAGCATCACTTCCCCTTGTCTCTAAGGTTCTGTGATCCTGTTTCAGCTGTGGGTTGGGCACTTTGGTACCTCTTTGGCTTCTGACTTCTTCAGTGCCACACCCGGACAGCCCAGGAAGCCTGGACCCAACACTGTCATTCTCGGGATAAGTTAAAAGGAGATTCTGTCATGAACAATCTCCACTTTGAGGTTATGTGCCTCACAAAGTGCTAGTAATATAACCAGAAAACATTGTGTACTATATTAAAAAAGATTCATATGTTCTAAGAACAGAACAGCAGAGATGTTAAAAAGCACAATAAATAAGACTTTGACTAAAAAAAGCATGCAGTATAATAAAACAACCCCTTCGGCATCAGCTTAACACTGCTTTCAAATTTGTCAAAGGCAGAGAGGAACTGAAATAATTTTAGCCATTTTGGAATAGCCTTTCTGGCAAAAAAGGCATGTTTTACACTTAGTTACCAGCTTGGATCAGGTACACTGTGTATGCACTTTACTTATGTGATCCCATGTCTGTCTTCACACAGGCTCTGTTTCATTCAGTCCACAAGACAGAGATGTGAAGGAACTTACTCTGACTCACCAGATCAGATGAGTCCCATTAGTTCCAAGTCAAGAGCACAGAATGAATCAAAGTGACTTTTTCAAGCAGAAGAGCTCTGCCAGAAAGAGCAATGGCAACAAACAAAGCTCAGGAGAAAGCTGAGCCTGAAGACTGAGCTGGAACATTATTAAGTTAATAAGAAAAGCCAACAGAGAGGTTTGAGGGAGAAAGGGGAAGGAATTTATGCATCAACTCACCCTATCGCTGTGGGGTTTACCCATTTGTAGGCCCTCCTCCCCTCAAAATCAGTCCCTTGTTGCATCAGTGCAGGGTCTGGCCCTGCACAGCAATTTATACCTTGAAATGTACAATTTCAACTAATCTTTCCAGTCTGGGTGAGGCAAGAGATGTCGACATGGCCCAAAAACTCTCTCTCTCTATGGAAACTAAAAAAAGAGAGATCTGACTTTCTCCAAGTCACAAAGGGCATCCTTGGCAAAGCTGGGAGGGGCTCAGAAAACTGTAGGGTGCTGAAATCCCAGTTCTGAGCTCAGCCCAGGTACAAGCAGATCACAATTTCAGATGGCTGCTGGCAGCCACACTGACAGGAGGGTTCTGGGACAGGCTCACTCCGTGTCCCGGCGGTTCCTCTTGCAGGCTTTGTGCTCCCCTCCCTATGCCATCAGTTCACCTGGGAGTAGTAGAACAGTTTCAGGGTAATGATGAGATACACAAAAAAGGTCAGCAGCCCTCCAGCTAAGAACAGAAAAACTATTGAAGTGAAGCAGGAGCTCACACACCAAGCAGCCACTGCTGCCCAAGTGCAGAGAGTACAAGAAACTCCCCTGTGTTTGCTCATCTGACTGCAGATATCTCTGTTCAGACACTCTGACAGATGCCTTCGAAATAGACATCTAAAAATCGTTCTCTTGTCCAAAATGACAGTGACACTCAGTTGTGCAGGTAGAATTTTATTTTATACATGCTTGGAACTAAACTCAGCCCAGCTGCATTGTCGACACAGCGCCTGCCTGGCGTAGGGGGCCTCCTGGAACCGAACTGGGAGCAGCCAGCCTCATCCTGGTTGGAATTTGTTCAGCAGTGAGATACGGGGAGCCTAATGAGAAACATGTTCTGCACTGGAAAGGACAAGCAGGACGTGCTGTCAGTGAGGACATCAGCAACACCACCGAAAAGCAATCGTTCGGCAACACGTGAGCCCAGAGATGCCAGAAGGGCTGTCATCTGCCACGGTGTTTAGAATAGGAAGGAACTGTGGGAGGGTTTGTTTGCATTTCTAATAGCAGCCAGTGGAGATAGTTAAAACCACAGAACACAACAGAAAAAAACCCCAACCCTCAATGATAAAAACCCCCCCAACCCTCTGATACCTTTCTCTCTTCCCAGATATCACCGTACCATTTAGAAGGTGGCATTAAATCTCTTCTTGCACATAGCAAGCCCTATAAAAACAAAAAAGAAACACTGAGAAAGTGACTTCACCTGCTATCCTTTAATATTCCACTTGACTCAATGTCAGCCACAGGCCTGTCAATCCCACTGCTCTGTGTGGGCTCACACACGAACGCAGAGGGAAGCTACAACATGTTCTGAGTCTACTCCGAAGGAGCCCATCCCAGACACAGAAACACAGAGGGCATGAGCAGCACAGAGCACAGGAGAAAAAAAAAAAATCTAATTTGCTGCGTCTTTCTGAAGTTCCCAGTGATTTAGTTGTTTCAGCAGATGGAGCCATTGCAGTATATACACCACGGATTGAAAACTAGGCCAGTTCAGCCTGTTCAAAGAGAAAAAAACCTTCTGCCTGCTGTGAGGACATTTTCAAAAGAATCCTTGGCTGTATCCAGGCAAGTGTGTGTCACTTAGGCAACTACATGCTCTTTTAACAAATGGATTGGCTTGCCCCGCATGTCCTAGGACTGATTTTTAGATCTATAGGATCGTTAGTAATTATACATTCGTATCACAACCGAAGTTCAGGGTTTTAACGTGCATTTGAAAGCTGGCTGGTCCCCACATCAAACCCACTCAGTAATTCTGGTATATAAACCCCAGCCTTTGCCATGATAACCACCCTCACTGGTGCCAAAATTCACTTTTTTAGAGGCTGGATGTCACTACCATGGAAAAGGCATCTAAGCTGCAGTTGCTGAATTGTTGTGTTGCAGGATAACCCTGACTGATGGAGTCAGGCTTTCAGAATATTTGCAGTGAGGAAAGTAATGCAAACAAAAATACAACAGTTCGGGTTTCCAGAAAATACATTCACTTGTGAGTATGACCCCTTAAAGGTTGTAAGAAGATAACTATGATCATAAACTCGGGCATGAAACAGCGAGCAATTCCTGGTACAATTAGAATTTGAGATAAATGGATTAATAATCTCCTGCTCAAGCATCTAATTAAGAAGAAGCTGTATTCATCAAAGGCTGCTGTTGACATTATACATTACTGAAGGGGAATGGGGATTTAATATCTCCTTAGTATGCAAACTCATTACCATTTTCCCGGATGGAGGCTGCACAGATATACAAGGGGCAGAGATTATGACACTTAATATAGAAAGAGAAAATGCCTGCCAGGATTGACCCCAGCTTTGCACGCTGTGTAAGAGCCACTCCTAAGCTACACAAGGGTAACTTGGCGAGTCTGCCCCATCTACTTTTAAATGCTTTGTATTTTCAGGGCTAAAGATGTTCCAGCAGCTCTTCTACAGTGGCAGCCACATCAGCTCTGGGACATGTTGCTGTTGTACTGCTGTGCTGATGGTAAAGCAGGGTAACACTTCCAGCCCAAAACAAATCTCTCACCTGGAGCTGTGGCTTTCCCTGGACAGACCATCACGGCAGGGAATGTTACACTGAAAGCAAGTTCAGAGGCTGCAATGCCGAACCTGTGCTTTCAGCACCGGGAATCTACGGAGGACATAAATGGTTTGTTATTATAAGATCCAGGGATGGCTTGGCCTCAGAAGTAACCTGCCAGAAATCAAGGGGAATTTGGTGAAATCAAAAGCTGATAGAGGGCTGGGCAATGACCAAAGGAAGAGGAATTTCTGCCATGCATTTCCGCTGGAGGTCTAGCTTCTAATCTATCATTTCGTCCCAGACTCCAAATCAAAGACTTCTCAATGCCCTAACTCCTGTGGTAGCTTTGGACTGAAACAGCTATTGGAATTGAGGCCACAAACCCTTTCTCATTTGGGAATAATTCTAAATTTAGACTCTAATCTTCAAATGAAAGTATGAAGCTGATCTACCTCTCTGCATTACTAATGTTCTTTACAAATATATGATGCCTTAAAGGCATTTTGTTTGCCTCAGTGTATATGTGGCAAAGAATCGGATTAAAAGGATGGATTTTGCTAGAAATACCCATCATTACACAGAGCAAGCACAAATAATAAGGAATCACTTCACCCATCTTTTTAGCTTTCTATAAAAACTGCAGTAAGCAAAAACAAAAGAGAGGCTGAACAGAAGGAAATAAAAAACTTGAAAAGTAGCTGTACTTCCCCACTGATGTGATGATGTGGTTGGTATGTGTGGTCAGAGGCTGGGCTGAACTTGCTGGCAGCGATGGCAAAACTAAAACTTCTTTGGGGATCGTCAGTCAGGCAGCTGCAAGTCAGGAGTTGCATTCATGGAGCTGAAGCTTCTGAGCTCATGGGCTCAGCAGAGGTTATCTGGAACGGACACAGTGAAATGATGAGACTGCAAATAAGACAGAACACATTCCCGGCCAGCTGCTCATCCATCCTCCTGTGAAGGTCAGATCTCCCTCGTGAGGAACCTTCTATGGATGAGGTACCTTGCACTGGCATCAAGATGAAAAAGCTGGGCAGAGACTCTGTATGAATCTACGGTTTTAAACTGCTCCTTTTGAAACTGGGCAGTCCAGGAGTGGCTCTTCAAAACTTTTTGTACCAACTTGCTGAACTAGGGAAGGGAATCAATACCACCCCCTGGTGTCTCAGAAGATTGGGTTTCCATGATGCATTAACTCTGAAAACTAAATGCTAATTAAATTCAATGTTTTTGAGGGTGTCATTACTAACCAGCTTTTCAAAAACAGCCAACTGTTTTTGGTGGGGGCAGTCAGAGTGAATTGGGATGATGCCATTGCATCCACCACTGATTATTTGGAAGGAAACTGAATGCAAGGGAAAATATAAAAGTAGGAGAAAACGTAAAAGCTGCTGTGAAGAAAGTTAACTCCAACCCAGACAGATCTAGTACAGTGCTCTGTCACAAAATCATTCCTAATGTTTAAAGCCAAAGTAGGATTGCATGCAAAGGATGTTATAAACAACCTGCTGCAATTTTAAGCAATTTGCATAAGACCTTTATCTTCAAGGTCTGACTCACACATTTCGCTGTCTGAGAGCTGAGCCTTGGTCTGTAGAACGAGCTCATTAGGAACCACAAACCCTATCGTGTTTCACCTGAAGTAAAAAACAACTGTCATCCAGTCTAACATCTCTACCAGAAAGCCATAGAATTGTGGGCATTTAGAAATGGAGCACAGGAAAAAATCTGTACATAAGGGAAAGATGAAAATGTGATGACCCAACACTCATGGAAGGAGAGCTTCAGTCAAAAGAGAAGAAAATTAAAGCATTTGCACTGAAGCACCAATTAAAAGTATCAATGTCTTTAAGGACTGCTAATTGGAATACTGAAAGATACTGTCAACAAAACAAAAAAAATCACCCTTGTTGAATGGATATAGCTCCACTTTCTGTAGTGGGTTTACATCTATTCATACCATGGAGATATTTGGCCCTAAATTCTGTAAGGAGATAGGTTTTTGAACCCCATATTTTGAAAACAAGATCTAAACCCATCACTCATCTCAATGAGATTATGCTGGGTTTGCCAAACCTTCCCCACTTAATGTGCTTTTCTGTTATTTTACTAGCTCTGCTTGTAAATACAGGATTATAAGAAAAATGAGAAAAATCAAAAGATATGCAGCTTCTCCTAGAAGAGGTTAAAACCCTGTCAAAAACCCTCATCTGGATTTGTGTGATAAAGGCTGCCACAGAGTACAAGCCACAGAGTCCAGAGAAAATGCATTTGGCGTTAAAACCTCCCGTGGGGTTTTGTCGCTTCTGAATATGGAATTCCTGGATATTTAGCTGATGGCACTTGCACCCTGCTGACTGACTGGCAATGAGATACATTGCTGGGCATGTACAGGGGTGTTTCATGAAAACCAAGATAAACTTTATAAGATCACAGAGCAGTCCACGCCTGACAGAGCAAAGCTGTCAGATCTGAGGATACACCGAGACAGGCTGTTCTCAGAACTACAGAGCCACTCGGCTGTCAGACGGTGCAAGCTGCCTGTCTTGTCTCGTCTCCTCTTCGCATTCCTACACACTGTGAATCACTGGAATTCTTCCAGACAGGATGCTCAAAATGAACTGCATCATCCCCCTAATCCCTGGACTCCAGTGTTCAGTATCTCAAACTCTCCCCACACGCTTCCCAAGCTCCTGACAGCCAGGATCACTTGCCTGGTCTGGCAAGTGATAGTGGGTAGAGAGGAAGCTGCAGGACCCCACAGGCATCCATTTGTAGCAGGATGCTCTGCTTAAGTGTGGATAAACCAGCTCAAAATTCACCCTGTGTGCAAAAGTGATCAGTGCTGGATGGAGAAAGGGGGTCAGCTGCTCTTGGTGTTGAAGAATTCTGAGCCCGACCTGATTCATCAATCCCAAAGTTAAACACCACAGGATGTTTCACTGATGTTCTGTCAGGAAAAATGCTTCCTGGCAGAAACTGGCACCTGTGAGGAAGTGGCAGACAAAGTCCCTGATAAGGGAATCAACAGGTGATAGTGCTGATAACTCATGTAGAGCTGCTGGGCTGGCACAGCCCGGAGACATCTGACTGACAGTCCATCACTTTATACTGTAACAGCCCAGTCCCACTTTTGGGAGGGTCTTCTCAAACACCCCTTCTCAGAGTGTGTGTGGAGATCCCTCCCTTGAGTGGGGACACCCCTCAAGGTCACTCCTGGAGGCTGAGCAAAAGAGCTTTGCCCCCGTTCATTGGTATGGGTGAGTAACATCAATCTCTATGTAACAAACATTTTGCTAGCTCTGATATAATTGCTTCAATAATACTGCAATAAATCGTACACTGTGCTAGCACTTATAGCTACCTATACTGTGTAGTAAATAATGCTGATTAAGATATTTTAGTCTAATCATTATAAATTTAAATAAATAATTTGTTTTATTGATATAAATATATTATTGGGTTATCATCCGTAACTCTGCAGAACAAAGTCACACAAAGGCTCAGTTACACCTGTATAATCCTTCAGACATAAACCAATGACCAGCCCTGGGGCTAGGGTTGGAATAAGACACGTCTTGTCTCTGAGAAGGAGTTAAGAAAACAAGTGAGTCCTTTCTGCTTCTCCTGACTCAGTGGGAGGGTCTCCCTGGTGAAACCTGGTCTGAAGCTTCCATTCTGTCCAGGATGCCCTTCAGCAGCTCAGAAATTACTGCTCTCAGCCCACCTTTGGACAATTTCCTGTCATTCACAGCAGCCACCTCTCTGTCTCCCCATGACGCCGGGAATGCAAGCAGGAAACTGGGTTTCTCTGCTCCTCGTGGACCTCCTAATTGTTATTATACCTAATAGTCTTTCCCACTGGGACACAGAATTTCTGATGTGCTCATTCTGACTATAATCATACTTAATTAGCCAAATTCTCTGTATGTCTTCGGTGTAACCTGACAGTTCTACAGCGTTTTTTATATTGAAGGATTAAAAAAAACTTCTTCACAAGCTAGCTACTTGTTGACACGGTGCAGTGTGCTCCAGCAAGGTGCTGTTAGATTTCCCTTCCTGCACATGATCACAAAAGAAAAAGGTTGGGTCTTTCCCTATTCTAGTAAGCCTCAAAAAAACCCCACATGGGACAGCCTGACCACCTATCCA
This sequence comes from Pseudotriccus pelzelni, assembly GCA_035584735.1. NCBI lineage: Eukaryota > Metazoa > Chordata > Aves > Passeriformes > Tyrannidae > Pseudotriccus > Pseudotriccus pelzelni. The sequence continues at coordinate 14,461,578 of JAWMRA010000020.1, forward strand.
CGGCTCAGAAACAACAAGCAGCAGCCAAGAGGCAATTGGATTTAAGGCATTCAGAGATTCTGCTGGCCAAAGAGAGCAAACCCTGGGCCGAAAGGAGCATTCACACTCTGACAAAGCCATGGAATACCAGCATTCTGCTCGTCTAGTGCTGGTGGGTGATGGGCTGGAGTGATGCTGGTAACACTGAAACCAAAGAGCACAGGCAGCTGAAAACATGAAATGCAGATGACTGAATCCTCTCCAGCTTGTCCTCCAAGTGTATAGACAACATGGCAGATAATTCAAGCTCTTATTCCAGATCCTGAAAAACATGCAGTGTTGTCTGTGTTTGTTTTTTTTTTTAGTAACTTACTTAGTAAAACTCTCCAGAGTAATGTGAATGAGGGTGAGAACCTAGAATGAAAAGGAAGCATCAGAATATAAAGAGAAAAAGATGAAAAATATTTGTAGTCAGATTTACAATTGCTTATTTGAGCCTGAAAGACAAAGAATAATCTTTTCTTTACAGGGGAAAAACTTGCAGGTTTTAGCTTGCTTTTACTGGAAATAGTTCAGAAACCACCCCCTCCCATAAATTAGAAAGTGAAGCTTATATAGCAATTCACCCCTGTCTCTTCCTTTCAAACAGGTCATCAGTTTCTAGTTTTTATGTAATTTCCCAAAATAAAGCTTTCTTCTGTGCACAAAGATTGATTCATGAGACGTTTTTGTCTCTGGGCATTGAGCAGCCTGTAGCTGAATAGAGTTGGAGTTCATGCAACTTAATTGGAAGAGCATCATTTCCAACATCTCCCTAGGATATTTACTATGAATGGTGAGACACAAGAAAAAGAAATTGCTGATGTTTAATATTTTGTGCCATGGAAGAAAAATTATTGTTTCAACCAGCAGCTTGAGTACTTTACAGGTGGGAAAGGGTCTCCCTGTCCAGAACGAACACAGTACTTTTCTTTCACCCTCATCATGTGAAATGATGTGAAAGAAACCAAAACACATGCGAGTTTTCTACTCACATCATCACAGTCACCCCGAGACACCAAAAGTTTGAGAAATCTCAGCACTTCAGAATTTATTGCAGCTCCACAATTCTGCACAGTAACCAGCAATTTCCTTAATGTCTCGCTGAAGGCAGTTATCACAATTACCATTTTCCCAGACTTCGAAACAAAAACAATAATAAATCGTCATCTAAGGAACTCCAAATGCAGGAAGCACCAACAATTTTGGCAAGACTAAAGCATAAAAAGTTTTAGCAACATGGCACCACTCCTTGAAACAAGAAAGCTTTTTCAATTGCCTGCTGCTGATTTAACTGTGATTTTCCACTTAGCAGACAAATGGCACAATGGTTAAAAAAGCCCTGGAAATTGCTGAATCCACTCCCACATAATAAGAGTGAAGGACAGCTGGGAAAAATGTTGGAGCTCTAGAAATGCTTATGTTCTGTCAAAAATTTTGTTTGCAGTACCAGCTGTAGCATCTGGCTTATCTTATGACTTCAATCCTCCTTTTTAGAAAGTGCTTAAAAGATTTTGAAAGTCATTGCACAGGCTGGCTGGAGTCCCTGCTGCCATGGCTGCCCTCTGGCTGAGAGACCCTTGGCATGTTTGGTTATCCTGAATCCCTACATTTCACCCGTTAGGCTGTTCTCCTCTCTGTAAAATGTGACAGCGCACAGTCCCTCCAAGTGGAAAGCAATGACACTCTGCAATGTAAATATGAATATGGTGTATCATCAACTCCGTTGCTGAACCTCTCACATTTGCGGAGAAACTGAAGAGGAAAGTCATTATCTCCTCGGTTTAACTATTGGTTTGTGCTGCTACCCCTTTTTCCTTCAAAAAACCAAACTGTACTGGACTGCAGGATCTGTCTCTTGGAGCGCAGTGTTTACGTACGTGAGGTAGCATTTAACTCCCTTAGGATAATCCTGCTGAAGCCAATTGGTTTACTCGAGTTATACGCCCGCATTTGTGCAACGAAAGGGTAGCAAAGGCTTGTAGCAAAGACAGGGGTGATGATTTACAAATAAGAACTCCCACTGCCACACGCAACTTAACTGATTAGGAAATGCAAATTTGTCGAGTGTGAGTTCCGGGAGGGAAAGGAACGGCTAAGCAGTGTCAGGAAGGCCCGGGGATGTGGGTGAAGGATGTGTGCTGGAGCGTGTTCCCCTCCATCCTCTCTGCTCTCAGAAGTGTGAACACCACACGCCTGAGTTCTGTGTGCGCACTCAGGATCCTCCGGCCAGGATCAGGCAGTGAGATCCTGGCCCTGCTGCGGTCGGTTGTCTCATCTAGGGATGTTAAGACAACAAACACCCCCCGACAGCATTTCTGATTGCTTGATAACAAATGCAAATAAGAAAAGCAAATCGTGCTGTGATCCTCTCTACCTGAGAGGGTACAGGGGCTCAAGATCAACCTCAGTTTGTGCTGTGATTTAGTCCAATATGTAGAAACTGAAGATTCCTCTCTCACTTTGACCTTAAAAAGTAAGGTCAGGAGAGGTCACAAGGAGTGGTACTTCCTTCTCCCACCAACATCCTGCAGCTCTTCCAGTTGACTTCCTTCACATATTTAATGTTATTTAGATTACCCACGCTGGCACCGTCAGCTGCCGCTGTCATGGCCTCATATGCACAAGCTGATGTGACACAGCTCAGCAACTGTGCAGCACACACAGACATCAGCCTGCTCTAATGGAAATCCCTAGATGGAGCAGGGAACGTGACTTTGCTTCCCCGAATTGATCTGATGTTAAATTGGCTGAATTTTGTGGTATTGAGGATTTAAGAACTACATGGATGAGGCACAGCAGCTGTTCCTCAGTTTCTAAGATTTTACTCTTTCCCGTATTTTGCAATCCTTTAATTTGTCTGCTGTACCTTGAAGTAATTTGAGTTTTATTCATCAAATAAAGCTCAAACTTAATTCTGTAACACCTTGGACTGTCATTGCTCAGTTTTTGCTGTGTATCAGTTATGACACAGGACATTCCTTTTCCTTCAGAAAGATCTTGAGATCATACTTATGAAAATGTGATTTAGGATGCTGGGGTCATTATGCAAGTTTTTATACCAAGATTCATCCCCAAGTGTTCAAGAATAAGAACCTGCCTGGTACCTTCCTCAGGATGAGAAGGCAAACATGCTGCAAAGAGAGGCGACATAATTTCATCAATCAAACTCACCACTCGTTAACATTCCCACAAAAGAACAATTCTTCAGCTGATTTTGCAGTGAATGTAAACGTCTTTCCTTCTGTGTTCTTTCAGCTTTACCCAGAGCCTCAGGCTTTCTGCATCCCTGTGCTCATTTCCGTATCACACACTACAGGCTGAGGCATCTTGGGGCACAGGGAAATAGCGCTTTTCTTTCTTCTTTCTCCAGATGCCTCAGTTCTGCACCCTGGAAAAGGCACATTCCATTTGCACAGCTCTCCTCACTCACGGTGCACGCTTTCATATTCAGCACAGAGATTTGTTTCCTAAACCACATTAAGCAGGGAATATTTTTACTAATCCAATTCGGCAAATTATAATTTTATCAGAACCGTCCTTCAGGAAGAGCTTGTGGAAACTGCCCTGCAACTCATCTGGAAAACGTGCCGGAGATAGAAGGATTTATTTTCCAAAGAGAAAGACTCGATCTCTCATTTTAAAAAAAAACAACACTAAACCAACACAGGACAATAGTTAATGTTGCTAACTTTAATATAAGGTCTGTTTTCTGTACCGTAGATAAAAATTCAGCATCTTACAAGAAACAACCTTTACATTAAAAGTCTCTGCAGGAGCACGCATTGCCCTTACCAGTGCTGTCAATATTCAGTGTTCCTGACTAGTGGGAAAGGGGGACACTCTGGAATCAGCAGTGTGGGGGTGGCACACTGACAAACACGTGCACACATTTCTTCTGTTCCTGAGCCTCTGTTAAGGAAATTTTCCTGTCCAACAGTTCCGGAGCCACTTTGAGAATCCCATTCACACCACCCCGGACTATGTTTCAGTGCTCTGTTTCTCTTAGAATGAAAGAATATAGCACAGGATTTAATAAACTGGTTCAAATTTGATTATTTTTGCATGGGTTTGACTTTGATGAAGGTATTAAAGTGCCAGCGTGCTAATTAGCAATGACAAAACAATAACAACTCACAGTGGATCCAGCTTGAGCAAACAGCAGCAGGAAGAATGCTGGGGTCGCAAGAATTAAAAGATAATTAAAGATGCATTGGTTTATGCCTTAGTCATGGACTGAAAATGTCATTAAAGAAATCATCAAACCACCTATAAATAACTCTCTGATTATTTTTCAGGGAAATTGTCAGGTGTTTCAACTCTGCTCAATTGTCTGTTTTCCTTCCTCAGCAGAAGAAAGACCAAAATGTTTACTAGATTATTTAAAGGTTATTTAAATGTTATTTTATGGATTATTTAAATGTTCTTTTATAGACCGCTGTCTATAGAAAGACTAGCGTTTTCAGCATATATGGCTTAGGGAATAGCAAGAAAACTAATGTGATGAAAAAGGAACTAATTTTGAAGCAACAAAACAAGGATCAAGAAAAGAAAAAAGCACAAGGTCATGTTCTGATATGAAGTAAAATTCAGATGAGAATGAAGGATAACCACATTTTTTATCCTTTTACAACACAACCTAGAATTTAGCACAGGGTATTTGATTCTGCCATCCAAATATGACCTGATTATTTATTTTCCAGCTCTAAAATAAATTACTTTGGGATGGAGCCTCCCGTTGAAATCCAAGGTATACACAGCTCATTAGTACTGCCTCCTGCCTACTCAGCACAGCAGCCCTAATCCACTTCAATTTTCCCAGCCCTGATTCAGGTTGGGTTTCCCCCATTCATGATTCCATCCGTAACCCAGTCCAAGTTTCCCCCCATTCCTGAGCACAGCCTCGATCCAGCCCGGGTTTCCACCATTAGACGTTCCATCTGGGATTCAGTCCTGGTTTTTCCCCATTCCCGATACCAGCCTCGATCCAGGCTGGTTTTCCCCTAATAGAGATTCCTGACCTGATCCAGGCCCGATTTCCCCCCAGTTCGTGATTCCAGTCCCAATCCAGGCGGGGATTCTGGATCTCAGCCCCAATCCTGGATCTCAGCCCCAATCCCATCTGGGTTTTCCCCACTAGAGATTCCAGCCCTAATCCAGGCCGGGTTCTTCCCCCCGCCCCACGCCATTCATGATTCCAGCTGCGATCCAGGCCGGGTTTCCCCCATTCCGGATTCCAACTGGAATCCAGTCCGGGTTTCCCCCATTCCGGATTCCAGCCGGAATCCAGGCCGGGTTTTCCTCCATGCTGGATTCCAGCCGGAATCCAGGCCGGGTTTTCCTCCATGCTGGATTCCAGCCGGGATCCAGGCCGGGTTTTCCTCCATGCTGGATTCCAGCCGGAATCCAGGCCGGGTTTCCCCCATTCCGGATTCCAGCCGGGATCCAGGCCGGGTTTCCCCCATTCCGGATTCCAGCCGGGATCCAGGCCGGGTTTTCCTCCGTGCTGGATTCCAGCTCCGATCCCGTCCCGGTTTCCCCCCACAGACACTCCTGATCCCGGCGCGCTCCAGTCCGGGTTCCGCGCACGGCCGGTGCCGCGCAGGCGCAGTGCGGGCGGCGGGCGGTGCCGGGCGGGCTGCGCGGGAGCCCCGACCCGGCGGGTCCCGGTGCCGCTCCCGGCCCGGGCCATGGCCGAGGCGTATTTCCCGGTGGGCCCCGGGCTGGGGCTGGAGGAGAACTTTCTATCGCTCGACGACATCCTGATGTCGCAGGAGAAGCTGCCGGGGCGCGCCGAGAGCGCTCTGCCGCGCCTGGCCCTGGCGCTGGGACAGGGGGCCGGCGGCGCCGAGGCCCTCCCGGAGGTAACGGGGGACGGGGACGAGAAGCGCCCCCGGGGGGATGCGGGACTGCCCCGGGGCCGTCGCCTCGCCCCCACCCCGTGTCCCGCCCCCCAGCCCCGTCCGCCCGCAGTTTTCCGCTGCCGCTGCAACGAAATCGGCGCTTCCCGCTGCTTTTCAAAAAGTTATCTTTGCTTTTATCATATGCACTTTGTATGTTTGGGGTTTTGTGGTTTTTTTTTTTGTTTTGTTTTTTTTTTTTTTTTTTTTTATTTTATTTTATTTTATTTTATTTTTTTATTTTCTTTCCTTCTGGTGTTTAATAACCTGACAGTTATTAGGCTGCAGAGCATCGATAAAAACCCCCCGCTTTCGGAGTCTTGCAGTAATAACGCCCCTAAAGCGTGTCCGGTTTATGCTGCAGTCGCAGTAGACTGTTCTGAAAAGAAAATTGTGTTTCTGTAATGCTGGATCTTCATAAATGAAGTTTGTTTTCAGGCTTTGGGGCTGCTTAATGTGTATTCTCCTGGAAAGGACAACTTTTGGTTTCTCTCATTCCTCCAGGGTTCGAAGCTGGAAATCCCACTGTGGCTTGCTAAAGGGCTACACGACAGCAAAAGGAGAATCATTTCTGTGGAACTGCCAAAGATCTACAAGGAAGCCTGGAGGACAGTGTTCAGTGCTGATGCCAATGTGGTTGATCTGCATAAAATGGGGCCCTACTACTATGGATTTGGCTTACAGCTGCTGAATTTTGACAATCCGGAGAATCCTGAGATAGCTCAGAGTATCCTGCAGGCAAGTATCTGATCTAAGGCTTGAAATTTGATTTTGCATTTTTCAGTCTTCCTGGTTTTCCCAGCTGCACAACAGCCTTCGGAAAAAAATGTCCTGGTTTTATCTAAGTGACTCCTGGACTGATTATGAATTTCTAGATCAAGCTGTAGGATGACCCTCCTGACTCCAGCTGGAACCTTCAAGTGTGCGTCCAGGAGTGTAACTTTAGCCTCGAGTTTCCACACTGTCAGTGTGGTGTTTCAAAAAGTCTTGTAAAACAGGATTAGAGGAGATGTAAGGTCATTTAACTGTGCCTGTGCTGCAAGGCAGAATGAATTCACTCACTGTTGTTTCAGTTTTTCTGCCCTGTTTTTAAAGCTCTGTAACAATTGCTCTGGGCAATCTGTTTCAGTGCTTCTTCACCCTAATCACAGAAGGTTTGCTCTGATGTCTAAACCAAAGCTCCTTCAAAGCAATACAAGCTCTGTTCTGTTTGTCTTGTACAAAGTAAACGCTGAGGACAGAGTATTCTCTTCCTTCCTGCAGCAGTCTCAGTTCATTTGATATCTATCTGTGGGCCATGTTTTCTAACCTCTGATTGTCCTTGTTTCTGGGATCTTTTCAGTGGATCTGCATCTGTTCTGCCATGCCCTGGACAGCACAGTCTCGTGCTCGGGACTTGTCCTGATGAAAACAAAAGGATTACTTTGTGAATTTTCTTAGGCTGTGGTGCTCATTGTTCATTGTGGTGCAGCGTCTCATTTGTCAGGATGCAGTGACTGCTCTGTGGTTGGTCTGCCTTCCACAGCGAGATGGTACAGGTTTCATACACAGACAATTGTTTATCTTCCTGACTTTGTACAGTTCCCTATTTCTGCCTTAATGCAAAACCTTATGTTAGTCGTGGGTGAATTACATCCTACTGTTTTCACACCTTTCCAATTTGTCAGGATCAGTATGAATTGAGAGTTCTGCTCCACAACATGCCTGCAGTCACCCCTCCTCCTTCTCCTGCATGTTATTTGCTGATTTAATAACCACAACTTCTTATTCCTTTAGTAAGCTCATTAATTAACGACTCAAACAGTACTTGGTTCCAGATAGACCCTTGTGGAACTCCACTCAGTATGTTCTTCCCTCCTGACAGGAGCTATGGGTGGTGGTTGTCTTTCCCAACCATCTGTGGGGTGGCCTGGCTAAATCTTCCAAGAATGCTCCATGAGAGATACCCCCTCCACTGTTCTCCTCCCTGTGCAAGGCCTGGCATCCTTCCATAACAGAAAACGAGGCTGGTCCCTCGGAGTTTGTTCTTGGCAAGTCCACATTGGCTGTTACTCTTTTATTCTCTTACAGAAGTTTATGTATAGTCTGCTTGTTCCATTATGCTTCCAGCAATTGATACTGATGGATTTATAATTCCCTGGCTCTTCCTTCCTCCCTTTCCATCTCCCCTTTTCTCTTTTAAAAGATAGATATTGTCTTCGCCAGTTTCCGGACTTCAGTGCTCCTTGAGCTTTTAACCATAACCACTAACAGCTCTGAGATCTCTTCAGCCAGGTCTCTGAAGTGGGCTGGGATGATTGCTGTTGCATTTGGTTTTTTTCTTTCTCTGTGCTTTACATTAAGGCTGATGCAGAGAGGCTTTAAAATGCTGCTGTTTTCTAGGAGTTGTCCACTGAAAATGTGCTTTGTGCATTGAGGAGGTGACCACGCCTTTCCCTGTCTTTTCTCCTTTTGCTAATGGACATCTTGGGGAAAAAAACCCACAGTAGAACTCATTACTTATTGACAGAAAAATCAAAGCACACGAGGTTTTTGCCTTGTTGAAAGCAAACAGGAGGGGGGTTGTGCTGACTTGAAAAATGAACAGAATACAAGAAGAACCCCTCTCTGAAATATTCAGGAACAATAAATGCAAAGTATAACTGTTTGGTGACACAGTCAAAGTGAGAGTGATTAATTTATGTTTCTCCAGTAAGTTCTGATGATTCTAAAATCAGCTTCTGAAATAACAAAGAGTTTTCAAAGAGTTTTGACCCTTTCTTTTTTGACTCCCAAAAGTAAAGATAGGGAGGTAAAAATCCTTAAATATGTGTTGTTGCTTAGCTTTTGAAGATGATATTTATAAGTCGTAGATCAGGGTTTTTTTGACTTTTGTAACAGTTCAGTGTTTTTCTAGCATACTAAAAAAAACCCCACTTTTCAGTAGGGGATTGGCTTAACTGCCGAGTTGTTCACAAACTGCAGCCTGTACGTTCATGCAGCAGCTGCTGTGGCATGAGGTTCATTCCACCCGCTCTAAAGGGACGACTGCTTGTGAAGTGAGATGGAATGGGTTGTAAGTGTGTTTGTGCCCTGTGGTCTCCTCGAGCCTGTCCTTAGGAAGCAGCCAAAATCCAATTCCATGTTTGCTTCCTGTGTATCAGGCACCTGCTCTCCCAGCTCAGGCACGACGTGGTTTTGTCTTCGTACCCGAGGTTAATAAGCGCTGGCTGCAGACCCTTGGCTGGTTGCAAACTGGAGCCTAAACCTTTGGCTTTTCAGTCTTGGAAGCTCCGGGCTGCAGCATCTGAGCTGAGGGAGCCTCTGTGTTAGCTGTCAGTAATTGTGTTTGTCACCTTTAGACGTTCATCAACCGTTTCCGTCGCATCATGGACTCCTCTCAGAACGCCTACAACGAGGACACGTCGGCGCTGGTGGCCCGGCTGGATGAGCTGGAGCGAGCTTTGTTTCAGCTTGGCCAGAAAGGGCTGAATGATTTCCAGTCCTGGGAAAAGGGACAGGCTTCTCAAATCACAGCCTCCAGTCTGGTCCAGAACTACGGGAAAAGAAAGTTCACGGAAGTGGATGGGTAAAAGCCTGAAGAACACGAAGCTGCAGTGAGGGGCATGGAGAGATTTGCAGCCTGTCTGTCTGTCACAGAAAAGTGAATCAGTGTGGGGAGGGGCAGGCTCCCTGTCCATTAATGGGAATTCTCTGTAACATCTTTGGGTTGGACTAGTGCAAAATTTAAAGGCAGAGGGCAAGGGCATAAAAAATGGATCACATCACATCACTGAATAGCTTTACAGCTTACTCACTGCACTCCTGAGGATTTGCAGATAAAGTGTTTGCTAGGTGGCTGAAAGGCTATGAGAGGATTTTCTATAAGGGTAATTAATATTTATTATTCTTCCAAATTGATGTTTACAATACCAGGTCTGGAAAAAAGTGTAATTTATGTATCTTGTCTTGCCCTTCCCCTTCCAACCTCCTGGAAACAGCTGTTGATTTTATGAACAGCTGTTTCCAGGTTCCCTGTTCTTTGGAGAGCCCCAGTGATGTGGAAAAAAATACAGTGCAAGCAGCATTAATTATTTTTCATTTCTTGTCAAAATGGTGGAACAGGTACTCTTTGTGAGGCAGGAATGTTTTTCTTTGCTGACTTCTGTACACAGTGCCCTGGAGCAAAATACCTCCTCAAAGCCACATAACAAGTGGCAGCACAGGTCTCGTGTGCTGCCTTGTCCTCTCTCTCCCTTTTTGACTCTTGTGACCTTGGTGCTGCACAGGGTAGAGAATGTTCCTGTTGGATGCCAGTGGCTTTTGTGATGGATGTGTCTCTGTGATGGGTATTTTAGAGGAGACAGCAGAAGGCGACAAAGAGTCAAGTCTGGACCGGATCAAAAGCAGCAACTTCAGTGGAAATTCTCCCCCATTATCAACCTCTGAGATATCTGTTTTCCCGTGAGAAATCCTTCTGATTACTAATGATTCTAGTAAGTGTCATCCTTGCCAGCAGAAGTGACTGGATTTGGAAGTTGCTGACAGCGCAGTGGTGGATGCCCTTAAACCTGGATCATCTGAAGTCCCATTGGATCGGAGACAGGAAACGGATGGTTATCTCCATAGGGCTTGGATCCTGCAGTCATCGAGATTGTTGTCCTTCGGAAGCAGGTGTGAGACATCTTGTGGGTGCTTCTGAGCCTCTGTGGAAGGTGGACCTTGCAGAATACCTAAGTGGAGGAGCCAGCTCCTGATAATACTGAGCGCTTCCTCTTCCGTGGGAGTGACTGGGAGGTGACACCAAGATCCAAATCTCTGAAGAATTGTTACTGGACTTGCAGATGCACCTGGATATCGGATGCTTCAAACAAGTACAAAGGGTGCACGGCTGTTCCTTGGCCAGGGAAGTTCAAGCTCAGCCTGTGGAGGTGGTGAGAGGGGACAGTGTTCTGGCTTCACAAACATCTTGGTGACTCCACCTCAGCTGCAGAAGGCCAACTGTCCTGCCACAGGAGTCTAATTGGAACCTGTGCCTGACATAAGTATTTTAGTGGCAGGATCAAATGCTGCTGCACTTAATGACTTAATGGCACCTAATGGCTTATGCATTTTCATGAAGCTTTTGTCTGTTGTCCATTTCTGAATTTTTATGCCGAATAAATATTTTGCAAGGGAATGCTCATAGTGTGAAAAGTCTGTTGCTAATTGTCCTGCAGCAGGAAAATCAAATTGAAAAGTCCAGGTCTCTGTAAAAGTGTGGCCATGATGCAGTCCTGCTTCTACCATCCTCCTGGTCTTACAGGTAGTGCAGTGGGGAGCTACATTCGTGCAGTCATGTAAGTGCAGAAGTAATTCCTGACTTATCCCACGTGGGTATTGGCTCTTTGCTCAGGGTGTGGGAGAGACTCTGCCAGCCAATCAATAAGCTATTGATTTTATAAATTGCGTGTTCAGGAACACAAGATGAACTGAGGTGACTCCGTGTTACCTCGACTTTGTTGTGGCGTGGTGGGTGGGAGGTGGAAATTGGCTGTCTCTGTATCCGTACGCTGCTGTGCACTGTGGAATAGACTTCATGTACCATGTCAGAGCTGTGCTTGGTGCTGCAAGGGAGGCAAGTGTAAGGCCATCTGTGACAAGAAGCTTTTTTCAGTTGGTTTCACATTAACTTCTCGTTAAACTCTCAGCTCCTCTTGTTTATCTCCTCTATGTGCTTTTCTCAAGCCAGAGTGGCAGCCAGAGAGGGCCGACCCCAGTTAAATACAAAGAGCTCAGCAACCAGCACACACACACACAGTTTCTCACCTATCTAAATTACCTTTTCACAAAACATTCGTGTTTCTTTCTTTGTCTCCTTTGCTCTGCACAATGTCTTAGTTTGTCCTCTGGCATTGATTCATTTTTGGTTGGAGAACGGAGTGGTTGATTGCTCCTGCCAGCCTGGGAGCCATGGGTGGTGTCATTTGGACCAGCAGCAACCAGGAGGAGCAGCAGCAAGAAATGTTCTGAGAATTGGCATACCGTAGCACAACATATTATTTTCATGAGAGGCACAGTGGTGGCACCCAGCTGAATTAGGAGCACAAGCCTTTTTGGTCTCTGTCGGTGATTTTCTACCCACTTTTTGGTAACCAGACGTTGTAAAAGCTTCATTCAGTATTTTAATGGAACCAGTTACTTAACAGAGATGTGATGTAATCCAGTAGAGGCAGTGCGAATTCACAGTGTGAACCCTTTCTTCACAGAGAGCTGCCTCTGTCCCCAGATGTGCCTTTTATAAACCACATTGTCCAGGAACACAGCACATGGCACAGGAGTTTTGATGATGTTTTAAATAAACCTAACTATTCATCTAGCACTGCCTCTGCATGGCAGGAGGCAATCCAAAGCTGTTTCCTGCCTCAGTTTCTTGGCAAGTGAAGGTAACACTCCCTTGTTAAGAGTGTTTTGTCCTCTGGCTTGTAGGCAGTGCTACAGCAAATATGCCAGCCAGATTTCTGCTGCTCTGCTGCATCTGCCAGAGCTCAGATGCCTACTTGATAAGTGCTTGTCAGAGCTGAAAGATTCTCCATCTCAGAAATCATTCTGATGTCCTTGGTCAGTCCCATTAAACCCTTACTGTGAAGCTTCTTCAGGGCTGCCACATACCTGAAAACTTAAAAGGGCTTTTCCCACTCTCTGCTCTTCTCCCCTACCCTGCAGGGTGGCCAAGTGGGCAGTGCTCATTTGCTAGAGCTGGTGGAGCCTGAGCTCTAAGTCCTGAGCAGAACTGTCAGGACTTTGGGCAAAAGCTGGTGCAAGGATAACAGACTGGTCTGTTTCCATCCTGTCACATGAATGAGTAATGGGGGCAGGCCGTGTGAGCTCCAGCTTATATCTAATAGTTTTGCTTTGCAAGTCTGGCAGCCAGTGCTCCAAGGGGCCCTATAGCACTCTGGTGAGCTGTGGAGGACTTTACACCCTGGCTTCTGCTGTGCTCCCCTTCACAAAGTACTACTGGCTTATTCCTCATCTGGAAAGCTCAGGAAGCGGTGTTAGGATTGACTCTGTGTGTGTTTAAAGGCTGTGATTCAGAGACATCAGAAAGGCAAGAGACCAGCAGGTTGTTCACTATCTGCCAGCCTGAACCCAGTGCTCAACACATACTACCCAGAAATTCAAAGCCCTTCTGCCAGGGACAAGTTCACTGCCCTGTGGGGCCTGGTCGTGGTGGATGGAGCTCTGCCTTTGGCTTCTCCCATTTCTACAAGTCCTGATGACTCTACTGGGACAATGACAGGGAGAAGAAGTAGAGCTGCGTCTGCCCTCTTTTCCCCACCACTTGTTGGAGGGAGCTGTCCTGGGTGCCAAGGAGCAAGAAAAGCAGCCTTGGAGAAGTCACCCCCCACGGTAGCCCTGGAAGCACTCGGCCATAGGAGCAGTGTGCCTGGAGAGGCAGCCAGCTGCATGGAGCAAGGCAGGGAATGTCAGCCACGGTGTCCCTGGGGGTCTGCTTGGGCAGGAGATGGGAGGTGAGAAGATGGGAAGCAGGGGAGGAAAGAGGGGGAGGCTGTCAGGAGGCAAGTCAGCATTCAGTGCAGTTTCCCCACCATTTGAAGGAGTCCTCAAGTGCCTCCACTTACCGCTGTAAACAGTGTAACATCTCAGGAAATAAATTGCAGGTAGAGGAGAGGAGGAGGAGGAGCCAGGAGCCAGAGAGAGTGAAAAAGAACCCAGAGGGGGCTTTAGACAAGGATTGAAAACAAGGGAAGAGGAGACAGTGAGCTTCCACCTCCCTTGGGCACTGTTTCCATCGAGTATGCTTGGTTGGGTTTGCTTCACAGAGGAAATTCCTCGGGGGATCCTCTTCCCTGAGGGCTGGCCAAGCTTCCCTGTGCAGGCTCCAAACTCCTGGGAGCCCATCAGAGCTGACCCCAGGGTGCTGCTCCAGGGGAGCAGAGCGGCACAAGAGCAGTGGCTGCCCCCGGACCACTCCTCGCCTGGTGTGGAAAATTACAAGGGGCAGCACAGCCCCAAAAAGCCAAGGCATTTGTTCTGATTTTCGAGACACTTCATTAATGTCATTGACAATACCAGCAGGTTCCTGAGATTAGCGTGCTTCTATTTTTGAAGAGTTATTCCTCGTGGCAGGCTGCCATGCAGTGCCGGTGGCCTTAGTATCCTTTCTATCTGGATTGGCAGGACACACTGGTCTGTTGCCTTTGTGAAGGCTTGTAGCTCTTTGCTGTGCTCCCCCACACCTTGGGGAAAATGTTATCTTCAGGTTTCTCGGCTAAACCTGTGCAAGGCAGAAATCCCTTGTGTTTTAGGGCAGAAGCCACTTTTCCTCTGCTGGGTTGAGGCAAGGCACGGGCAGCAGCTGGGCTGAGAGGGTTTGGGGTGTGAGGAGCACGTAGGGGCACAGATGGGGTTTGCAGAGTGCAGTGTGTTCCACCTCAGGGTGCTCTCTGGTTGGGCCTGGGTCTGGGTGCAGAGTTCCAGGCGCAGCATCTCAGGGGAACAGCACGTTGTGCTGATGCGGCAGGTGAGGGATGTGGCTGCCCTGGTGCACGTTCCTGGGCAGGGCCAAGTCTGCAGCACTGCATCCTGCTGGGTCAGGATGTCATGGGGAAAGCAGCTGGCATCCTCTGAGGGAAGGTGAGGTTCCTCTGCTCATCAGCTCAGCCCCCTTGGAAACACAAACTGTGGAACTTGCTTCTCTCCATCTCTAGCTGGAAGGTGTAGGAGTGCAGCAGCACCCCAGGGCCATTTCATACTGCTGTTCTCTTCTTAGTGTGTCTTTAATGCCTGATGTTGTGATATCAGAACTGTGCTGGAGTCATGGCACTCAAATGCTCTGCATGCTGCTCTTGTCTCTGCTTCAGGCTCAAGTTCTTCTTGACAACTACTCATTAAAACCATGTTACCTTCAATTAGCCTAAGAAATGGAGGAGTGAAAACTGCCTTAAAGCTTGGAAACTGTCTCCAGCTTATGCTGGGATCCTGTAAAATCAGTGAAAAATAGCTTCACTTTAAGAAATACCAGTTTTCCTGCAGTTGAGCTTGAGAAACTGCAAGACGGTCCCAGGCTTACTCCCCTCAGATTTCTCTGTGCCTAAAAACAGGCAGTGGTAAGGAGATGTCTCCTGAGGGTCATGATGGTGCTGTTCCATCTCTGTTGTGATGCTATGATACAAAAAAATCTGACAAAAATCAAATGGAGGTTGAAAACTGCTCTCTCTGCTTGTGTGGCTTATAAGACTGAACTTGTCTCTAGCTGTCCTGTTGGTCCTTTGAGGGCCCTGGGTTCTCCCTAGGGAAGGCAGAAGCACAGGGAGGATTGTGATAAACACTTACAAACCCTTGCTGGACATAAAAGACAGTTTCTCCCCCTCGTTTCAGGCTAAGAAGCTGCCAAATCCTTGGGATGCAATGTGTCTCCTTTTTTGTTTTATTATTATTTTCTCAGGCATTAGAGCACAAGTGGAGTGAGGAGGTGACCACAGGAGGACATCATCCTATGGGTGTATCTTAGCACACAGGCTCCCATCACAGCAAGGATTTTAGATGAGTTTCTTGCTTTCACCTCTCTTACAAATACAACATCCCTGGGTGTTGGGTGTTTAATTGACACCTGGGGGAGTGGGAGCTGGTGGATCCCCTTTCCTAGCTGCTCTTTGTGCCCATGGGTGGCTAAATGGCCACTTTTGCTGTTGCGGCAGCTCTGCATCTGGGGTCAGGGAGTGGAGGGCTCCTGGGCACCATTAACAAAGTCACTGTGGGAGTCACCCTCTGCAAAGACTTTTAGAGAAGAGTCCCCGTCTCAGCTATGGTGCTGGAGATCCAAGGAGTGCTGATGAAGTGGAGCCAAGTCTCCTGGGCAGGGCTGTACTCTACTGTACTGCCCCTGAATTTGGGCTGGCTCCAGTGAAACCAGCAGCGTGTTACCCCAGGTTTGCACCACATCAGCAGGGTTCATTGCAGTCATGGGGGATTTACTAAGCCTGGAGGCTGAGCTGTGATTTTTCCTTTCAGTTTGGGCTCTCAGGTGCACAAATGCAGCTCTAGCTGCCTGGCTGTGAGCCTGTCCCTGCTGATGCAGGCAGAATGGGGTGAACAGACTGTGGCCTCCCTGGATGGCCAGGCCTCCCCTGATGAGCACTGCTCTGGATTCACACCAGCATCCTCCAAGCAGTGGTGTTTAACTGAGCAATGCCACCCTCCTGGAGCTCTCCTGCACCCTGGCTGACCAGGCTGTGCCCAGCACCCTGGAGCTTCAGCTGAGTCAACAGGGCAGGACAGCACAGGAAAAGGAAAATCACTGCCAATCAGGCCTTGGGAACAGCATCTGCTTCATGGCAGAGACCGATTTAATCTCCTTAGCAATCGCCTCAATTGTAGAATCAGCAGGATGCTAATTAATTGAGAGGCACTCAACAACAGCCATTGAGATCCCTCCTGGCTTTAAGTGGAACCCTTTTGGGTTTGGCGATTGTGGCTGGCTGCTCTCCTAAGCGAGAGGGTCTGCCCTGGGGCTGAAGTCCTGTGTGGGGTGTCTGACACCAGTCACCCCCGCTGCTGCCCATCCCTCTCTGCTGGCTCTGCCTGGGGCTGGGGTGTCCCCACACCAGTGGGATGGTGCCACAGCTGTATGATGCTGGGGAAGATCCTGGCAGAGAGGGGCGGCTGTGATCCATGGAACCCTTCACCCTGCCTCTCCCCCTGGCCCCTTCAGCCTGGAGCCAGCCTCTCACCTCCACCCTGAAAGCCCACAAGCCGATTAAGCCCAGCATGTTAATTGGCTGTGACAGCTCATTTCGTTGTCTTGCACTTAGTTATTGATGGGGTGCGTGTGATCAGATTCCCAGCGAAGGTCAGTGCCAGGCTGGGCCAGAGCCCCCTCTTTGGTCCAGCCCAGCGTGTGGGATGGGACTGCAGAAGCCCTGCCAGGATCAGCTGTAAACCAGCAACGTCCAGGGTGATTTTACCCCAGGGTTGTGCAACACCCTGACTTGAACAGGAGAACCTGGAGGGTGGAGGAGAAGTGGGTCTGGATGGGTGTCTTGCACCCACTGGTGCAACCCACCCTTTCCAGGGCTGTTGGACACAAGGATTGGATGTAAAGCCCCTGAGCTGGGACCAGGACAGCACCTGGTCCCTAAACCAGTTTGGTGACTTCATCTTAGTTTTGTCTTGTGCTTCTCCTACAAGGGCCAGGTGTAACAAGGGAAGGAGGGGATCAGTGGCCAGGAAGTTTGATGCAGGCTCTCCAGAGAGCTGCTGAGTTCACTCAGTTGCTGAGTGAAGAGGCAATGAATAAAAATTGGTGGGTTTTGGTTAAATGCTCCAAGATCCTGGCTGAGGCACTCAAACATACTGAAAAGCTCTCCAGCTTTTCCAAGGAGCCGGAGAGCTGCGAGAGGAAGGTTTATGGTCGTCCAGTGAGCCAGGAGCTGTGGGAGGAAGAGATGAAGACCTGCCTCTGGTGGAGAGGGTTGTGTTGCAAAGGGTTAACGTGCTGTCCTGGGACAGTGGGTGACAGCCCTCAGCCTCTTTCCCAGCATCTGCCAGCTCCGTGGCCCAAATGCAGTGCAACAAGAGAGTGCATTAGTGGGAAGTGGGATGGAATCGTTAGGATTGATGGATCCCCCCAGAGCTAGACGTATTGATCAGCTGAGGGCCAAGGAGAAGGTCAGGGGCGGAGCTGGTGGGGTGCAGGCAAGGGGAGCTGGGTGGCTGCTCCTGTGAAAAGGCTTTTGGGACCAGCAAGGAGGAAAGACTGCAGGTGGCTGCTCGGGCCCCTCCAGCTGCCTTCTGCCTGGGCATGGACTGTCTGTTCTGGAGCCCTTCCCAAATGTACTGTTCTGCCCTGCTGCATCCTCCTCCTGACCCAGGCACCCCACCAGGGAAGATGATGCCTGGAAAACCCCTGATGCTCCAGACTCCTGTGACCAGAGGAAGCCCCCAGCCCCCCAGTCCTCCTCCCACACCCAACCACAGGGAATTCACTCCCCCTCTGGTTTTGCCCAAGGGTTTTCTGTCCCTCCTCTGTGGAAGACCATCCTTGGCTCTGCCACCCACTCAAGAAGGTGGGCCAAGGCCCTTGCCTGGCTTTATTTTGGATGATGTGCTGATGAGGTCCTGGGAGTCTGGGCAGCACAAATGGAGCAGGCTTTGCTTGCCTGGATCAATCTCTGCCTGAAGAAGCACAGGAAGGCCAAAGCCACCCAAGGCTTCTGTGACCATCTGCAAGACTCCCTGAGATACCCCCTCAAGGGTATCCAGCCAGGCAGAGGTTTGAGCTAGAGCAGCTTGTTTTCATGGGCAGCCTGCAAGCAATGGGCTGCAGCTTGGGCATAGGGGGGAGAACCCAAATCCAGCCTTGTGCAGGGATCAGCAGCATTTTGCCATTTCAGTGAGAGGGTTGCTGAGCTCACCTGTGCTTGCTTCTTATCTTTCCAGGATTAGAAGACAAATATAATCTGCTCTAAAAGATCTCCTTGGCCGGCCTGAGGACCTCCACACTCCTGGGAAAGTGGTCTGTGTTCCGAGACCCAAGTGCGCTCAGCTGCTGCCACGTCCTTGTCTCAGCATGAGGTGACTTTGGTATGTGCTTGTGGGACTCCCTGGTACCCAGGCAGGAGTGGGACCCCCTCCCCACCTTCTGGCCAAGCTGCACATTATCAGCCAGTGGGGCTGCAGCCCATGCACGCCTGTCCCCTGTGTCCCCAAAACACAGTTGGTGATTGGGGAACTGTGGAAACTCTGAGAACAGTTGAGTCTTCCCAATCCATCACCCTGCCCTTAAACCATCACAGCAGTTTGCAGCCAGAGAAGTCAGCCCTTGGAAATGGCATTACCCCGTCCTCCAGAGGAAGGTAAGGGTGGGAAACTTTGCTCCATAGTGACAGGTGCTGTGCAATTGAAAATGCTGATTAATGCTGCCTTTGAGAACGTGCCAGTCTCTGGCCTCTGAAGAGAGGGACCCTGCTGTCTCTGCTCTGTCTCACGCCTATCAACTTGCTAAACACACACATGCCATCACTCTGAGCCCCGGGCTCGACTCTGCTGACAGGTATTTATTTAAAGCCTGGCTTGGCTCTGAAAAGTGGTGGTGACAGAAGCAGCACAGCAGGACCAGGCACTGCTGCTGCTCCTGTGGCTGGGAGGAGGCAGGAAGGGATGAAGGGGGCTGCTCCAGAGAGCTGGGCAGGAGATTGTCCTCTGGGCCCAAAGGCAGCCCAGAAAGTCACAGAGGGGCTGTGGGTGTGCTCTGGGAAATGGGAGTGGGACCTCCAGGAGAGGTGTCTGCTGTTGGTGGGTGGGTCTCCAGACCCACAAACTGAACACCTAAGCTGAGATAGAGCTGAGCAGCTTCATCACCAGGAGAAGGAGTTTAGGTGAGTGCAGTGCTGCACACACGCTGTGGGCACACTGTGCTCCAGGGCCAGGTACCTTCCTCTGCAAATCAGCTTTGCTCTGATGTGCCTGGCTGATCAGTGCAGCTGATGGACCCAGACCTTCAATTCCAGACAGAGGTGCCTGTGCAGAGGCAGCTTTGGAAACAGCTGACCGTGAAGTCCCCAGGGCTGCCTTGTTCCTGGCCCGAGTGCAGCTGAGCCATGGGAATTTTTCTTGGCTGGTTGCTGGGCTTTTTTTTTTTTTCTTCTGGCTTTTGGACAAAATCATCCCTTTGCCCTGAGGCAGAGGGGTTGTGAGCACAGGGAGGAACAGGGCTCAGAGGAGCTGCCATCCTGCAGAACTGCTGGGAGGCTCAAGCAGCGAAAAGGGGGGACTCAGGGTTTAAATGAACAGAGAAACTTGAATGAGGCCCAGCCCTATTAGAGGGACATAGGAGAACATCTCGTTAGGGCAGAGCCCGCAGCCAGGATGGAAAATTACTGGTAGCCCAGTGTTTGGAGGGCAGGAGGCAGCCAGGGGGGACTGGCAGCTCGCCAGCCCCAGCACATGCTTTGTGGGGCATACAGGTCACAGCTCTGCCCTGCACCGGGTCATGGAGGCTGTGCTCCCTGTCCTGGGCTCGCGGGCTGCATTGCAGGGAGACAGTGCTGAGCTCCCTGCAGGATTGTACCTTCCCAGGCAGCTTCAGTGGAATGTGTGGTGTCAGGCTGTGGAGCAGCAGGGCTGGCCCCTGTCTGCCCCTGTCCCTGCCCTCAGCCCGAGCCCTGAGCTCACACACAGGCAGTGCCAACGGTGCAGCCTCCCCTTGTTCTGCAAGAAGCTCAGCAGTTCTGCGGGGTGCAACGTGTCCTGGGACCAAGCTGGGAGCTCCGGGCAGGGTTTGAGGTGTCTCTTTTGAGGTGCCCAAGGTCCAATAGCCCTGCTGTCGTTCTGACTGATTATTTTGGGGCCAGCAGATGTAAGGCTGAGGCAGACTGAGCATGCCCTAGGGGTGGGATGCCCATCCTAGGTGGGATGCAGGATGGGGCCCATCACTGACAACAAGTGCTCCAGCACTGCCGTCTCCAGCCCAAGCTGGCCTGGTAGCTCCATCACTATGGCCATGGATCCGGCATGTGATCCCATGCCCAGGGAGCAGCTCTGATTGGCAGAAACCTCTTCCTCAGCACAAGCACCTCCCCACAAAGTCACACTCTGACTGCTTGGTGCGCACTGCTGGTTTCTGGGAGATGGCTCCTGGGCGTTTTTGAAAATAGGTCCTTGGGATATATCTCACCAACTGCTGGTTTTCCTTGTTTCTCCCTCGTTTGAACAGCTTGACTGAAACAGCCCATCAAAGGTCCGGGGCTGAGCAAGGCAGAACCAGAAGCCCCATGTTCCAAACAATGTGTTTATTTAAGGGCAACAGTAAAAACATCACACTCACGCACAACTGAGGCTAAATTTAGCTCTGACTCTGCTGCACATCGTCACTGGGCTGCGTGTGCCTCGGGGTGGTACCGAATCCCCGTGAAACCCTTCAATACAGGCCATTGATCTCACTGATCCCCTGCACAGCCAACGTGGGCAGCCAGCACAGCTGCCCCAGGCTGCTTCTCCTCCTGCCCCCAAATTAATCCTGTGTGCAGCACAGGATGCAGTTTGGGGCTGTCAGATGTGTGTCAAACCCTGGCCTGTCTCAGGGCTTGGATTCAGACCTCTGCTTCCCTTGCTGGTCATGTCTATGGTGCCTCTCTGCTGCTGGCAACTGTGTGCTCTGTCCATCACCAGCTTTCTCCACAGGACGGGTCCATGTGGCACTGCCAGCACTGGGTGCCACTGTGGGGAGGGTGGCCAAGGGGTGCAGAGGTACCTGCAGCGGGATTAGGTGTCCCAGGTCAAGATAGCACTGTGGTTCTTGCAGAAGGAGCTTTGGGGAGGAATGGAGTCATTCTGGAATATTTTTGTTAGAGTTTTGTGGAGTTTTCTTTCTTTTTCATAAAATCTCTCCAGGTTTCTTCCAGGGTCCTGCCACCTCCCTTTTGCCATCGATGGCATCAAGGAGTTAAACAGTTCTGGCCCCTCTGCCTCATCACTTGCAGGCATGACTGGTGAGGAGGAGATAAATCCCAAGCATGAAAAATCTGTTCCCCTAGAAATCCCTGGCAACTGAAAGAGAAGGATGTTTAAATTTGCTCAGTGTCAGGAAGATCTGAATCCAATCCTATCCCATCCCTGACCAGTTCAGAGGAAACCTCTTGGCCGCTGGATCCACAGCAGAGAGTGAAAGGCAGCCCTGGATGCAGGGAAGATCTGGCTCCATTTAAGTGCTGGGGACTGGGCTGGCTCTTATTTGAGGGATTAAAGGGTCCCTGAGCTCCCTGACATCCACGGGCTTTTCCTCTCCTTGAGGTGAGAAGGCGAACGCAGCCTGGATGCAGAGCTCCCGGTGACTCAGCGGGAGAGGTTGAGATCAGCTGAAAACTGGTCGCCATCCAAAAAGCCCGGGACAAGCTGTTAAAACGGATGTAGCGGGGATGGAGATGAATGTCTGCATGAGCAGACGTTCCTCCAGCCCCTCAGCAGCTGTTTGTAGGATGAGCTGCCCACGGCCACTCTCTCAAGGCACCCCCTGGCCCAGCAGCGAAAGGTGTCCCGAAGCAGAGGGGTTTGTTGCCACTGTGGCTGAGGAGTGATGAGGATGAGGTCTGATTCAACCCAGGTGCTGAAGAACCAAGCACACTGAGGGGAGGTTGTGGGGTCCTCAGCAGTTCCCCATGGGGTTGTTTTGGGAAGGGCCAATTTTGGATGGCACGTCCTGTGCAGTTTTCTCAGGCGACTTGGGATTGGAGGCTGTTACATCCCTAGCTGTGGGGAGAAAAAATTAATTAAAGTGATACCAAAGAGGCACACAGGAAGGAACAGTGGCAGAATGGGTCTGCCCAGCTTAGAGACAAGTGGAATTCAGCCCTCTGTCCTCATTGGACCGGCTGTCCCAATTCACAACAATTCAGGTGATTCAGCACCTCATGCTCTGCCCCAAACAGATGCCAGCCAACACCCTCAGCATCAATATGAGGGGGGGAGTCATGCCCCCAGTCGTGGCCTTCACTCTTGGGTGTTCCTTTAGACACCATGACCATCTGCACTCCCTGGCACCTCCAGACCATGACAGCCCTGCAGTGGTGACCCTCATTGCACAGCTCCTCCTTATCCCAGGACCACTGACCCTCTTGATCATGACCACCCTGTGCTCAGGGGAACTTGCATTCCCATGCTCCAGAGGACCCCAGGTCATCCATGTTTCTGTTCCTGGATACTCCCAGGCCCTTTGTCCTTCATGGCCCCACTTTCTAGGACTCCCTAGACCCCTTAGCCATAATGGCTGTGTTCCAGCTATCACTGTTGCAGAGCCCCCGCCTTGCCCTGGATCCTCCCTGAGCATCTTGATTATCACCATCCCCTGCTCTCGGGGAGACCCAGACCCCGTTGTATCCCAGGCTCCCTACCTGGGGCTCCCCAAGGCTCCCACTGTGCCGTGCTCCTGGGACCCTCTGACCACAGGGACCCGTTGGTCCCACTGGCCATCACGGTCCAGCTCTGGGACCTACATGGTACCCTACGGGGTGACGTGTGCCACCCCTCCACAGCATCTCCCTGCCACTGCATCTCCCGTGAAACCCCCGGGGAGCCTCCATCCCTTGTGTAACCCCCAGGGAGCCTCCATCTCCCGATCGCTCCCTCCTGCCCCAGCCCCGTCCCGAGCCCGTTGTTCTCCGGGCGCCCCCTCTCCCAATCGCGGCCCCCGTCCCTCCCCTCGGGCCCCGGCGGGGGGAGGATCCGGCCGGCGGGGCCGTGCCCAGCCCAGCCCCTGCGCCGCCCCACACGCCCCGCACCGGCACCGACTCCGACTCCGGCTCCGGCACCAGCTCCGGCTCCGGCTCCGGCTCCGCTCGCTCCCCGCGCCGGGGCCGCCGCCGCCCCTCCCGCTCCGCCCCGCCCGCCGGGACCCGCCGCCCCGGCATGAAGGTGCTTCGGCACAAGATCGAGCTCCTGACAGGTACGGCCCGGCCCCCCCCGTGCTGGGGAGCGGCGAGGGGGGCGAAGCGAGGATGGGTGATGGGGTGCGGGGAGTAGGAGCCTTCAGCCCCTTCCCGGGAGATGGAGCCGCCCCCCACACCGCCCTCGCCCGCTGCCTTTGCTGCCCCAGGTGTGGGGCTGCCGCGGGTAGGATCCTTTTGGGGGAACGGGAGGTGATGCCTTGCTGCAGCGGGGAAAGCCCAGGCCGGTGGTGCTGGGGGAAGGGAAGACCGAGTCGGCAGCCCCCTGGCAAGGTGGGGGGCACAGCAAGGCAGCTGGAGGGTGGGGGACTGCTGGAACATCCCTGCGGTGCCTCTGTGCTCCTCAGCCAGCCTCCCCTGGGAGTCTCCCCGCTGCCTGGGTGCCTGGAGGAATGGGCTGGGCTGGGCTGGGAAGGCGGCTGCTCTTAGCAACAGCCACTGTGAGACAGCCTGAACCCCCACAAAGCCCCTCGCTGCCACCCCCACCCCCAACCCTGCGATGCTCAGCCCCTGCATCAGTGGCACCCGGTCCCCTGGCCTGGTGGTTCTCGTGGTGTGGCTGCCTGTTCCTTCACCCCCCAGTTGGACTACACTGTTAGGCTGGGCTGTGGGGGCTGTTGGGGTGCAGACCTGTGCCCCTCATGGGGTCAGAGCAAGCTGTGGGTGTTCATCCTGTGCTGCTGGGGCGGGATGTGGCCCAGGCTGTGTCACACTGGGGCTTTCCCACTGCAGCTCCACAGTGGTCCTACTCTGGGGGGCAATGCTGTGGGCACGCGGCCGCATCTCAGACTGGTTTGCAGGTTCCCTTTTTCCCCTCTCCCAGCCTCGCTGGAGGCTGCCTTGGCTTCTTTGCCTGGCAGGGGCCAGCCCTCACTTCTCCAGATCTGCCTCCCGTCTGTTGCACACTGCTCAGTTAGCCCGGAGTATCCGTGCCAGCATCCCGTGGGTGCCACATCCATGCCAGGGCAGGACACAGGTAGTCAGTG
Organism: Pseudotriccus pelzelni; assembly: GCA_035584735.1. NCBI lineage: Eukaryota > Metazoa > Chordata > Aves > Passeriformes > Tyrannidae > Pseudotriccus > Pseudotriccus pelzelni. The sequence continues at coordinate 14,485,905 of JAWMRA010000020.1, forward strand.
GGGAGACTTCTGTGAGGCTGGTGCAACATCCGAGGAACCCCTGCCCTTTCTCTGGTGTAATAATAATAATAATTATTAATAATAATAACAATAACAACAACATCAACAATGTATTTTTGTGCTATGAGCTGGTTCTCCTCCAATAAGCCAGCAATGGGCTGCAGATCCCAGGGGAAGGTAAGCCAACGTGACTGTTCCTGTTCCCATCTATATATGCAGTGCCAGGGCCCTGTTGGGCCAAAGCACTCATGTCCTGCTGGGTTTGGGACTAATTGGGAATTAGGGAAGAGGTGTGTCCCAGCTGTGTGCAGGAAATGGTGGCACCACACTGGGAAGGCAGAGTGGGAGCAGACGTGTGCATTTGGGGTGGCGCCCTGTGGATGGGTGCTTGTTGGAGAGGATTGGGGTGAGCTGCAAGGAAAAGGGCTTGTTTTTGGACACATTAGCCCGGCACGAGATGGGAGCCAAGTTGTTTTGGCTAGGAGACCTGGAACTGTGGCTTCCTCACCAGTGCTCCTCAGTGACAGTGGCCCAACTGGGCTGGGTGGGACTGCCCACAGCCCCACTGCTGCGCTGCCAGGAGCAGGGGCGAGGGTTGGAATGGGAAGCAGAGCACACAGGGAAGGCGGCAGCGTGGCTGCGACCCTGCTCACAGGCTTTGGCACCCATGGGACTCCCCTGTGTACTGATCCCTCCTCCATTCCCACACTCAGCACCACTTTAGGTGACTGTCCCTCGTGTTGTCTCAGGATGCTGGTTGGTGCAGGGCTCTGCCATGTCCCTCTCGAGCCAGCTGTGTCGCCCCATGGGAGCAAGGTCACGGGGCCTTTGCTCGTTGCTCACCCACCCTCCCGCCCATATTAGCTGGAGGCTTTAATTAACAAAGGCATTCACCATACACTAAGTGCTGTTCCCAGCCGCCCTGGGGCCGTGGCCACACGGTGGGTTGACACAGTCAGCGCGGGACGGCTCCTGCTCTTCCAGACCCAGCTATCGGTGAGGCTCATTCTTCTCCCATGTTTTACCCAGGGGTTGTGGGGTTGCGGGGTCGGTGGCTCTGCAGGCTGTGTTGTCTCAGCTGTGCTGGTGGGCTCTGGGCCAGGGCTGTCGCGATGCACAAAGCCATTTCCCCAGCAGCAGCAGCAGCCCAGCCTGGAGCACACTCTGTGGGGCTGAAGGCACCTCTCCCCACTTGGGCTTTGTGTGGCCCCTGGCCTGCAGGGACCCTCTGTGTATGGAGTCTCCTGGTGCTGGGTGCCCTGGGACTCCCGAGAGGCTTCACAGTGGTGTTTCTCCCTCCAAACAGCTCTGGATTGTTGGATGGCTCCCAAGGAGCAAGGCAAAGTGCCGTGTCTGCAGAAAGCAGGCAGGTGGCACAGCCTGCTTGAGTTTCGAATAGAAAACCCGGTCAGATGAGGAAAAGCTGGCTTTAGAGGGGAGTTTATGACCAGCTCCTGTATTTGTGAGGGTCTTACAATGCTCACGGCATTGCTTGGACTTTCCACGTTGTCAGCCCAGGCTGACCTAGGCTTGGAGGTGGACAAAGTGTGGAGCAGGCTCGGCTGAGGCTGTGCAGATGGAGTGGGGTCCGTGTCTGCTGTGGTGCAAGCACAGCCTGTACCATCCTTGTTATGCCCAGGGAGATTGCACAGGGTGAGAAGCCAGTGGAGAGGGTGTGGGATTGAAGCTGGCCCATTTGGAGCAGCAACAACTTGTCTGAAGGCTTGGCCTTGGGGAAGGGGTGGAAATGGAGGCGGCAAAGGCAATGCCTGAGGTCTGGATTCTGCCTGAGCGCAGATAATCCCCTTGCACTGGGACTTGCCAGTTACCCATCTCATCTATACGCCGGGAGGCCTGGATTGTTCCCTGCATCCCCATGTCTGTCACCCTCTGTGTGCAGCCAGCTGCTGATCTCCTTAAACCCTTCTGCTTTCTGAGCTGGGCTTGTGCCTGGGCGTATTTGTGGAGGTGCCAGCACTGGGGGTACAAAGTCCCTGGTCAGCAGCACCCAGTCTCACAGTGCTGCTGAGCGGCAGCTCCATGGAGAAGTCTGTTCCTGCAAGCCCTGGGGCTGAGGTGCCAGCTGGCCAGAACCTGCTTCATAGACAGGGAGAAGACTTTCAGAGCAAAGGCTGCACATTTGATTTTCTCCCATCAATGCTACACAAACTTCAGGCTGTCTCTCTGCTCTCTTTCTGCTTGGAACATCCCTCTGCCTTCCCAGCATGGCTGAGAAACATCACCCCTTGCTCTGACTGTGCAAGGAGATCTTCCTCTGTCCCATCCATACCTATCTGCAGCCTAAAACCAGCCAAAAAGTTGGATTTTCTCTCTTTGATCGATGCTGAAGGCTGGGATGAGAATTGGGATATTCTTGCCCTGGTGCTTACAAAGCGACCAGCATGATCATATGAGGTTGGTCTCTCAGTTTGCCTAAAACTACACCCTGGAGACAGGTTTGTGTTTAACTGGGAGAACTGGACCCGGATAGGAGCTGGGAGCTGAGCTCCTCTAGGCACTGTGTGCTCTGTGCCTGCTTCCAGCTCCCAGCAGATGGGCTCGCTGCGGCCCCTGGACAAGCTGAAGCACCAAGTTCCCATGGTAGCTGGGTGGAGTGAAGCGATTTGTGTCCCATCCCAAAAGGATCCAGAGGGCTGGGGCGAAGGGGACAGAGGCAGGACCTGCCCTGACACCTCCCTTGCCCTGGGCAGGGCTGCTGCTGCAGGAGATGACCATGGCAGGGCTGCATGAGCTGCGCTTCACCGAGGAGAAGCCGCTGCTGCGGGGACAGGACGCCGAGCTGGTGAGTTTGGTGACCCCGCTGGCTCCAGCTCCTGCACACAATGCAGGTGTTTGTGTGCTGTATGGGGCACATGTGTGGTGCTCTGTGTGTGTGTGTGTGTGTGTGTGTGTGTGCTGCTACTGGGCACACGTGTGTGCACGTGTGTGGTGGTGAGTGTGTGTGTGTGCAGACATGACACATACGTGCTCATACACACTGGTGTGTGTGCACACATGCAGGTAGTGCGTGCACCTGTGTGCAGGTGTTGTAGATGTGAGCGTGTGTGTGCACGTGTGTGGGCTCTGGGGAGTGGGTGCTTGTGGTGTCAGGGGGCTTCGTGAGCTGGGTGGGAGGAGGGCGCTGCGGAATTGAGGTGCGGCGAAGGGATGTCTGTGTTCCTAACGGCTCCTTCTCCTGCTCCTCTCTCACCCCAGGAGAACTCAGATGTATTCCTCTCCACTGTGGACACAGACTGGAAGGTAGGACCAGGCATGGGTGATGCTCCCAACCCCTGGGTCTTGCGTGGGACAGCGTCCTGTGGCTGGGGAAGGCTGCGGGGCACTGAGCGGACCCAGGGGTGTTGCTGTCCCTCCTTCCATGGGGATGCAGTGCCTGGTCGGTGCCTGTGCATGGGGCTGCACGTCCATCATGGTCCTCGTCAGGGGGAGTGGGGGACATGCTGCCAGCCATGCTCTGTGCTGGTGCTCGGATGTGGCTGGTGGGCACTTGGCCATGGGCTGGGGACAAAACCTTTAAAACAGGCAATTTCTTCTCAGGAAGGCCGAGCTGCTTTTCCAGCCCCTTTACCATTGCCATGGCAATGGTTTCCTGGGCAATGCCAGCTCCCTGCTTACATAAGGATGTTTGAAAGCCTCTTTCTTTTTTGGAGGGCTGGGGCATTGCCCCCTGTACCACCCACCTCTCTTGGAGAACAGGGCCCCTCTGCTCCCTTGGCTGGCACCTGCCCACCTTCTACCTCCATTTCGCCTCTCCAGTGGAGCCGCACAATATGGCTTCAGGGATCATGGTGAGAAGAGCTCATGCCTGGCTCCCATGTTGGTCTTTGTCTCTCTCACACCTCTGCCCAGGCTCATCCAGCACCAGGCTCCCTCTGCAGAGACTGAGGTGCTGGAAGATAGGAAGGGAAGGCGGCTGGGCTGCCAGAGCCCAGCTTGCTGCCTGTTCCTGTCCTAAAGCATCCCTTCTCCCAGGGGACATCAGTAATTTACTTGAGGTTGTATTTTGCAACTTTGCTATCAACTGGGACCACTGGGAAGGTGGGCTTGGGTGGTGCTGGCCGAGCCCTGACAGATCAGGCACTGAAATAACAGCAGCTGTAAGGGTAAAATAAGTCTGGATTTCATTCATCCTGGGAGAAGGGACAGGAGAACACAGGTCCCTGTTTTAGCAACCCCAAATTAGTGCCCAGACTTCTGATGCTTCCCTGCTTGGTGTCTGTCACCTGTGTGGTGGCAGGGTGCTGATCGAGGAATGAGACCTTTTGTCAGGGTGCTGGGTGATAGCTGCTGTGGTTCACAGAGTGGGAGACTTCTGGAAAGCCACAAAGCAATTGAAAAATGGCAGTGGTGGAAAAGAAATGGTGCCCTTCCCAATAGCTCCAAAGCTGGTGAGATGCTGGGGTTGTGAGTGGCAGGGTGTGCAGGGCTGGGCTGCTCCATGCTCTGCTTGCTCAGGGTTCTTGTTGGCCACTGGAGGGGAGACCAAACTATCTGGTATCACCAAAATGAGGGCAAAGAGGAAGATGGAGATGTGGAAGGAGAGGGAGGTGGCCGTGCCAGGCTGCCCAGAGCTCCCGGTAGCACCACAAGGACCAGTGTGGCTCTTGCTCAGCTGTGCTGGGACAGGGCTTGGTTGGCCCCTGGGGTGCTGAAGAGCAGTGACCCTCCCAGGACAATCTGCATGCCAGTATTTCAGGGATAAGCCCACGGTGATGCCGAACCATGTCCCTGGCGGTGCCAAGTGGGGCGGGTATGGACTGCAAATGCCACACTGATGTGTCTCCATCCCCTCGAGACCTAAAAAAGGAACTGGGCAAAGATCAAGAAAACTTTTCCCAAGCCAGCCGGGCCCTGTGCCCTCTTGGTTCCACTCCAAGAGCCTCAGGGAAGGGATGGGATGAGTTTCCCAGGCTGTGCCAGGGCAACCCCCTCCTTTTCCCCACCTTGGCATTTGCAGGTTGGCTCTGTGCAGGGGCTGGGAGCTGCCTGCCATTTCTTGGGGAGATCTTACCCTTTTTCCTAGGCTCACTTCCTTGGGAAAATTCAATCCAGCCCCCATCTTAACCCTTCCCTGTCCCTCTGCTCCTCCTCAGAGCCAGTCACTGCTCCCTTGGCAGGATGCTCAGGCCTGGCTGGGGCAGTGGTGGGGAGTGGAGAGCCCCCACTGCTGCCAGCTGAAGTGAAGCCCTGGGGGCTGCTGACATAAGCCAAGGTGCAGGAGTGCCAGGGGCAGGTGCCCTGAGACCTGGATGCCCTGCATCCAGCAGGAGGTCTGGGCCACCCGCCAGGCAAACGGGCTAGTAGCCAAAGGGGTGGCAATCCCATTTGATGCTATTCAAGCAGAGTTAGAACTGCTCAGCCCTCCCATCTCCCTGCAACCCTTTTGCTTTCATGCTTTACTTCACCATGGCTCTCCCACCCCTTCTCTCCTCTCCTTTGCCACCTTTGGTCTTTTTTTGCCCCTCCGCATCTCTTGTTTGTTATTTTTTTTTTTTTTTCCCCACGGGCTATGGCTTCTCTTTGGCTTAACAGGCAGCAGGGCTGGGGAAAGCAAAAACGGCACCTGGAGGTGTGAATGGCTTTGTGCCTGTGCCAGGAACCACCTGGGAGCTGGGTTTTCCTCTTCCAGCTGGTCCTTCATTCGCAGGGATGCATCGTTCCAGGCCTGGGTTTGAGCTCCCTGCAGGACAAAGCAGAGCAGAGTAAAACTTCTTTGGTGGAGGCGAGGTGAACGCCACCCCTCTGCCTGTCTGTCTGTGCTTTATCCCACGCCTAGACCCCCTGGCTGCCCAGCCCTGACTTGTTTGCAGGATGTGGCTTTTAGTGGCTCCCTGAAGGGCACCAAAGAGACCGTGGGACTCCTTTTCCATCTGAGATTGTCCAGCTTTGTGCCAGTTCTGCCAGGCTGGGCAGTGGTACTGGGATGGGTAGGGACAGGCAGGGTGCAAGGGGACGGCACCCAGAGATGGCTGGGGGGTTTTGGGGCTGTGGTGGCACGAGGCTGTCCATGGGTGAGAGCTGCGGGCAGATGGAATCGCTCCCTCCCAAAGCCTTGTTGGAATCAGGGAAGAAACCATCTGCCTGCATGCATGTGCACATGGGAATACTCATGTGTGTGTGTGTGTGTGTGTGTGTGCATAGCATGTGTCAGTCCAAGGACAGGATCCAACCCCTTGGTGCTGCAGGGTTGCCTTTCCTCTGCCTTATTTACCTGCCACTGGCTATGTCCGGGTCGGGGACAAATCCTGCATTTCCCCTGTGTGGCTGCAGGTGGGGTGACTGTGCCGCTGGGTAAGGTAACGGAGGTATCTGTGCAGTGTTCACGTGTGTACATGTGTGTGCCCCTCTGTGCACATGAGTCCAAGGTTCTGCATGTGTGCAGGTTTTTGTGCAACCATGAGCACTAGTGTAATGGCCGCGGCGCACATGCTAAGCACACGGGAGAAAGATGCAGCAGGTGTGTTCTTAGCGTGCAAATGACCATGGACGTACATGTACAGGAACATGTGCTGACACAGACACACTGGGCCTGGCCCCGTGGGGGGTGTGCACAAGTATTTTGTGGGGTGCACGTGCTTCAGTAGGGATTGTATGGATTTTTCCAACGTTGGCATGCCCAGACGTGGGTTTGCCTGGCCCTTTTCGCCCATGTTGGTACGTGTTCCTGTGCATGTACATGCGTGGTCACGTGCACACGTGGGGCTCGCCTGCCTCGTCCTTCTCCTGTTTGTTCCGTGTGTACCCGTGTCCATCTGTGGCTGTGTGTGTGCTGCCCGGCGCCTGTGCATCGCTGCGGGGCCTTGGCCTGGCTGGCTGTGGGCTCCACCGTGATTCTGCATGTTTGCGTGGGGCTGGATCCCACGCGTGGGCAGGGGGTGCAGGGAGCGTGGCTGGGCTCTTCCCTGGGTCTGTTGTGAGGGGTGCGAGTGCAGCCCAGCCCAGACACCCCGCCTGTGTCTGTCTGCCGAAAAGAGGGAAGATGGAGAAGGTACCGCGCGGTGCCAGGCGTTTTTTCTTCATAAACAAGGGTATTTGGGGCCAATTGGAGCATGAATAATTCCCGCGGCAGCCAATGGCTGAGTGCTGGCTCCATCGCGGCGCTCGCCTGCAATGGAGGCCAAACCTGCCGAGGGGGAAGGGAGAGGGAGGGCTTAGCGCAGGGCTGGGGCTCCGCTATAAATCGAGGCGAGGGGCTGAGCCAGCGCAGAGCTCTGCTTCGCCCCAGCCTGCTGCACCGCCGGGAGCCCGTGCTTGGCCCACACTGCCTGCGCATCCTCGTCCTCCCAGTTCCTCACCATGCCGGAGTGCTGGGATGGGGTAGGTACTGCCGTGCCCGTGTTCGCTGCCCTCCCTTCGCGGGGAATTTTGCCCCTGCTTGCCCAAGCTGGGCCTTTGCACCCAGCAGGGCTCGGTGTGGGCCAGGCAGGCATTGGGACAGGGGGGACCCATTGCTGGGGAGCCCTTCCTTCCCCCAGCCCTGTTGCCGCATCCCTGATGTGCCGCAGGTTTTGGGGACGCATTGTCCTTGAGCATGTCCTCCCTGAGCTCGGCGGAGATGCTGCACTGAGGCTGAGGCTGAGCGGCTGTGGCCCGTGCTGGGGCTGCCTGCTGCTGGGGGGGCTCACTGCCCCTTCCCCACCCTCTGGGTTGCAGAGGGAGAGGGTCTCTTGCTGTTTCGAAGCAATCCCTTGGTGGCTTTCTGGCCTCTGGGTGACGGCAACACCCGATGGCAACAGGCTGGTGTGGAGGGGGTGAGTGAGGTGGGAGCACTGCAGCGGTGAGCAGGTAACCTGGACATGGGTGGGCTCTGTCAGACACCTACGGGTGCTGAGACTCACACGCCCCTCCTTGCTGGGGCTGTGGGTTGTCTGTGCCCCTCTCTCCTTGCTGCCTGCATCCCCTGCATCCCTAGCCTCTCCCCTCCAGAGAGCATCCCTGCAGCAAAGGGCAGGGCTGTGGTACCCAGCGGTGCTGCAGAGGCTGCACCACGGGCAGGATGTGCCTGGCTTGGTGGGGGGTGGGGAGCAGGAGGTAGCAGTTCTGAGGATGGATCCACTAACTTGGGCATGTGATTTTGGGGTAGGATTGAAGGCTGAGCTGTTGGGGCTCTGATGGGGACTGTGGGCATGGTGATAGCAAGGAGGCAGCCCTGTGCCCAGGATCAGACCACATGGATGCCTCCTGCTCTGTGACCTTGGGCCAGGCCCTTCCTCTGCCTCAGTTGCCCAATCCGTTTTGCAGAGGGACGTCCCTGCTGCCTGATGCAGCTGCAGGGGATGGAAGGACAGCTGTGGGTGAGGGCTGGGGTCAGGGTGCCCTTGGGAGCTGAGAGTTGTCTCCACAGAGTCCTTGAGGTGCCTTTGGGTGCTGTGCTCCCCCAGGGACAGCAGATCTAAGTGAGAGGAGGCACTGCAGTGAGGAGACCCTGTCCTGAGGTGGTTCCTCCCACCCGAGGCCTGTGTCCTTCAGAGTCCTTGGTGGCGTGTAACCCGCGTGAGCATCCACGTACCTGCTCCCCTCCCACCAGCCCATCCATGGGGCTGCCAGTGCCAGCAGTGAGGATCGTGACGGTTGGGCACCCTGCCATCATCTCCTGCCCGGCCCTGCCCAGCACATGATGCTCCTGCATCCACCGGATCCCAGCCTCTAGGTCACTCCCAGTGGACTGGCTGGCAGGCCTGAGCATCTGGAGGGGATGTCTGGTCCCTTGTTCCTGGGCAGCACTTGGGCTCACAGCCTCGGTTTCCCTTACTGGCTGGGAACAAGGGCCAGGACAGCAAGGCTGGAGCGCTCCTAAACAAGGAAAATGAGGCATGGGGTAGTCTTGTTCTCTGTATGAGGGCACTGGCATTTCAGATGAAAGGTTTTTAAAGTTACTTTAGCTGTAAGTTTGGGATATGGTTGCAGCGTTTCCTGGAATGGTGTCTGGGCTCTGACCTCTGCCTGTTTGTCCCAGGCACAGCAAATCACCTTGCAACTAGGCCATGTAAAGCCCCACCCTGTTGCCAAAATTTCCTCAGTCCCAGGGCCTTGAAGATCTCCTGTCCTGTCCTGTGGTCCACCTGTCCCATCCCATGATCCTCCTTTCTCAAGCCCTCTTGGATCCCATCCCTTGATCCCATCCCATAATACACGTCCAACCCTAAATGCTATGATCCTATCTAATGTCTTCCCTTCTCTTCGGAAGCTGATGGAAGCTGGGAGCATTTGTATGTGATTGTCCTGCTTTCTACCACCTCTGGGATGCCCAAAGCCACTTTTTTTTTCCTTCTGGAACAGCTGCTCCTCTTTCCCTTGTCCTCCCATGGGACCAGCCATGTAGGGAAGCATGCACCCAGTGAAGGGTGTGATGGCAGGGCAGGAGAGGATGTCTTAGGGCAGGTGGGCATCACCCCCATCTCTCCTTTTCCCCCAGGAACACGACATTGAGACCCCCTATGGGCTGCTGCACGTGGTCATCCGGGGCTCTCCCAAGGGGAACCGCCCAGCCATCCTGACGTACCACGATGTGGGGCTCAACCGTGAGTGCTGCTCCCTGGGCCGAGGGTGCAAGGGCAGGTGGGAGTGAGCCCGAGGCTGCATGGGGTGCCAGGATATAGGGCCAAAGCCCCTGGCTCAGCTCCTTGTGCCTCCTCCCATGGAGGGTCCTCAGGCTGCGTTTGGTCCCCCCAGGGATCTGGAAGCGCCGGGAGAGTTTGGATGCTCAAAGCCCAAAGCCCAGGCCAGGCACAGCCAGGAGTGCTTGGCTACCCTTGTGCTGTCTGTCTGTCTGTCTGTCTGCCCACCCACACCAGGCAGGGATGGCATATGGGGGATGCAGGGTTGGTCCCCACTGCTGCCACTGCCACCACCAGCCTGTTGGTATTCAGAGCATGGACCCAGCTGGCAGCAGGGAACAGTGGGGGACAAAAGAGACTGGGAATAGCAGGGAAGGAGGGACTCTGGGCAGAGGCTCTGGATGTCGAGATGCTGCACTTTCTGTCAGCCTGCAGCCTTGGATCTGCACCCCAGACCCCTGCCCTGGGCTGTGCCCTCCAGCTGAGCCAGAATACCCAATTCCCTGGGAGCAGGGAGAAGCATTTCCTGCTCTGCTGGCGGCTGAGGCTGAGTCACTGACACGCTACGTGAGCTGCCTCAGCATCGCAGCAGCTCTGTTGTGTTCAGGTACACGTCATGTTGGCTGCAAAGGGCTCTACAACCTGCCTCATCCCCACATTTTGGGAGGGACATCCTGGCGCTGATGCCATGGGACAGGACCCCTCCAAGCCCCAGCAGTGTCTGTATCCCACTGCAATGGCAGGGGCCTGTCCACAGCAGCACTGTGCCTGTTTTCTTTGACTGTTTCCGAGCAGGCAGATTTGCAGCTGTTTCTCAAATCCCGTGTTTGCTTGAGCCCTTTCTGGGGATTTTGGATGGGGCCAATAATACTCCAGGCTGCTAATCCCACTGCCCGCTGGGTGGTCTTGCAGCCCTGGGCTTTGAATTCCCCCAGTCCCATCCCTCCAAGGCTCACCAGTGAGGCTCACCCCAAGCTCCTCATCCTCCTGGCTGTGTCTGCCTATCGCTGTGCCTCCCAACACCTGTAGAGATGCAGCCCTTGCTGCAGTAGTTGTGGCCTCTGCTGCAGGGGTGAGGAGCGTCGGGGGAAGGGGATGGGATGGCTTTGGTGGCATGTCACGTCCTGCTTGATGGGCAGTGTGAGGGCATGCAGCCTCCATCCATGCTCCCCTGACCCACCAGGCCCCAGCGCCAGGGTGTTTGGTCTCTGATCTCCACCTGCCCTTTGACAGACAAGCTTTGCTTCAACACCTTCTTCAACTACGAGGACATGCAGGAGATCACGAAGCACTTTGTGGTGTGCCATGTGGATGCGCCGGGCCAGCAGGCAGGAGCCTCACAGTTCCCCCAGGGGTAGGTGTCCGTTTGGTCAGGGGCCCACTGTGCCCACCGGGATGTCACCTCCCTGTCCCTTGGGTTGTCACTGCTTGGCAGTCGTGCCCTGCCTGTGGGTCTCTCCAAACTGCGTCAAAGCCCGTGGCAGACGACTGGCCCAGGGTGGGCAATGGGGGTGGTTTACAAGTGGATGGAATTTCCCTGCCCACTTCAGGCAGCCCAGCTGCCCCAGATATCCCACTGTGAACAGAGTCCATAATCACCATTCTGTGCTTCCCCGTGCCACAGGTACCAGTATCCTTCCATGGACCAGCTGGCTGCCATGCTACCCAGTGTGGTGCAGCATTTTGGGTGAGTCAACCTCTCCTCCACGGCTGCTGGCTGAGGGTCCTGGCCAGGGAGATGGGCAGAAGGAAAGGGTCTGGGGTTGGAGAGTTGTCCCTGTAAGCTGGCAGCCTGCAAATCTTCTTGTGCCTGATGCTGTGGGTGGAGGAGTGTCCCAGGAAACATGTACTGTCCCACCCTACCCACCTCTCCATATTTCCAGGTTCAAGTACGTGATCGGGATCGGTGTTGGGGCAGGAGCCTACGTGCTGGCCAAGTTTGCGGTGAGCCTGGAGCTGGGATGGGCTGGCCCTGAGCTGCTGGTACCTGCTGTCAGCCAAGGGCATGGGGAAAGGCAGGAGCTGACACCTCCAGGCAGTCTCTGCTGCTGCAAAGGCTCCTGGAGTGATGTGGGGCCAGGATGGCAGTGCCATGGCTGTGGTGTCTGGGCAGTCTCACCACAGGTCTCCCATCACTCCAAGGGCCATATCGGCTCTGTACAATGCCTGTGCAGTGGCACTGGTGGGGGCTGCCCAAGGCACATCTCCCCTCCCCTCTGAGCCTTTCCCTCTTGCTCACTGCAGCTCATCTTCCCTGACCTGGTCGAAGGACTGGTCCTTATGAACATCGACCCCAATGGCAAAGGCTGGATTGACTGGGCAGCTGCCAAGGTGGGCAGCAACCCGACCCCTCCTGCTGGCCCTGGCGGCTCCCTGGGGCAGGAGCCAGCCATGGCAGTGCTGTAACTCCCTGTGCTCCCTCCACAGCTCTCTGGCCTCACCAGCACACTGCCGGACATCGTCCTGTCCCACCTGTTCAGCCAGGTAAGGGCTGCGCATCCTACTGGCCCCCTGCCACCGACCCCCTTTCCCAGCATCCCGGCTGGGTCACCTGGGCTGTGCCCTTCCAGGTGCTGCGGTGCCTCTGGACCTGACCCATGCTCAGGGGCAGGGTTAGTCAAACCTTGCCTGACCTGGGGATTAGCCTTGAAGAATCTGTGACTCATGTCCATGTCCTGCCCAGCTGCATTGCCCAGTATCCTCCTCCTTGTCCCTGCTGACCATGCATGGGCAGGCCTGGGGGAGCAGGGTATGTCCCTGAAACCTGATCTCCATTCCCTCCTGGCACAGGAAGAGCTGATGAACAACACGGAGTTGGTGCAGAGTTACCGGCAGCAGATCGGCAGTGTGGTGAACCAGTTCAACCTCCAGCTCTTCCTCAACATGTATAACAGGTGAGTGCTGCAGGCAGCCCCTGTCTGTGCCAGGGTGAGGGGCTGCTGTGGTGATGGGTGGCTCTGAGGTCACTCTGGGGACCCAGACTCGTGTTGGGTGCTGTCATCACCCTGTCGTCACCTCCAGCAAGGCAGGCAGCAGAGCAAAGTTGTCTGCCACTGCTGGCTGGGGATGTGGGAGTAGTGGTACCTATGCCAAAGGCTTGTCATGTCCCAGAGCCCACCACCATGGGTGCACGTCCCCCGGTCCCCTCTTGCGCTGGGTGCTGGCACAGGCCTGGGAAAGGGAGCAGAGATGCTGTCCCATGTGTGCAGGGGGTTGAGAGTCCTGCCACTCTGCTGGGCACTGCATCCCATGGCATGGGCTCTGCTCGGGATGACCGTGGTCGTCACTCCTGCCACAAGGTGCTGGGACAGCGGGGCTGGGTGCTGCTTCCAAGGGCTGGCAGTTCTTGTGCTGTGGCACTGGTGGTGACATCTGCCCATGGGCTCACACTGGCTCTCTTTTTCCTCCATCAGCCGCAGGGACCTGGACATCAACCGGCCTGGGACTGTACCCAATGCCAAGACACTGCGGTAAGAGTTGTGCTGGCATGGAGGGGTCCCAGGGCAGCGGAGTTCACCCAGCCCAAACCCTGACCATGCCCCTTCCTCCTCTCCCTTCCAGCTGCCCCGTGATGCTGGTGGTCGGAGACAATGCGCCTGCTGAAGAGGGGGTGGTAAGTGATGGTGCAGTCCCTGTAGGGTGGCACACAGATGATGCCCATGCGTGGGCACGCACATGTTCACTGCCTGCTCAGACACATGTCAGCTCCCGTGGGAGCTGTGTGGGAGCGTGCTCGTGCGGGTACCTGTGCACATGCATCTGTGCATGGTTGCCACACCTGGAAAACCTCCCCTTCTTCATACGCCCAGACGAGCTCACAGTGTGCCCACTCAGCTGTGTCGGCACACGGGCACACTCCCTGCTTGGCCTCCTGCACCCAAACAGCCACTGGGGTCCCTCCACACGTCCCCATGGTTGTCCAGCCTTGCACAGTCAGCCACAGGTAGTGTGCAGGTGGCCACATTTGTACAGAAGGTGTTACTGCACACTCACCCCCCTCCTCCATCGCATGTACCTCTGTGCATGTGCACATGAGCACGCTTGTGTGCTTGTACACACGTGTGTGACACACAGAATGCCTCACCAGCCACCCTCATCTCCCTTTCCAGCCCTCACCCAGACACTGCCTGGTAGAAGGAAAGTCCCCTCTGTCCCATGGCAAGGGATGGTGTTTCTGCAGGCTCAGGGCTTGCCTAGTGTCCTGCCTCCTCCTGGCTAGGGTGGGATATGCCAGCTGGAATGCTGTGGGCCAGTGGTGTTACATGTGGGCAACTTCTGCTTGGCTCAGGGCTAATGTCGTTTCTCTCGCCCACAGGTGGAGTGTAACTCCAAGCTGGATCCCACCAACACCACCTTCCTGAAGGTAGGCCAGTGGCAAGGGGCAGCTGGGAGGTCCCTGCTGCCCATGAAGTGCCCCACTGCCGTCTGCCCCAGGGCTGCAGAATGTCCCCATCTCCCCATTCCAGGTCCATCCTGGACATTGGGGCTGGGGAGGTATGGGGAGAGCAGGGTGGCCCCAGCAGTGGCATCCTGTCCCTGGTACCAGGGGACGGTGGGTGGTACAGGCACCCTCCCAAACTAAGCAGGACCTTCTCTCTGCAGATGGCTGACTCCGGTGGGCTGCCTCAGGTCACGCAGGTGAGCCCCCACAACCTCCCCAGTTAAATGGACGTACTGGGCTTTGAGACATGCACTGGTGCTGTCCCTGGCTAGTTGGAACGGGCTGATGAGGGCATAAGGGTCTTGTGCAGGGGCTGCCAGGGGCAGCTCGGGGCTGAGCAGGGATCTCAGCCTTGGTGCTGCCTCAGCTCAGCCAGCTCTCTCCCTACAGCCAGGCAAGCTGACCGAAGCCTTCAAGTACTTCCTGCAAGGCATGGGCTACAGTGAGTGCCGGGGCTGGGTGTGGGGCTGGCGTGGGACTGTGTGTGTGCCTGTGTGCATGTGTGCTGACCCTGCTGCAGGAGAGGAGCCTGGCAGCCCCGTGTGCCCGTCCTGATGGAGAGCTGCATGTGTCTGTGACTCCGTATGTGCAGGTGTTGATCCTGTCTGTCCGTGTGTCTGCAGGGGCATGGGATGTACAGGCTCTGTGTGCACACAGACGTGTGTATGAGGGCTCTGTGTGTACACGTGTGTGGACAGGGTCTCTGTGGAAGCATGCCCACGTGTGTGTGTTTGTGTGTGCACAAGCAAGGGCTGTGTGTGTGCCACAAAAGCGAGTGAGTCCATGTGCACAAGTCTGTGTGAACATGTGTTTGCTTAGGCCTGTGACCACGTGTGTGTGGTGTTCAGGTCTGTGCATACCTGTGCACGCATGCAAAAGTCCATGTGCACACGTGTGTGTTTGCAGGTCCATTCCACGTGTGTGTGTATGTGTGTGTGTGTACAGTTCTGTGTGCCCACGTGCAGGTCCGTGTGCAGGCACACGCGGGGCTGGGCTGGGGTTCCTGGCCCAGTGGAGCCCAGGGGGGGCTGACGCTCTCTCTCTGCCCTCCCTGCCCTTCTCCCGCTCCACCCCTGTCAGTCACCCACCTGAAGGATCGGAGGCTGAGTGGAGGCACAGGTACCGCTCAGAGCTGCTCAGCCCATGCCCGCTGCTGCATGGTGCCTGCCTGGCCTGTGCCCTTAAGCTGCCTGGGCACCTTTGGGAGCAGCCTGGGTGCAGGACTGGCCCTTCGCAGCCAGGTTCCCACTGCCTCGCTCCGCTTTGCCTGAGCAGGGGCTGGGGCTGAGAAATGGCATTTGGAGAAGCCCCACTCCATGCAGGCACAGTCTCAGCAGTGTGTCCACTGTGCTGTCCTCCAGCTGTCCAGGAGCTGTGCCCATCTGGCATCCTGGCTGGGGGAGGGTGTCACCTTCCCTGCACACCCCAGGGAGCCCGGGGAGTTCCCATCCCAGGTCACTCCTTCCCTGGAGCGTGGCAGCCAGGGGTCCTCCCTGCCTGATGCCCGGAGGTTGCATGTCCAGGAGTGGGTCCGGTGTGCAGCCTATCCCAGGGCTACCCGGCCCTGCCCTGCTGTCCCTTACCAGCCTGGAGCTGCTCACGTTGTCACAGCACCGCTTGCTGCAAGCTTGTGCCCGGGCTCATTCTCATCGGGGAGCGGGGCCAGGGGCAGTGTTGGCTCAGGCCCTGGTGGTTTTCGGGGGGAGCTGAGCACCTCGGCCGTCTCTCTGTGCCTGTGCAGTGCCATCTGCCAGCATGACGCGCCTGGCACGCTCCCGCACGGCCTCCCTCACCAGCGCCAGCTCTGTGGATGGCACCCGCCCACGTGCCTGCACCCACTCGGAGAGCACCGAGGCCATGGGGCAGATCAACCACACCATGGAGGTATCGTGCTGAGGTCCACGCCCGCCGCCGACGTCTCCTTCAGAGCCATCTCCCATCCGTCAGCATCCCGCCAGCACCCACCCGCCCCGTGGACATCCTCCACCAGGGCCCTCGCTTCTTTGGGGTCAATTTGTCTTCTTTGCCGCTGGCCTCATCCCCTTGTCTGGTACAGGAGAAGGAGAGGGGCTTTGTCCAGCAGTCACACATGGTTCTGCATTGCTCCTCACCCTCCCTAGCATCGGCTTGGCCCCGGCTTGGGAGGGTGGGTGGCAGGGGGACAGGGCCAGGATGGGGTAGCAGGGTCAGGGTGGTGAGATGGGGACGGGATGCTGGAATGGGATGGGATGTTGGGATGGAACAGGATGTGAGGAGGACACAGGAGGTAGGTTGGTCCCCCAAGGTCAACTGATGGCTGACCAAGTCAAAAGAAAGACAGGAACAGGGAGCAGCGCTTATTGGGAGGTCACTGGTCCGTTCTTAGGGATGCAGCTTCCATGTCTCCCTGATGGCCCTTTCTGGGGAGAGCTAGTATGGTATCCCCTGGCACACCCAGGACCTGCTGCCCCAGAGCTGGCTGAGCCTTGTGAGAAATCACATCCCAAACTTTCTTTGCCCTAGTCGTGTACCCTGAGGGCTGCCCCGGGGCAAGTGGAGAGGGGTCAGCCTTGCTCCAAAAGCCATCAGGGCGGGAGGGTGGCATGAGTGTCTCCCTGCCTCTGCCCATGCCCTTGCCTGTGATGGCACTTCCTTGGTCCCCTGTTGCAAGAAGGATAATCACCGCCTGCCACCAAAAATCCACCAGGAAGGGGGGAGTGAGCTCACTTGGTCCCTGCCATACTGTCAGTTCCCCTCCCAGCTCTTGGGCTGAGGCTGCCAGGGCCCAGAGGCCACTGGTTTTGGGGATGTCACACAGCAAATCCCACCTCCAGTTTTGCCACAGCCTGTGGGCATCACCACCGTGGAGCCATTAGCAATAAGATGAGACACTCCCCCTGCCACGCTGGGGAACCCTCAGCACCCTCTGCCCCACAGGGTGCATCACTGCAAGGTGCTGGCAGTGTGGGGTGACCCACGGGGCGTGGGGAGCACACCAGTGTCTGGCTTTGCCTGCAGAGCTGGCCAGACCCACCACGGCCCTCCAAATCCTCACCCCCCACCTCCAGCATTTCGCCTGCGCGCTGAGCGAGGCGTCTCTCAAGGGCTTGGCTCCCCCTGAGCCGTGGGGCCCCATCCTCACTTGGGGTGGATCTGGTCTCTCACAGTCGGCATGGAGATCCATGTCATCCCGAAACCCCACCACTGGCCAGAGCTGCCACAGCAGCAGAGCCCAGCCCCTCCTGCGGCCGGTGTAAGGCCCTGGCTCTGGGGATGGGTGCTCAGGTCTTTGTAGGGGTTCCATGGGGGACCTGAGCAGGGACCTGTAGGGAACCCACCTGTGCCACCATCTGGGCGAGCAGAACCAGCCCGCTGGAAGCAGGTCCCACCCAGCCCTACAAAAGCATTTGTCCCCCCATGCCCCCCCAGACCCCATCCCTGCTCCCCAGTGAAGGACACACAGGTTCTGGGGCTGCCAACGGGTGTATGAGGGCTTTTGGCCCTGAGACCCGTGCCCCACATGACCCCTCACAAATTAAAAAGCCACCCCAAAATACCAGTGTCCCCGTTTGTCCCCCACTTTGTTCTGCTGTGTGCTTCCTTCTTGGTGTGACTCTGAAAGCTGCGTAGCTCCTTTTTACAGTAGATACTGCTGCGATCTCTTGTTTTTTCAGCGTGTCTTTCCAGATGATATATATATATAAATACCTATACATAATATATATATAAGGGTTTGCCCAGTCCCTGACCTTTTTGGGTTCACTCCTCCTTGCATTCTTGTCCAAGCAGTGCCGTGTGATTTCCCTGGAGGTGGTGTGGCTGTGCTCGCCTTCAGTTCCTCACCTTGGTTTTGTTGGTGGGTTTGTTTGTTTTTCCCTGGTGGTTTGTTCTTTTGATTTTTGTTGGTTTTCCTTTTTTCCCAGTCACAGCAGAATTTAATGCATTTTCCTGTCTGAGTGCAGCCTGATTTTGTCACAGCGGCACCAAGGCTGCAGCACTCACGAGACAGCAATATGTAAACCAGATTTAACTAACCTGTTGCTGTAGAGAGGATTTACTGTGTTGGAAATAAACCAACAAACTAATAAAGATGTTGAGAACCTGCTGTGCTCTTTGTAACGTGCTGCAGGGAAATGGGTCTGAGCCCACCTGGGGCCTGCCTGCAGAGATCTGGCAGGCAGGGAGGAGCAGGGGGGACACCTTGTCCACCAACCTCTCCAGGGGTGCCCGTGGAGGAAAGCACAATACCCAGTGGTGCACAGGGGGGTGGAAGCTTTGGCTTTGGGGTGCCCCATATGTCAGGAGTGGATGGAGGCTGGAAAGCTGCCAGCTGTAGCCCAATGGGGTTGGTTCCAAGGGGTGTCCACTGGAGGAGAAAAAGAGCCATAGCTGCACAACTTGGGGGATGAGCAGAGTCCTTGGGAGGTCCAATCTCACTGTCCTCTACCAGGACTGCTGGCTTCCTGTTTTTCTCCCCATCAAGGTCTAAATGTTCCAGGGTATAGTCTTTTCTAAGTGCATGACGCTTTCCCTGGGAAGGATCATTTCCCTACATCCTAGTCCTTGTCCCTGCTCCGGTGTGTCAATGTCTGCCTTGTACTGGGTCACTCCAGATCGGTCCCAGTCCCGGAAGAGAATCCCAGAGCCAAAGCATGGAGAGTGTGGGACCATGTAGTCCACACTCATTGTTGCCTGGGGTGGGCAGAGAGGAGCCTGGACACGTGGGGAGGGAATACAGACCGCCTGAGACAGACTGAGCTGAGAATTGGGCAGGCAGCCCAGGAGCCTTTCTTGGATGGCTTGCCTGGAGGGGTCTGCTGGTTGCCCCCCTGGCCAGGGTGAGCCACAGCTGTGGGGTGGGGGGTGTTCCACTGTTCAGCCTTATCACTGAGTTGCTGTAATGCTGCTGGACACATTCAGGACATACTTTATGCTACACAGATGGCTGGGATAGGATAACTGTCAGACAAATGATTTCCACATTCTGACTGAATGCAACTCATGGAGCACTGGATGCTGAATACTAGCAGACTGCAACAGAAAGAAAACTAACAACCACCTATTCCCACAGTACTATTGCTAGATTAGAACTCTTCTTCTGTACTTCAAATATTGGCTTAAATAATCTGTTTTCTTGCGATCTGGCACATCTCACCACTCAGTCAACTATGGAGTGTCTCAGCAGCTTCCTGGAACAGAAGTGAGCATGTCACTGAAGTTTTCCTTCCCTTATGTTTACCCAAGAAAGTACGGTCACAGCTTTTTTTAATACTGCCAGTAATACGCACATGAAAACTGGCTCTTGATAATGCATGGGTTTTTATTTCTAGCAGGAGGAGATAATTTAATACATGTAATTCCTCAGGGAAACCTGCAAAGGAATGGGAGCAGCTGGGCAGAAAAAAGTTCAAGGCTGTTTTTTCTGGCCAGATATGGATGCCATTAGTGAGGAGCGAGGGAGCCATATAGGTCAGTGACTCAAATAGTGCATGAAAACGCGACTCAAAGGGTCAGAGCCTGTGATGCATCTGTGGGGTTGCACTGCCACCTGGTGCAGTCTGCAGTGCTCACAGCCTCTGCCCAGCACCGCCTTTGCCTTGTTGGTTTACAACACCTGCCAAAGGACAACTATGCTGATACAAAGGCTGATAATTGGGTCTGGTTATGTAAATAGATAGGAATATGTCAGCATACGGGTA
This sequence comes from Pseudotriccus pelzelni, assembly GCA_035584735.1. Lineage (NCBI taxonomy): Eukaryota > Metazoa > Chordata > Aves > Passeriformes > Tyrannidae > Pseudotriccus > Pseudotriccus pelzelni. The sequence goes on from JAWMRA010000020.1 coordinate 14,505,602, forward strand.
CGGGAACCAAAAGCAGCTGAGCCATGGTAACAGTCACTCCCTCTCCATCTCTCACAGCTGCGCAGAGGCTGCCAGGACAGAGTGGCTGCAGGTTTCTGCCAATTCACTGGCCAGGGACGCTTCAGTCTTTACAGCTGAATGTGTTTGTGTTGTCAGGTGAGCCAGGCTTGGCAAAGTTCACAGTGTTTGTGCTGCTGGGCAGGTGAGGCAGCCCACAGCCCCCCACGTGGGTGTAAGCACAGCCAGGTATTTCTCTCCAGACAGGCCTTTCTCCCTGAGCAAACACCCTGGGGGAGCCCTGACTAATATGACCATGAGGAAAAGTCTCATCCCTGAGATCAGATGGTGACACCCAAGGGCAAAAAGCTTAAAGAACAGTCCATTTTCCCCTTGTTTTCTAAGGCCTTGCTGTATTCACACCCATCACTGAAAACAGAGGGCTGGAAGCATTTAATGCCCTCAAAATCACAGAGTTGTTAGGATTGGAAGGGACCTCTAGAGATTATCCAGTCCAACCCCCCTGCCAAGGCAGGGTCACCTGGAGCAGGTGACACAGGAACGTGTTCAGGAGGGTTGTGAATGTCTCCAGAGAGGGAGAATCCCTGGGCAGCCTCTTCCAGTCCTCTGGCACCCTCAGCATAAAATTCATTCTTATATTGAGGTGAAACTTCTTGCGTTTTAGTTTATGGCTATTGCTCCTTGTCCTGTTGCTGGGCACCGCTGAAGACTCTGGCACTGCGCTCTTGGCGCCCGCCTTCGAGATATTTATACGCGTTTATGAGATCCCCTCTCAGTTTTCTCCAGCCTAAACGGGCCCAGCTCCCTCAGTGCCTCCAGGTAAGAGAGATGCTCCAGACTCCTCATCATCCTTGCGGCCTCTGCTGGACCCTCTCCAGGAGCTCCTCGCCTTTCTCGTACTGGGGAGGCCAGAACTGGACAACACATCGCCCGAGTAGAGGGGTGTAGAACCCCGAGGCTCCCGCGACCGGCCCGGCCCCCACCTTGGAGAGGTTCCAACCCCTCCGCGGCACCGCGGCCGCCGCGGGCTGGGCTGTGGAACTACATCTCCCATGGTGCCCGGGCGGGCCGGCAGGAAACGCGGGGTGCGGGAACGGGGCGGGGGGAATCCCGCGCCCGTGCCCATGGCCGCGCTGAAGTACGCGGGGCTGGAGGACACGGACAGCGAGGAGGAGCTGCCGCCGGGCTGGGAGGAGCGCACCACCAAGGACGGATGGGTTTACTACGCCAAGTAAGGGGAGGCGGCGCGGGCGAGCCCGTTCGGCAGCCCCCGGGGCAGCGTCCGCCGGTGCGGGGCAGGACCCGCCGCGTCCCGCCCCGGGGCGGCGCGGACGAGCTGCCGGGGCTGCAGCCGCGGGGCGAGGCGCCCGTGGGGACTCGGTTTCCGCGTGTGGGCTGGGCTGGGCTGGGCTGCGACAGCCGGCAGGGACAGCGGCAGCCGCCCCTTGCCGAGCCCGGGGCGGTCGGTGCGGTGCGGTGCGGTGCGGTGCGGTGCCACCGCCGCCCGACCCGCCTGGGAAGGATGCGGGAGCCGCCGCAGGGCTGTTTTCAGCGCGCCTCGTGGCTCTCCGTGTTGAGCCCCACGCAGCGTTGTGGGTTTCTTGGTTTCCCTCCGTGTAGGGGCAGAGGAGATGCGGGTCCGATGGAAGTTGGGAGCTACACGTGCAGTCCCGCACCTCTTCATATGCCGCAGCTTGAGCATGAGAGAAAGTTTCGCGTTTAGCACCATCTGCTCGTGCCACTTGAAATGATTGTACTCCTCGCAGGTTATAAAGGGGTCGTGCTGCAGAGGGACCTAACTCAGTGGAATGTATATTTATACACTTTCTCCTCTCTTGTAGTTTCTGTAGCCGTGCTGGTCTTGGGATATGTTTTGCTCTGTTTTAAAGCTGCAAAATTGATTCCCTTCCACGAAAGGGGTGAAAGTGTAGTTTATTCTCACGGGTGGTGAGTTGGCATCTCCCTCCCGAATTCTGCTTTACAAACGCTGGGCAGAATGTTTCTGTTTATCCACACTTCGCTTGCAAACACTGCAAATTCTCTCTAGATGTTCGCTTTTCTTAGGCCAAGTGCCTGTGTATTTCCTTTGATTTCAAAAGCTCTTGTAGAAAGGAATCACCCACACAATAATGAGATACTACTGAGCGTAACTTTGACACAATTAATCCAGCGGGCCAGTTTCTTAATTGTTGTGAAACTGGACCGATTCAGTTTAACGACATGAAATTAATGTATCTTGACTGTCTGAAAAATCTATCCCAGTGTCTCTAAAAATATAGTTGATGTGAACAGGTGTCACACTGTTGCTTCCTTTAATGTACGCTCTGTATCTGTGATACCTCTGCATATTCAGGAAATTTGCTTTAAACCTCATCAACAATACGAACTTTAAACTTAGCTGGAATGGCATTATTTTGATTTTAGGCTTTTAAGAGGTGCTTATGATGAGTTAGGTGTGCACAGAGGTGGACAGGCATTTCTTCGTCAGGCTGCAGTAATTTGGTTAAATATCTTGCAGCTTGTGCAGGGCACGCAGGTGCGGTTGTTTAGGCTCAAATGCCCAGCTGTGATTCCTGTAATACCTGATGTTGACACTGTGAGGTTGTTGTAAGAAGGGAAAGTGGCTTATATTGCGTGTAACTTGCTGTTGGTACTGGGTCTGTGGGTTAGTGGTTATTTGTGTACGTTATTCAGTGTTGTCAGCCTTTATTTCGCTCTTGGGCAGCTGTCGTTTTGGACACTCAGGTAATCCCTGCCTGACTCTTAATATTAAAACTTGGTTGTTATTTAAAAATATTTAATGAGAGGTAAGATTTTAATATGATACCCAAAGTGCTGAAATGAGGTATCTTAAGACCTTGTTTATGTGCAGACCACTTTGCTTATTAGTCTGTAGTCCGGAAAACCTTATGATAGACTAATGTGATACCATTATCAAGTATATTAAATAAATATCCTTCTAGTCAAGGTCTGTGGGTGAACTTAACTGTCCAAAGCTGCAATTGCTCATGTAGAAATCTAACTTATTTAGCTTTTAGCCTGCAAATCTGTATTATTAGGCAAGAGTTTTAGAAAGGTGCTTTTGTAATTTGAAAACTTTTTAGTTTCATTGTTACTAGTTTGGGCTTTTTTTTTTTCTTTTTTCCTTTTTCCTACCAAGGTTCACCATCTTCGAGTTCTTTTCTGAGTGTGTTAACGTTAGCTTTTAACAAGTTCTGAGTTTTCTTTCTTCTCATAAGCAACAAAAGTTAGATTGGAAGTCAGACATTTATTTGAATTTTTATAGACTCCTGTGCTCTCTGGTTAGTTACTTTCAGAACTGTGGCAATATTTTGGATTATTAGGCAATTTTCTAAAATCTTAAACTTTTCTTTTCCTGCAGCCACCTGGAAGAAAAAACACAGTGGGAACATCCTAAGTCTGGGAAGAGGAAACGTGTTGCAGGAGGTTTGTGTTAAGCTTTTGTAATGAATTGAAATTACGTTACAAATATAATTTCCTCCACAAACTTAAGATGATCTCATTTTGATCTTCTGGTTGACACTAATCACCAAGACAAACTGAGCTTGCATAATACAGATGATTTCAGTGGGGTTTTACGTCTGTGTAGGGTGATCACTTTGCAGTTTTATGGCTTTCTTGGTTTGCTCCATAAAGTCAAAGTACCCATTTCTAGGTCAGAAGGTTTGTTTTAGTGTGGCTTGTAAAGCATATAGTCCAGGTCTGGAGTTCTCTGATTGGGTTCTGATTTCCTGATGTCTATCAGATAATACTTATGGTTGAATTATATTCTTTAAAGAGTGTATTTCATTAAAGAATATCCCTGGCACAGAAGGAAGTCTCGTTAGTTTTCATTTTACTTGTTTTCCCTTACCCAGCTGAATGTTTGTGCTGGAACTCAGGAGGCAGACAATGTTGCTGGACACTTCCAGAGGAAAATGACTTCTTAAGGGCCTTGGATCAGTGCCTTAAATTAGATCTTCCCAGAAGCTTCTGTGTGGTGCACCTGGGGGTACTACACTACTGGCAAACCATGTTTCTTTTGGCATTGGCAATCTGACTATAAGTGGAATGCTTTCAGCAGATCTTGTGTCGATCGAACTAAAATGAGTGCTTCTTAGCTGGGGTTAGAAATACTGGGAATGCCATCTGTTAAGTGTTTGTGGGGGATCTTTTATGTAAGAATTTGTTTTGTGAAGGTTTGTTGTTTTTGTTCTTTTATCAGTCCTTCCAACTTGACAGAATCATAGAATCATTTAGGTTTGATTTAATGTATCTTGTGCCCACTTGAGGGTTGTGATCTTTCAACTTTTGCTGTGTGTTACATGTAACTTTTCCTCCATTTAGTTCCATGGTTTTTGCTGTTGACTTTGTCAGGGGTAGATACTAAACTGTGAGCAGTGTAGATGTGTATGTACCAGGAAGCATGACTGCATTTTGCTGGTTTGTGCTTTAACATGAGGTAATCTATAGGAAGAGTTTTTTAGATTATACTTAATCTGCTACTTGTTACTTTTGCGTGGGATCTCCTGTATGTTGTTCTTCTATGAGAGAGCAATAGTGTGTGGTTAGGGAAGCAATCCTTCTTTCAAGTTCCGATATTGAAGTGCAGCAGGTGGTGCACCACCTACAGAAATAACGCAGAATTGTGCCACATCTGTCTGGGAAATCAGTTAAACTTCATATTGGAGTGTACTCTAATGCCAGAAGATGAAGTTAGTGTTCTGTGTGCTTCCTAGATCTGCCATATGGATGGGAGCAGGAGACTGACGAAAATGGACAAGTCTATTTCGTGGAGTAAGTATGTCAAACTGTGGAATGTGTTCAAGTAGGACAACTGTGTTACATGCTGAGTAGCCTTTTGAGTTATGATGCTGTGACAGTATCAGCTGGGAAGACAAAGAGATTAACAAGCACAGCTTCAGAATCCATATGCACATATTAGAGTTGTACCAGTGTCCAAACACCCATTTCTGGTCTTCTGAATTCTTCCACGTGCACAGAAATAGTCACTCGGGTGAATTACTTGCACATCTGCATCTTAGGATGTGAGCTGAGCCTCAGGTAATGTTTATGTAGGCTCATTTTGTTTGTATACCTTTAGGGACAAACTTTAAAAACATACCCAGAACTTTGTCTCTGGTTGTTAACATTGCATTAATGCTTGAAACACACAAGGTGAAAACAAAATTGTTGCAGCTCTGACTCACTTGGAATGTAAAGCACAGAAAGAGATGGGGACAGGGTCAGAGCTAGCAGAGAGTTTTGGAGAAGTGGGAGGGGAGGAAGTTCACAGATGCAGAAAAATGTTTCTGGGCACGTTTCTGTTTGTGTCTTTTTAATGGCAGGGTAAAAATGGGATAGTTATCTTAAACTGACTTATTGGAATAAAGCATGTTCACAGGCCAAAATAGCAGGTGTAGCCTCTCTGTCCTGTGCCTCAGGGCTGAAAACTGAAAGTTGTTGCTTAGTGTGTCTTTCTGATACTTGTCTGAAGAAAACTAAAATATGGTTTTATGGAGGTGAGCCTGGTCCAAATTGTGCTGCTTGCCAAGCTGATGAGAAGCTGCTTGTTTTCAGTTGTTTGAGAAAACAGTACTGAGCTGCATTTGCCCTTGGTGTATTGTTTCAAGGAATAGTGTAGTTTCCTTTTTGTAGACCTCCTAAGAGAACATGATCTGCCCTGATATAATGAGATGTTTTTTTCTTTTTTTTAACCTGACAAAATTCTGCCTTTTATGTCAGGGGTTCACATGAAGTTCAGAACGGCTTGTGGTGGATGTGAATACAATTAGTCATGGATGTTGTCACACCTGGAAAAATGTTTGATTTAAAAAAAGTAATTGGAATTATTTTAACAAAGCTGAAAAAAAAGCTTGATTTTTTTTTTTTTTTTAATTTATAGGATCCACTGGAATTGTGCACAAGAATGGTTGAAATACATTTAAAATCTAAATGCAGAGTACAGAAGAGTTCAAGCAGTTGACTTTTTGTGTTCCTTTGCAGCCACATAAACAAAAGGACTACCTACCTTGACCCAAGACTGGCCTTTACAGTTGAAGATAATCCAGCAAAACCCACTACTAGACAAAAATATGATGGAAACAGTACTGCAATGGAAATACTCCAGGGCCGTGACTTGAGTGGGAAAGTGGTGATAATCACGGGAGCAAACTCCGGAATAGGTAGGTTAACATGACACAGAAGGTAAAACATAACAAGCTTTGTCTCACTGGCTGCTTAGTTGTTTAAATATCTGTGTACTTTTGGTTTTCAAACTTGATTTGCACTTTTTTCATATAAAACCCTTAGTTAGAAAACTTTTTTTTTTAAAAAAGGCGTGGAGAATTTGGAGCTTGCAGGAGAGCTACGGGAAAGACATCAAGCAAGTGCTGAAACAATTGGGTTTTGTCCAGAAAAATAGCAAGGGAGGCATTTTACATTATGTAAACGTATGAAGGATGACTGTGAAAGAGGAGGGAAGTTTCTTTTTATGATCTTGGTGGCTATGACAAGGAGAAAGGTTTGCGAGGCTGCAGGGGAGTTCAGGTAAAGTTGTTTGAGGAAAACTTCCTAAGGACAACAGGTGAACTCAGGTAAAGATTTTCCAGGGAGGTTGTGGAATTTTTGTCTCTGAAGGTACTTTCAAGTGAATTTGATGATGAACTTGTATCAGAATGTTTCACTCAGCAACCTGCACTGGATATGTTGTTTTCTGTGACTTAAATTTGTGGAGGAGCCACAAATATTAAAACACTGCTGTGATTTGGTGTTAGATTTGAATTTTTTTTTTGGTAAATGAGGGAATCAGTGTAAATCCTAAGTCGCTGTTGATCTTTTGTTCCCTTTTGTGGTTTGCGTTTTTCTTCCTGATGGGATTGCGTCAATACTGAAAGAGTCTTTATGCAGTTATTTGGTGGGTTTTATTTCAGTTTCAGGATCTTGACTTAAATGCATTTCTGAGAACACTGGAAAACCTTGGAGGTGTTCTAGAAAATAGGTTAATAACAGGACTCAGCACTCGGAATTCTCTTGGTCTTTACTTATTAATTATTTAAGGGAGTGTTATCCCACAGGAGTCAGATGAAGAATTCAGAGCTTTATTGTGGCTTGCAGTTTAGGCCTTAACATCAGTGCCCTGCTGTCACTGCCTGCTATGCTGCTACAGATTGGCATGGCAGTTGGGACAGCAAGTGTTGTACTTGTCTCAATGAATTTGTGCTTTCTAGTAAGGTTTACATTCCAAATCCTTGGCACAGCATGTCTCTACCTCGCATCCAGCAGCAGAACGTGCTTTGTGTATGCAGCTTTGCAGTCTCTGAACGTTTCAGAGTTACCTGGATTCGAAGGGATTTGCCTCCAGCAGGAGCAGAGCTGCCATTCAGCCTCCCTGAATGAGTTGAAAGTGTTTCAGATAACGGCAAGATGTTAATCTAAGGTGTATGATGCTTTTGTCAAGATTTTTTTTTTTCCCCCCTGTTGCTCCCTCAGTTTATAGTCTGGGTTGATCACAAGTAATGACTCGTATCATTGCACCAGATCTTCTTTGCTTGTGACATACATGCCCACACAAACATATATATATATATATATACACACACACGCTTTCTGTATTTCTCTGAGTAGATCAGGGCAGGATATCATCCCTGCTCGGAAGCACACCAAGAATAGTAGGAGCATCAGTGAAATAAGCCTTGGGCTCGTTCTGCTGTATGAAGTTAGGACACGAGCAATCCACAAGTATGAAGGTGGTGCAGCAAATGTGTGATTAAGGTGGTCTTATGTCCTTTATAACTCAAAACTCTGGCAATACTATGTTACATTTAGTGTTTCCCTAGTTCAGGCTGTGTGTCTGATACTCCTTAAGAATTGCCATGGAGCATGGATTAACGAGGATGCAGTTAGAGAGTTTATGCTTTTTATGTAATCCATGTCTTTTTTTCCTCCTTATGCTTTTTTCTAAGGGCTTCTCAGAGCTGTTGTAGCCTGACCTGGGCTTGTGCTGGTTATGACTTCTGATTGACCTCTTTGATGGAGAAAACAAAGATCAGACTCCTTGGTGTTGCATGAAGGGAACACTCCCCCCTTGGGATTGGCCGATAGTGTTCTTGTCCAATTAGTTTGGACACAAATTTTGGCAGAACTTGAAGTTTCCTTGAGACTTGGTTTTCTGAGTCCTCAAAACATATTAGTCTCAGCTTAAGTCTTACCTGTGTTTTGTGGCTCTTTGCAAAAACTGCTTTGCTTGTGTCAGTGGTGTCATGTAATGGATTGCAACGCAGAGATCCCTGTGAGCTTTAATGTGTCCTCACAGTCCTCTGGAGCTCCACCTGGAAATACTCTTTAGCTGGCTCAAGAGGAGTCTTACCAGTTTTGGAGCTTATTTCCCAGTTATTTTAGGATTTCAGTGCTGTGCATGTTGGAGATGATACTTTCCTCCCTGAGTATTTTAAGGAGTAACCAATTCCCGTGTTTTCAGAACACCACCATGCTGTGAAAAGTGTGAGGGGGAGGGAAAAAGTACCAAAAAATGAGATTTATAAACACTTCATTAATTTGCATTAGCAACTTGGAAAAGGTTAATGAGTTATTTCTTTCTTACGATGTAAAGAGATCATAGCAGATCTTATTAGAGTTATTAGTAAAATATTTTCTTATTTGTGTATTATGAAACCTTTTCCTTCTGACTGTGCAGTCCGGCTATTCTTTGAGGTTTTTTTTTTCTTGTTTATTTTTTTTTAAGCTCGATCATAATCTTAGTCTGAATATCACACTTGAATTTGAGGTAACTTTTGGTCATTGTAAGGCTGGTGGAGTAAAAAGAAGTCAGACAGACCTGTTGAATAGTTTAGTCCTGCACTGTCAGTCCTTCTGGCTTTAAAACCACATTGTTCCACGTGTATTTAAACACAAGTAGTGTCAGTTTGTTCTCTTAAAATCAGTAAGACTTATTCCACCGTGAGGGATTGATGACAGTGGGCATTTCTGTGTGTTGTTTTTCTGTTTAAATGTGTTGACATGGGGTTACAAAAAGCACTTCCCCAGCCTGCTGCTGGTACTGGTGAGGTTGTGCTCACCGATGTTTCCACTAGAGGTCTGTGTTGCTCTTTGAAAATACTCAACAAAAGTGACCTGGTGCTTTTTATTCCCCCCCCACCCCGTTGTTGGTGACTGCTCCTGTAATTTTGTTGTTTGCCTTCTTAATTATTAGGGGCTAGAACTTGAAATCATAAAAGCATATCAGCAGTTCATCTAGGTTTTAATTTTATACCAGGGTGTGATATTTTCAGCTGTATGTGTAAGCAATCTTCTCAAAGAAAACATTAAAAAAACCCCTATAACTTGGTTTTAATATCAGAGAGACAATTGTGTGATTTTTTTTTTTTTTTTACTTTTCCAAAATTTTATCACAAAACTGTGTATTGATAATCACAACCAAGCAATTACTCAAACTGAGATTCTAATTTTGCTGCTCTTTGAAGGTCTAAAGAGGCCTCTTAATGGGCTTTGTAAGGGATGCCCAGAGCAAGCAGCTTAATTTTTTTCAAATGCTGAAGAAAATCCAGAAACCTTAACGTGGCTTGCTATATTGCTTTTCTTGATTATATTTTAATATTTTAGGTTGTTTCTTTTGAAATAATTGTTGTTTAATGTTTTGTTAATTGGAATTCTCCTTTTTTTTTTCCTGGCACTTTGACTTCTGTGCAATGAAGAAGCCTAAGCCAGGAGAGAAGCTGTGTTTTGGTTACTGTTAATCAGTGCTTAAAAGATGAATCACTATTCCAGTGAGCTTTTGGTCTGCATGTACTTAAATGTGAGAAGTTACCATGTTTCTTCTATTTCTTGTACACAACTTCAGCATTAGCAACTTTTGTCATGCTGCTGCAAAAGTCTGGGGAACATGCATATAATTTATCTTGGTTAAACATCTGTGTTGTGATATAAAAGTTGCTTTGAATAACTGGCTATTTAATTTTTATAAACAGTAAACAGAAGTTTTCCTATTTTATTCTTCTCTCTCATAACTTTTTTCCCAATGACTCTCCTGGTCTAGTGGAAGTGAATCAACTTCACCAGGAGGTAAAGCAACCTACTTTTCTCCTCTTAACCACTAAAATACAGTTAGCAGCTGTATCCTTCCATTCTTTCTTTTAAAATTGATGTGTGTCACTCCCACTCTCATTTGCATCCCCCTTAAACTTGAGGATCAGCCGTATGAAATCAGGAAAAAAGAATTACAGGTCAAGCTCTGCTTTGGGCACAACTCTCAGAGTAGAACCTGTGTAGCTTTTGAAATGCTTTGTATGTTTAGTGAGCTGCATTCCCAGTATCAAATGCTGTAGTTAACTGCAGTGAGGATTTGTGCATAAGCACAAACATGTCTGAACAGGGTGAAACTGTAGAAGGTAACGTTTTGACAGTGGACGTCTTGATAATTTACTTCAGATTAATCATCATTGTAACAGGGAGATGATTAGATTTGGTTCACACACGATGCTGCTTTTCTGATAAATACAAGCTGTGTAGCTCTGCAATTTCTCTCGTGCCTTTCACTGTGTGACCTGCACCTCATTCTCGAATCTCTCTCGTGTGGGACATTATTTGAACACTTTACACCTGTGAGCAATACAGAATGGGTACCCCTCTTAAATCCTTCTGGTCCCAAAATATTGGAAACTTTTCTCACCCTCTTACTGGTTAAGGACAGTAAAGTTTTAGTGGTTTGGGATGTCAGATTAGTTACCAATACCTTCTAAGATCTGATACCGTCAGGGTGGAAATAGAGCTTGAAAATATTAGAAAGCTGGGAGTCTTCCTTTTCAGTAAGCATACAGTGCTTACATTAATTCAGGAAGAGTCCAAGATCTTTTTTTTTTCCTTGTTCATCACTTTATTGTATTAAAAAAGGAGCTATTTTCAGTATCTTTTTACTTTTTTATCAAGGCAGTATAAAAATAAGTAAGCCTGTCCATAACCAATACAACACTTGTGGCCAGACTGCTGTGCTGACACTGTGCTTTTGTACTTTGTCCTGACAGAAGTTAATCAAAGTTTGTTTAGTGAGGGAATGATGTATTCCATAGCTTCAGAATTCCTGAATTCCTGATTTCTGAGCTGTCATTTCTCTCTGTAGTCGTGTTTGTTCCTTTATTAATATTGTTCTAAATCTTTCTTACAGTTAAAAAGCCGAATATACTTTCAGAGCCTGAATAAAGCCAGGTGTGGTTAACCTTTGTTGTATTTCTTATGCCAATTAAGTAATAGCTAATTAAGTAGTGGCTATTTAAGCTACTACCAGTAAGAGAAGAAAATTAAACTTTTAAAGCTTACCTGAATTTCTTGTGAAGACTATTTAAGGCCTCTAAAAGATCCTGGGTAGCTTTCACCACTAGGCTCTAAATCTATTGGCAATGGAGACATCAGAAAAGTATGATTAAAAGAACGTTTTTTTCTTCTTAAAGTCCCAAAAATTGACTGCCCTGTACCTGGAGAGAAGAGAATTCTGAGAACAGGGGGAACTCTTGTAGTTGCAGAAGTTCCTGAGGTTATTTGTGGGCGACAGCGTTTTCACTGAGGCTGCCTTCATCAGCCTTCACAAAGAAGGTAACACTTGCTGAATCCTAATTAGACCAGTGAATGGTCTCATTTAAGGCAAACTCTGATCATATGGGAGGAATAAAACAGACCCTTCACATACCATTGAGGATTTGATTTTATTAGTATTAGTCCGACTGTCTTAAATATGTTCATCGTCTTTCGCTGTATTGCCTGGAGCTTGCTGGTCTAACCCCAAGTATGTTTGTCTGAATCTGTCAGAAAGGAATTGTTCAGCTGTATCGTTGAGCTAGATGGCAAATTTTCCTTGAAAAATGTGCCCATTTTTCTTCAGAAGTACCAAGTTTATTTTCTAACTTGTCTCACCCTTTTCCATATGAAACAGTATTTGAAGGGTATGCAACTGGCAGTGCTTCTGCAGCGGAATTGCTCAGCACAGTCCTCTGTTTCAGACTCAGTTTGATTTCTTGTATGGTTTTGGAATTTTTCTTATGCTGCAACACCTGAACTTTGTCAGCCTTGAAAAAAATCAGTGCTTGGTTTTGTTGGATAATTTGTTTTTGGGGGAAAAAAAATCTCTCAGAGAAAATACATCTGTCGGGTTTTGGTCGTATTATTATTTCTCTCAGCTCTATTCATGTATTACACTTTTGAGTGTAAACTTCTTTTTTAAAATACGTTTTATTATGATGAATAAACAGCAAGGTGTTTGCTTTCTAGTGATTATCTATTATTTGCATCCCTTTTGAGAGCAGAAAAAGGGATGCGCCGTGTGGGGGGGAGCAAGCTTGTGACAGTGCTCCTTGAATGGTCTTTTCCCAGTTTAGCAGAAAAAGTTTGTCTGAATCAAAATTACTGTTCATAAATGCATGAATTCCTATGGATTAATAAGTCAAAACCTTTGCCTGTTTTTTTTATTAAGAAGAATTTCTGTACCTAATTCTGTGGTTGTCTCAGTGGTGCACAGAGAAGGGAAATGCTGGGGTTTTGCTCGAGGGGTGCATCTCGTGTTCTCACTAAACCAGCATAACTTGTGGTGAAGGAACTATCCCAGCCTTTGCATGGTTGTATGTTTTCATGCTGGAAGTGTTTCATGTGTGGAGAACTGAAGTGGATATTATTTATGGAGCTTTGGGTTCAAAGTTTACTGTGAGGCAGACAGAAAGATCAGCAGTATATAACCTTGGATTGTTTTTCTTGGCCAAGTCCTAGGCTGTCCCTGGGATTGTTTTCATGGGATACTTTGGTATTTATTGGGCTTTTAAAAAAAAGCATGAAAGAGTCGTTCCTTGATGTATATTTTAATTTTTTGGTGAATTCTAAGCTCCATGTATCACATGTTTTACTATTATAAGCAGCACAGGATGTTAACAGAAAAGCATGGCCTGGGTGCACCTGGGGGATGTGTGCTCTGCCCTGGTAGAATAAAATAACCTCTCAGGAGAAAAATAAGTTACCCACTAAAAGCATTCCAGATGTAATTTTTACAGCAGGGTCTTCTGCCAGCACAGTTCTGTTGTTTAGGGACTGTTTTCCTGCCATCCTTCACCAGCAAGATTTGGTTTTAAACCCCTTTAAAACATGGTTGGGTGGGGAGGATGAAGGGAAAAAGAAAATCATCTTTCAGCCTAATGCAGTTTTGGTTTTGTGTATGCAGCTGTGTCTTTTATTTTCTTGCTGCTCTGGCTTCAACCAACATTCATTGTCTTGAGGAAAAACTGTTGGCTTAATGAAGAATTCGTGGAAATGGAATGCTGAAAATTTAAAGGCTGATTTATTTTTTTTTTTTTTAGGTTCTGTTATCCACGTGCTGTGGACTGAACTTACACCACACGAGTAGCACTACCATGAAAATGTTGATGTCTGCATGGCAGTTTTTTTGTTTGCTTCTTACTTATATTTACACTTTGCTAGGTTTTTTTTCCCGGCATTTTCTTTGTGCAAGTCCAAAACTTTGTGGCAGGCATGAATTTTGTTGTACCAGGGTTTTGGGGGACTTGGGAGTACGGTGTTTTTCCAGGAGAGCCTGGGTCTTGCAGGATCTGGGTTTTTGGCTGGAGTATTGGGGTAATTGATGTAGAAAAGCACAGGTTTTGGAGGGAAACATGACTTGGGGGGTGGAACTTTTAACTCCTCCTGTTGTGGGGTGTTTGCAGCTGTCAGGGGTTAGTGGTGATGTATTTTAAACAATTAAAAAACTGCTAAAAGCTATTCTTTAAAACTTTGATTAATATTAATAGAAGATATTTTTCTTTAATTTACAGTGTTGTTTTCTGAAAAATTAAGGCGGGTAACAGTGATTCAGTTTTCCGTGGGTGCCATCACTCTATTTTAACTCTGGCTGAATATTGTGGCACATTAATATTGCTCTGCCTTACGTAATGCCATAACTGCTTACTTGTAAATATTAAGAGGTCCTCTTGGACTTCCTGTAATTTATTTTTCTTATTGAGTAAGCTGAAAATGGTGTCAGATGTTCATACTGCTTTTTCATGTCCGTTTTGATGAATCTATTTATTACTTGTGTAATGAGCGGTGCACATGGTTGGTTAGCCAAGTTATTGAACTTCATCAACCTTGGCTGAAATTCACAACGCATGGGAAACTTGTTGTAACGTGTAAGAAATTACATCTGGGCTAAAAGGTTCAATAATGATTCCTGCTTGTAAAGGACTCTTTTCACAAAGGGTGGGGTCGAGCTGTGTGCCTGTGTTGTACTTTCTGGTAGCTGTTTTACAGGGGAAAAACCTATTTGTAGAATCCTCTAAGTAGGTGGTATTTACGTTCTTGCCTGTTCTCTAAGAATTAGAAAGTCACTTCAGTGAGCCTCAACTCGATTGGTTTTCTGTCTTTTGAGATAATTGATTTTCACAAAGGTTTTTCTTGTTGTTTTATGTGTATTTCGTAGTCCAGAGGTGAAAAACCTTTTGTGTGATTCTGTTTGTCTCACTGCAGCATCGAGCTTACTCTCTGCATCATCCTGTGTCTTCCTGTTTTGAAAACCAATTGTGCTGCAAGGGCTGTTTGAATACATGTACATTTGCGTTGTTTTGGAAGAGGTTGCTAAAGGTGTGCTATTTCCCAGCTTCAGACATGTAGGGAATTCTCTGGGTATTATCAGCTGTAGTTAACAGCCTGTAGATGTACATTGATGGACATGATGTTTTTGGCTTAGCAGGGGAAGATGATCAAAAACAAAAGGACTTTTGCCTTCCTTTTTTTTTTTTTTAATTAATTACTAGTATTTGCGGTTTTTAGCTCTGTTACTGACCACAAACTTATGCCTTTCTGTTGTTTTTATTTTCCTTCGAATGAAAGATTTTTTTTTTCTTCTCCTTTTTCTGTATTTTTTTTCCCCTATTGGCTCATATGTTTAATATGTGAGATCTTTGTAGCCTTCTATTCAGCTTCATAACCTCAGTATTTTTGTTACTGTAACACCCAGCTGGTTTTGATTTCTTGCTGTCCTTCCACGTGGTGGTTTTCAGTACTTCATCTGTTGCTTCAGAAAACTCCCTACAGTCTGTCTTCAAATCTGAATAGTTTTATAGTAATACACTTTGTTTCCTTTCCTTCATTTAATTATAGTTACCTTGGTCACTAAGTTCCTATTCTTAATGTCGTTTTTGTACTAAAAATGCTTGTGAAGTTAGGTTTTCTTGATAGTAATAATATCTGTGTGAACAAGGAATTGTCACAGTTCAGTTTGGGATGTATTTATTTAAACCTTGTTCATAAACAACTCGAGGCTCTGAAAAAATGAGTGTTGCCTAGAAATTTTTCATATTTTTTCCAGGTTATGTTTTCTTTGTAGAGGGTACATTTGGTGTCTCCTCATTCTTTATTCTTTATCCAAGCATTTTTACAGCATATTCTCTAATTGAGTTGCCTTTATTTTCTGTATTGAAATCATAAAACTTGTGGGGCATTTTCCTCTTGTGATGATTAATCAAAAAGCTGTTTTGTGCAAAAAAAAAAAAATCACTTTAAAATAAAAAGCTTGTGAGGGAGAATTTTAATTCTCCTCTAGCAGAACCAAATGGAGAATGTATTCAGAGATTCAGGTACTGCAAGAGATTCCGGTTACATTCCTCTTCTGCCACTGGCAAGCATGAGCAGCAGCATGTCTTGCTTCTACACATGTGTACGTTGCAGACATTAATTATGCTACTTAGGATTTTGAGAAATGTGTTATTAGTCTTATTGTACTTATGGAGCAACATATGATCTAAATTTACAGATTATGTCCGTGTCCGTATTCCAGTTTGAAGTGGGAGTTGGATTGTTCTGTCACAGGATAAAAAAAATATACTTCTCTAAGTGCCATCCTAATTCTTCAGCAGAAGAAGTAATTAAGACATATTAAGAGTAGAAAACATGGCAACTAGAAAAGAAAGGAAATCCCTTTTGAGAAGGGCTTTATTTGTTCGGGTCTGTGTCCAGCTGCAAGCAGATGCTGAGGGGTATAAACTTACTCTTGTTGAAGGGTTTTTAATTCCGAAGGTAAAATTGGACCATTTTGTGCCTTGCTAAGCAAAGAGGAGTGCAAAAAAATGTGCGTGACCTACTTGGCAGCACACTTTTGGCATCCTGAGTGAATGAAGGTTGTGATCTGTTTCTGAATCTGAGCTGTGGTCGAAGGAATACAGACCGAGACTTCCTGATTCCGTTCGATGCTTTTGGTACTCGAAATGCTCATCCCTGGCAAAACACCAAGTCATGTGTCTAGAAGGCGAGGCAGAGGTAGGCTTCATCAGGGTGTAGAGGTAATGGGATGAATAAATATCACTCACTAGACTTTATACACACAAAGGTTTGGTCATTTAACTGGGGAACTTGTCACAGACAAGGCAGACTGACGGTGAAATCAGGAACTGTACAAGCCTGACTTCTGGGTGGTCTTGAGCGAGCTGTCGACCACTAACATTCTGAATATCAGCAGGAGTGATCCTTTTTACCTAATTCACAGTAATGTTGCGAATTGTGACTCAAGATTTTTGGGTACAGCGTTGACACGAAACCGGTAGGTTTTGGAAGCGCAGTGTGCTTGTTCACCCGGCAGGCTTTCTGTGTTTTACAGATGTAAAGTTCTATAGGCAGGTGTATCTTTGAATTTTGCATCCCCTGCCCCCAGACTGGCAAGATCTAAGTTCTTGGAAGATGAAAAACCCTTGGTATAGAGCATGCAGCTGGAATTGGTCCTTGGCTTTAGAAGATTCTTGTCACTGAGCTCTTGGGTGGGTTTCTGGTGTTCTGGCTGTTACCACATAGACCTTAAATGTCACCTAAGACAAATGCAACCTAATTTTGGTGTGAGATGAGGCATGATGTGTTTTCATATCCTTCTTGAAAGTGTGGCAAAGTTGTATTTGATTTTTTTTTTTTTTCCCCCATGGCCTTATGTTACAATTCAATGATTTCTAATTCTTGCTTGCTTTCCATTCTCCTTGCTTTTCTGTGCAGATGCTTTTTGTTAATACTGTTCTTATTCTTCATCTTTTGTTTCAGAACTCCATCTCCTGCCTTACTTTGTATGTCGGAACCACATGATGGATCATTTGAGTTACATAACAGCTTCCCATCTCCCTCTTCCCTCCGTAGCTTAAAGCACACCCAAAAGGTTTGCCACTTTTGAACTAGAGAGACCAATGAACTGCATCTTCCCCGTACTCAGTTCTTTCCACAGGATCCTGAAATGACTCCTGTATCAAAACCTTCCTTCGCTGCCAAACTAAACAAATTGTCTTATCTCAAATTGCCCTAAGACAGAGGTGGGTGGTGACTGCCAGAAATCAAGCAGCATTGTTTTAATTTTCGTCCTGCTCATCTGTTCCTCTCCCCTGTGATACGAACTGTGAGCTCTTTAGAACAGGACCTGTCTCTGTATGTTTGATTCTATAAGACATCTTTTTTTCCTTTTTGTAACCTGAACTGTGAGCTGTTTAGGACAGAACCTTGTTTTATTATTTACCTGTAAAATGTCTAATACACATTTTAAAAATCTTTCACTGTGTAACTGATATAAATAAATATCAAGTTTGTTTTAAGAAAAAAAAATGGGTCCAGTTTATGTTGTAGTACTTTCTCTGTATCTTTGCATAATGCTGAGCATTTCTCATGAAATGACTTTGAGATTAAAGCTGGGAGGACCTAGCACTTTAGCTGACAGCACAGTATGTCTTTTAATTATTCTGCCTTGGATGAAGTATTCCTCTTCATTGAATTTACTTCTTTTATTAACATTGCGCTGTTGTACTTGCCAAAAGGAGATTCAAAACATGCAACTAATTTTTTTTATTATGTTTAATTAGAGCTCAGCTCAGCAGTACAGAAACCTATGATAGTCTTGGCTTACAGAGGAACAGAAGTGTACTTGAAAAGAAACTAGACAATTTCTGGCTTTTTTTCTCCATTTTTGCTTTGATGGGAAAAACTGTTGAGTTGCCTAAAGCTACTGCTGATGCAAAGAGCAGCTTTAGAGAGGGAGAGTTTGCCAACCCCGTTTCTCTGAAGTGGGAACTTTTTAAAAAATATCTGATTTAAAAAAAAAAAAAGGCCAAGAGACTCAAAGATAAATTTTAAATTCTCTAGGCTGTTTTCCAGTCACTTGAGTAAGCTTGTCTGAGAAGGTGTGTTAAGAATTGCAACAACAAGGGAGGAGGAAAGCCCCAAAGTTTTGGAAAGGAGTTTGGGGGGGTGGGGGGTGAAAGGCAAACCCCCACCCCTCAAAACAGCTTTCAAAATCTATTTATACTGCATATCTGATCAGACTTTTTGTATTCTGTTACAAATGCTCTTAAGGCTGGCGTTTCTCCAGCACACAAACCCTCCAAGAGTGTGTGGATTAGCTGGAAAGTGAAGTCTCTTTATTGTTGGCCTTTGATACTTGCTGCTGATGTTGGGTAAATCCTCAATGATCTGTGTGTGTGTGACTCTTGCAAGTCTTGTTGCCGCTGCCTCTCTGTAGCTGGCCTCAGCTTTGCTATAAAATAACGATGAAGCTGCAGAAACCTGCGAAAAAATGTTATTTATTTCTTTAATAATGTATTCAAGTAATGGTATTTATAAATAGACTGGCTTTATTTAAACAAATAAACAAAAGAAGGGTCACTTATCCCATAGTGACTAAACATTCGGGGATGATTAACTGAGAAATGGAGTGCCCTAAATATCATGTCAAAATTTGACTACTCAGTCCTGATCTAGATTTCATCGTGGTGCTGGTTTGATGCTGACTTACATTATGGGCAGATTTGTTGTTTTCTGCCACTCTAGATTTCAGTTAAATGTTGAATTTAGAAGTGTTTATTTTGCAGTAAAAATAGAAGTAGTGTGTTAACATAACTGTAGTCTAACAAAATATTTTTTTTATCCCTTATGAATATAAGCATATGTAATTCTGAATAATTCAGGGTTCTAACTAAAATAAGGAATATGAGTCACACCAAAATGAGTTCTGCTTATTTTGAGACAAAGTTGCTATCATCTCAGGTTTCTTTTAAAGTGTATGTAACTCTGCTTGACTTGACTTGGGGATAATACATTTAGATGGACTTTTAGGTGGAAAGGTTGTTTTTGTCTAGAAAACCTGAAGTTGTGTTTGCCGAGTTGCTGCGTATCCAGATGGCTTTATGCCCTTGAGATAAATTATCTGTTACAATGGAAAAAAATTGTATGCAAACAGAAAAATAAACTCTTCAATAAATTGTCCTTAAACATCAAATGATAAAGCCAAATGCTTTACCTGTTTGTATTTACATGGCTTGGAAAGTGGGGGGAAAAAAAATAAATCTTGATTGGGATGATCTGTGCAGTTTAGCGTTAAATTTCAGTTTTGGCTTTGTCTCCCCTTATGTTTTCATCAAGCTGTTTTAAGACTATCTAACTTAGCTGCAAACCACAGTTATTCTGAGCAGTATCTGCTTGTATTTTATGGGCAGACGTTGAGTGGCTGGTGGGAATTGCCTTGACACAAGTGAAACAACTGGCTTTGGGCAGTGCAGCTGGAGGAGATACCAGATCTGGCTCCAAATCCGACTCCAGCTTTGTGGCCCTTGGTCGCAGCGTGTTTGTGATATGTGTGCCCGACATAGTCACTGGGCTGGGTTTTTTTTTCTTGCTGGCAGCGTCTCCAGTTATGAATTCAGCTTTCTTTCCCTCAAATGATGCGTTCTTAATTTTTTTACAGGAACAACAAGGCAACAGATATTTATAAGCCTGTTAATTTAAGGGCGTTCTTAAATATTTGTTTTGTGTTGCGCTCCCTTTGGAGGAAACAAAATATTTTGGGTTTTGTCAGTGGCAACAGCAATGCACTTACTGGTAAAGAATAACTTTTCCTTGCCCAGAGCAGTGTATTGCAAAGAAGTGTAAGGAGTGCATATTTTTGAATTGGTTAGATGGAAAACAGAACCAATGCATTAGTCACCCTGTTTCGTTTTGGTTGGCTTTTCCTGTGGTTCGTGACTCCAAGAAAAACACGTTTGTCCAATTTACACGCAAAGGGAGAGGCAGGATGTATCTTTCATATAACATCGCACTTTTCAATGAAAAATATCAGTATGTGTCATTGCCATGTGCCTGCAAACACACGGAAACAAAGGCAGCATTAGCATTTCATGGGAGTCGCTCATTTTAAATTGAGTCTTTTTTAAAAATAGCTCGGTGCTTTATTTGCTTGAAAACTTGCGTTTGGAGCAGCTTGAATAATGTGTCTCTTCAGGTTCTATCCTAAATATCCATATGGAAGCAGAGTGGATGTGGCCAAGCAGTCCTGACGTGGAATGCACGGTGCTTTTTGGGCTCTGAAGGGTCTGAGTGTGTCAGATGTGATCTTTTCCATGTGATTGGTGTCACACTGTCATATACGTGAATTCACAGTCACTGGTGTTTGGGTCTTCCAAGTTTAAAGTAATCTAGTGATGTCTAGGAGACAAGTCTCTTTTCAATTTATATGTAGTTCTCTTGGGCCCCAAAAATCAGAAGATACCGACTCCAATATTTCCAAAACCCCAAATCTATTCTGAAAATGAATTCTGTTCACTCTGCGAATGGGGCAATTGTCTATTTATAAGAACCCAGTAGATGTTTGCAGTGATTCAGAAAGTTTGAGAACAGTGTAGCGGGGTGAAAAAGAGAAACCTGAACACAGCTGTGACTGTAACACACGCTTTTAGTGATACAATATATTCGCGCTTACAAAATCTGCGTTGGTTTCTGCTGTTGTACAGTCCATAAGAAAGCCATCAGTGTATGAAAGACCAGGAATATGCAGCACACACAGACCAGTACTTTTGCAATTCTGCAGAGCACTTGTGTTCTCTTAGTTGATCTTACAGTGTTTACTGTAGTGGCAGGGAAGAAGCTTTTTTTCTGGACTGCCTTTTATTCATATTCAAGCTGCCTGTCACATAGCGCTCGAGGAAGGCTGGGCTTGAAATCACTCCTTGAGCACACATGAATCTTTGGGCCTCCAGAGCTCTTCCATCGATGGAGAGAAAGCAAGGAACAATTCTGAAGAATCCAAGTATGAGCAAACCCGGTAGGCTCCTACGTGGAGTACTAAGCTGTTGCAAAGGCAGACAGCATCACTGTGTTTCAGGTATGTTAACGGCAGATCCAAGGTATCCTAGAGTGTTTGGGAGAAGGTGGGGAAGCTGAAGAAAATTTCCTATTGTCCGAAACGTTTTTGAATATCTTCCTGTGTTTTCGAACTTGCTTGTATTTGAAATAAAAAAATGTTTTAAAACGTGTAAATGCCTGATGCGAAATCCCTTGCAAAATGTCCCCCAGTGATCGATGGACTGGATGCTGTCTGTTTAAACAAGAAATCACTGAATTACTTTTCCACTCAGTGAATCCCTTTCTCTGTTTTATGGAGGAGGTGGCACCGTTTGACAGAGCCGTGTACTCATCTGGTGTGTGTTGACACAGTGTAGCAGGCATTAATTGAGCGATGCTAACAGCTTCTTAATTGAGACCATCAGCTGAAAACCTGCCCCAAAATTCAGTGATAGCAGTCGACTGCTGATAGCCAAGAATGGGAGAGTATTGAACAGTCATCCTAGAAAATGAAGAATAAAATTGAGTGCTAATTTCTGAGTCTCGATGAACAGCAGGCTGTAAGAAAGGGCTGAAGGGTTTTAAATTTCTCTAGCAAATCCCATGTGCTTGTAGCTCTCTTGTTAGTTCTGCTCCCCGTCCTTTGGGTTAGCTGGTGATGTAGAGCTGTGCCATAATGTTTATCCTCATGTATGTCTGATTCTTAAACAGGATTTTCACTTCTGAGTGTCAGATTAGAGCTCGTTCAGCTTGAGCACCAGCAGCAAGAGTAGTTGATCTCAGCACAAACTTGAGATTTCCAGGGCAATCGCCTGAAATTACTTCTATAAAACATTTGCTCAAAATAGGGTTTTTAAATACTTTATACAATACGGTGATTGCTTTTCCAAAGTGGATGTTATTTAAGCATGTTGTTCCTCTGTCACATTTGGGGGAAGTATCTGTTTAATTCTCTGTAATTGGCTGTCCTTGGTGCTCAAGTCCGTAATCCTATTCTGTTTTTCTTGTGTAATTTTTCCTACTTTGAAAAAAGCCCACTATTAGCATATAACTTGCTGGCAGGCTGTCTGCTTGACCTGGGTTAAATTGCTCTGCAGCTGCAGCGCCCCAGCACTGTGGAACAGGGAAGATTCACCCCTGGAGGATACAGTGTGTTTCCTGGAAAAGAAACTAAAATCTTCACTGTTGGTGTCCCTTCGTGTGTCACTCAAGTGGTGTCAGTCTCAGATTAAGTGAAGTTTAAAAAAAAAGTCTTTTGAAGTCCACAGAGTTACTTTAGTGGGAAGAGTTAAGGTTGCTCTGGTTCCTTAATTTCGCATGTCCTTTACATAGCTATTATATTTCTCTTCCTATTAAACCATGATGTGATTTTTATTTTATTTTTTTTTTTTAATGTTTTACTGTTTGGGTGTTTATGATCTTTGTGGTTTAGCTTTGGTTTATGAAACCACATTCAATGTGGATTATGACTCAGTGGTAGATTTTATAGGGAGGTACGATTTTTATTTATAGAGTTTAAATAGCTTTGTACTTTACTCGATCCATGTGTTAGCCTGAGGTTTTAAAATGCACTGTATATTGAAAATATAGCTACATTTTGCTGAAGAACAAATGTTGATCAACT
This sequence comes from Pseudotriccus pelzelni, assembly GCA_035584735.1. Classification (NCBI taxonomy): domain Eukaryota; kingdom Metazoa; phylum Chordata; class Aves; order Passeriformes; family Tyrannidae; genus Pseudotriccus; species Pseudotriccus pelzelni. The sequence goes on from JAWMRA010000020.1 coordinate 14,528,361, forward strand.
TAGTTAAAGACATTGAATCTGGTAGAAAATGTTTGCTATCCTGCTAGAAGCCGTTCCCCACCTGTTTTTTTGACACGGAGGGACCAAAGAAGCACTAATTTTTGAAGAACCAGAGCTGTGAAATGACTTGGATACTGAGGGTGCTTCCAAACTCCTACTTCAGATATGTCAGTTGGAAGTTGCATTGTGGCAGTATTTGAATGGAGGGTTTTTTTAGCACGTGATTCTGTGTAAAGATCAGAACAAGGCTAGGGGTGAAGAATTGTGCTTTGGAAGCTCAGAAAGGACTGAGCATGACCTAAAGAGAAGTGCTTAACGCTGATCTCTGAGTTTGCAGGGTCAAGGTGGTGTTAAAATGAACTAAGTTCACAGCATGTAACTTAGTTTATAATGAGAATCCAGTTATTAACTACAGCACTGAATGGCATGGGCTTCGTTATTTTGCACAGTGTGACATGAGGTAGAGTTGGGAAAACATCATCGTGCTTTGCTGAGTAACTTGGCCATCAGCTCTGGATCTTTGTGTATCAGCAGCAGAACTGTTCCCAGGCATTCCAACTAGTTTTTAATAATACAGGAAGCTGGTCAAAGTAAGTGTATTTTTCTGCAAAGCAAGAAGCATAAAAGCTAATAGTACCCTGGTCTGTCTTCAGTTAGTTACATGAAAAATCCTAGTTAAATATGCTTAAAGTGGAATTAGGGAGAGGGGAAATCTTTGCATATGCTGCAGCTAAATTCATATGCATGCAATGAATTACCCAGGTAATTAAAGTTACTTGGTGCGTTGAATGGCTTTAAAAGAGACACAAGAAAATTGCTTGGACTTAAATACCGTAAGTGTGTAATTTCAGAAAATGCTGTAAATTTGTCTTGGTGTCTGTTGTTTCTATAATGTAAGTTATGTCTTGTGCTGTAACTGGATTTTGTTGGTTCAGGGTGTTTTGGAAGTGAGACAGCCCACCTAAACAGGCTTTTTGGTAAACAGTTTTTAACAGGAAATCGTGAACATGCTATAAATGTCATAAAGTTAAAACAAGTACTTCTTCTCTTTGACTTCTTCACATACTTAAATTGTTGGGCATTTCAGTTTGATTCTTCATTTTCCAATTTAAGCTTGTCTAATTGAATTCTTTAAGCTAAGTTATGCCTCTTCCAGCTGGATGGCAATTTCTGTCACTGTCACAGTTCTCCATGGAGATGGACGGCCAGTGATACTGTTGAGTACAGCACAAATATGTAGTAGCCCACTCCTGAAATTTGAAGGCTCCTTTTAGAAAGGAGAAATGAGGTGTCCAAGTTCAGAACGGGGAAGAAGTGATTAACAACATTGCATTGGGTGGTGTACAGTTGTTTTGAAATTCACTGTGAAACTTTGTTCTGTGGATGAAAGAAAAAAAATCTAGGCGTATAGATTTGTGCTGCACTTTAATTACACCAAAGTGTGAGCTGCCTGTCCATTAGTTTCAGATTCAGAAAGAATGTGCTTGCAGATTGAATCATATCAGTAAGTTTTGCCAAGGAAGGGAGTTTTTCTTGGATTAGTTTTTCTCTGTATCTTCTCATACACCCAGTGACCTGTTTAGCCCTGTGATACTGTGATCAATACATTGAAGCTGCATGGTATGTGATTGTTTATTCATAATGAGAAAAACTGTTCTCCATGTATCAGCTGATGGTGAGACGCAGATAATTTTAAGGAAAGTTTTAGCAAAGTGTGTGGATAGGGAAACATACATGTGGATTATAGATGTTCTTAGGCAGGATCACATTTTCTGAGCGTGAGCTGGGCAGTCCTCTCTTGGGAATGGTTTAATAACGGTAGTTCTCTGGTCCCTGGTTTTATGCAGCAGTCCTACAGACTAGGTGGTGTTTGCACTGGAAAAAGGAGTCATTATCTCCACGTGATTTTGAACCTTATTCCCTCACATGTCTCATTGGATGTTCCCTCTGCCACAGCTGGTCCTCCAGTTGATGGCTCAGAGGCTCACTGTGCATCTAAAGAGCCCTGAGCTGAGTTCTGGAACACTCTATCGCTTTCAGTGTGGAGTTGCCAGGCACGGGAGTTCTGCAGTCTCACCGTACGGCTCGTTCTTTACAGCCAAACGAGTGAGGAGCAAGTAAAATCCTGCTCTTCTAACAGCTGAACACACTGGTAGGCTGAGAAGCTGAGTCTGTTTTTTGAGGATGCCAAGTCAGTTTTGCACAAAATATACGCGCTTATTGACACAAAGACCTGCTCAAATGGAGGTGTCTTGCGTTTTTTTCATGTGTGCTCTGAAGGGCTGAGTCCAGGTGAACGTCAGGCAGGTTGTCAGACTGCAGGCAGCCTTAGCACTCACCTTCTCGGGAGTTTTATAGCTCTGCGTTGTCACTGGGATCTGTTTCTGACTAGGACAATGTTTTACCTTAGGTTTTGAAGCTGCGAAGTCTCTCGCACTGCACGGGGCGTACGTGATCCTGGCCTGCCGGAGCCTGTCGAGGGGCAACGCCGCCGCGCAGCGCATCCTGGGGGAGTGGGTAAGTGGACGTGCGGAGTGTCCAACACTGAGCTCTGCCTTCCGAGGCGTGAAATCTTTCGTGCGTTACAAGCAGTTGAACACGTAACGGCATTGCCGTGCCGGAATCTAAAGGAGAAGGCATTTGTCTGACCGTGTAGCGTCCCGTTCGGTCACCGGCGCGTGGGTGAGGGGGATTTGTCGTTTTCCTGTGAGTCAAATATTAGAGACAGCCACTGTTTTGCCCATGGCTTGCCTACAGTGAGAGATTTCAGAAGGTCATTCTTACGCTTTTAAACCACGCAAATGTCCTAGATCTTCAGGCCCAGCAGCCCCGTCTGTCTCAGTGGGTTTTTTTTCCTTCCAGGTTCTTCCTACCTTGATTTTTCTTCCATTTTGTCACACAAATACAAGCTCTTCAGTCCCACCTACTCCCTTGTTGCTCTTTGACTCCTAACTTTCCCTAATACCCTTTTTTTGATGGTCTTCTAAGGCCCTTATTAAAATATGTTCAGTGTTCTTAATTTATTCCTCCCACAGTCATTAACTTTGTGGTAAGGATTGCAGGCTGCTTTTGTGTGAGCTTGATGGGACTGCTGAATTCCAGGAAATAACCTGGTGAAACTTTACACTTTACTAAATAAAAGACCTCAGGATCAAATTCTTGGATTTTTATTTCTTTCCAGCTCAAACTAGTGATGATGTTTTAGTTTTATTTCCCGAGCTCTTAAAGTGTTTCAGCCGGTCCCGGATGACAAGGGAGAGCACTCGGAAGTGTTAACATTTACACATAAGCAGTCTACAGATAATTATAATATTTATTAAAAGTTTATTGCAAAACCAAATGGTGCTTATTTACAAGTATTTCCAAATGAGTGATGCTTATAATGCTGCTAATTTTTGCAACTTTAGGTTTCATGAAGAAACGGTCTTTGGATTTAGGCCTTTTTCTCTTGCCCAGATCATATTAATGATTTACTGTAAAAGGATTGGGAGTGAAAAATGTCTTCCTTTCTGCTTCAGCACTTCCCATTGAAGCTTCTTTTTGCTTGTTTGGCTTTTTTTTTTTTGTTTGTTTGTTTTTCAATAGCATGGAATTCCAAGAGGGTTCCAACAGGGGTGAGTGTAGTGTTTGCTTAAAGTTCATCTGTCTGCTCCCTTTCAATAGAACTGGATTTAGTGATATTCTGTTGTTTGAATTTAATACTCCCAGTCCAGCTAAACATGGCTGTATATATGGGTTTTATATAGCTAAAATAAGGCAGGAGTGAGTACCTTTTATTTGAAAAATATCCCATTGCCCCCCTTTATTCTGACCATATATCTGTAAGCCCTTTGAAGACAATGGGAGGTCAGGAATACTTTTCTTAATACCTGTGTTATCTCACCAAAAGTTAGTGAAGTGTTAATTGAATGAAAATCACTGAAGGTGAAATTACTTCAGAAACACAAAATTTATTTACTAACAGTTTTCAAAGTCTAATTGTTCAGAAAAAGAGTCTCATCTGTAAACTGGTGGCTGGAAAACCTTCAGTGAGTCTTTGTAATGGCTTTGTTGTTGTTTATTGAGAGGGACTAATTAACTTTGATTATTGCACTAATATTATGGCACTTTGACAGTCCCTCAGATTTATGACTCTGGGAAAATAAACAAATGAAATGCAGGTGCTGGAGCAGAAAGAATAAGTTATTACTGAACTTTAATTACTTGGAGTGTGTAACCAGGAGAGAATTAGTTGATGAATTACAAGATGCTTAAAATTTACATCAAATTGCAAGCAATCTTGAGGAAAACAAACACAAAAACCTGCCCCAAAGTCAGTTACTGAAAACAAAGAGACAAAGATTAATTTGATTGATTTCCTTCTAATATTAAAATATTGATATAAAATATTAATTTTCAGCTCATAGGTTTTAACTACAGAGCAGGAAGTTGTTAATTGAAAATTTTTTGTAAAATGAGAGGGCTTAAGAAAAATGTCAACAACCTCTGCATATGGTTCAGCTGAATTCTCAATATGTAGCTGCAACTGTTCTGCTGTGAAGAACTTCAAAGCACCCGTAGCATTTTGTCCCCTTTCTGGGGAAGGCGAAATTATCGAAAGGAAACAGATTTACTTTTCAATTTGAAATCATTTTTAAAAAAAAAACCAAACACATCTGCTTGGGATGCAGCTTTCCAAAGCCCCGTGTTCATTTTCAGCGGGTGTTTTCGGGAGCAATAGCGCTACCTCCTTGTTTCACGTTTTCCTGTAAATCTCTGAGATGAAGTCTCTGAGCTGCATTAGAAGTACCACCTCCCTCAGTAATTTGAGGAGTGCAAATTTGATAAACGCGTTCCTACTCTTCAGCTTGGTTCCCAAACCCCATGTTCTTCTAATTTGCGTGAAATGTGCTCTTATTGAAAAAAAAAAAAAAAAAGAAACAAACATTGCCAAACGGGGTTCCAGTGTGTTTACCTATCATAAGTGTGGAGCTTTACTACTGTGGTGGTCATAAAATTGGCATTTCTATTATTAAAACATGTACATCATCCAAAGCAACGTGTATCTTATGCTGACTTTTCTGTGGGACAGTATCCTTTAGCAGTCAAGGTTTAAATGAATATTTAAATATTTCCTTTTTCATTCTTTGCTGTCTGATGCAAAAGAGAGTTCCACACGCTTTGCAAGAAGACAAAATATTTAAAAATGTGTAACGAAACAACTTACTATTTCAAATTTTGATACAGTTATCTAATTGTTGGTCTGTGTTAACTAAAACCTGAAATGCATATGGAGAAAAAAATGTAATTCTTAAAAACCCAACCCCAACCTTTGCCAAACCACAACAAAACAAACCAAACCCAAATCAGACCCACTGTAATGCAGCATTTAAAAATAAAGTACAGTGCGTGTAACAGCACTTAGGAAAACCACCCAGCTCGTTCCCTGAGTCTGTGTGTGACATCCATGTCTGGAATGCCATAAACTGAGTGTCTGCAGAAACACCGCTCTGCTCTGGGCCTGCTGTACTTCTAAACAAGTTGTTAGGCAAAAAAAAACCAACAAAAGGCAGTTTCAATCTGCTTGCAGTGAAAGCTGAAAATCAAGTTTGTAAAGAGAAAATGGGACGGCTAAATGGCTTGGGAAAATCCAATTGTTAAGATTTAGAGAAAACAGCGGGAATAATGGGAGAAAATGAGATTTTTTTTTCAGATTAGCTGCCATTGTGTTTAATAAGCAAATTCAAGCTGATCTTCACTGGCTGTTGGAGACAAATCTAGAAAACTTTGTTTATAACAATTTATGCCTGAAGAGCTGTTTTATAGAGAATTTGAGCCATTTGAGTAGGGATTACCCCTATAAACTTGCTAATTACTTTAGATAACTGACATTTGCTTGCAACCTGCAGTATTCCAGTTATTTTTTTTCTAAGCTACAGCAGAATTTTGCTAATATTGCATATAAAGGGTAATTGCCTCATGTAAAGGATTGTTGCAAGTTCCAGCTAGTCTAACTAGTCTGTCAAATATAATTTTTATGGAGAGATATGGTTGGTTATATTGGTACAATCTAAAGCTTTACACACATATATACATACAGACAGAGAAAGGAAGAAAAAGCATGTAACGGCAGCAGATAAAAAGAGAGATCAGGATAGCTTTACATTTGATCTCTCTCGAAAATGAATGTTCGTGCCCGATGACGTTCAATATCAATTTTAAAACTGTTTGATAATTTCTTGCTCAGAAAAGAGGAAATTAGAATTCCAGAGTTATGATTCATTTTAATCAGAAAGAAATTGTCAAACATAAATCTCTCTGTGAGTAGTGAAAAGGCCTGAAAGCAGCCAAGAAAAAAATATCAATACTTTGCAAAGGAGGAATGATTGTTCCAATTCGTAGCTTAATTGACTTTGAGGCTTAATGAAAAACACTACAGTGCTGTTTGTACACATAGTTGCTCTGACAAACATGGAAATCTATGCTCCAGGAAGAGAAGCTAGGTAATTTATTTTACATTATTATTGATATAATTTTCTAAATGAGTGTGAGCAGAATGTTTGGATAAGACTGCGCAGCTCCAGATGTTAGTGGTATTCTCAAGAAAATACTTAAGAATATGAATGAATAAAATATTTCATAAATCACAGCTTTTCTTGCCAAGGAGCTCTCATTTATTTATTCCTGTCAAATAGTCTTTGAAGTAGATATTAAAAGATAAATTGTAAGTTTAATATTTCATAAAAAGTATAATGTTTCTTTTGTAATTCTTCGTCAGCGTTAAGCCTACAGCGACATTAAAGATTAGAAATACACTGTGAAAAGAAAATTTGGGTTTTCTTTTCAAGTAGAAACTTACAAGGTAGAGATGTGACAAGGGAAGAGAGAAAAGCAACAAACCAAACGTGACTCCTTGCTGTATTCCTTTCCCCCGAAGTATTCTTCACCTAAGGAGTGATTTGTATTCTTGCTGATTAAGTAACTGAATGAAATTAAAACCTGATAAGTAAGTCTTCGTATTCCAGTTGTAATCTTGTAAAGCACAGAAGGATGAGGAGCAAACTGGGCGTGTTTATACAGACCGTGGGCAACAGTTTTCATGTTCTGGCTCTGTGTGTTTCCCCCTCAAGGAAGGGGGACCGATTTCCCTCGTAGTGTTTTGTCTCCACTGCTGTCCTTGGTTTACAATTTTTGTGTGTGTAAGTGTCTAATACAGGATAGATCTGTGAAATACTCTTCTGTCGTAGTTACTTGATACTAATGGATGCTAATCTTGATACAGGAGATAAAATTTCCTTTTCTGTCTCTTTGGGGTTAATTTTGTGAGCTTTTCCTGTACGTCAGTCAGGCTGTTGTTGCATAATTTCCATACTACGTGAGAACCCACACAATAAATTGTTTTTGGAATTAACCTGGGTGAATGATTCCAGGAGGACACCTCATCATAGTTAGTGACAGGTTTTCATTTCTGGAAAAAAATGAAGAATGTGTAGAAGGTGGCTTTGGAGATGTAGCAAATACTGAATGAAGCCACAGACTGTTAGTACAGAATTAGTTTCGATGTGGTGCTAAAATGGAAGCTCTTAAAAAATAACCTCTTCAAAACAGGAATTATTTCAGAATTTCCTACCAGTAAAGCCCATGCATTGCTGTGAGAATATTGCTTCTAATATCCTGTTGTTATTTGATAACAAGGAATTGTCCTGTTTCAAAGCAAGATATTCTAAAACTATGTGTTGCTGGCTCACGTGCCATCAAAGTGTAATATACTGTTATAAAAGCCTGTAATATATAGACATATTTCATTTTCCAGTGCATGAGTAGTGCCCATGCTGAAGAATCAAGACAAAAGTAGTTATCCAAACCTTGCTGTGGGGAAAAGGCCTTGCTCACAGGACTTACCTTGTATTAAGTGAACTGGTAATTCAATAAAACAAATTCTGTGTCAACTTGTCTTGTTTGCAGCTGTAGACACTCCAGCTAAAGCATTATTGCCCTTGCTTTTTTTTGATTTTTAAGGGTGTGATCCAGGTGGTTCTGAAGTGAAGGAATCTTTTAATTGACTAATTGCAATAGAATCAGACCTTATGTTATTTGCAGTGAATTGATAGTATAAGTATTAACCAACCCTGGTGCTAGTAACAACTCTTTGAGACCGGCATGAAAGTATGACCAGATTTTGGCCATAATGTTTAAGAATTCAGTAAGTTTCTGTGAGTAATTTGCTCAGTTGAGGCACCTTAGGAGAGTGATATGTGCTGCAAAACTGTTTTGCAAATACAGATGCTTAAAACCCCCCCCCACATGAAGTTAAAAACATTTAACAGTATAATCAACATTTATGTGGATGGATTGTTGAGATCTTTTTTTTTTTTTTTTTTTTTTGGTACACTATAAACATATGGCATGAATTTAATTTCATTACAGATGCTGAGAAAAGGGAAAGGCAAATATTTATATTACATTCATGTTTTACCGTAAAAACACTGTTCACTTTGTTTATACAGTTCCACTGTTACAGTTTTTATGGTTAGTAATGAAACCACTGTAAAACAGAGTCTGAATTATATAGCAGATGTGTTAAGCCCCTAACTTTGAGGGTTGGGCATCCTTCTGAATACTGATATCCTTTACTCAGAGCTGATGTATTGGCTGCAGCTGAACTGTTTGGTACTTATGTTCTCATCTTAGTGAGCTCTGCACTGTTACTGTATAGATATAGGAAATTGATATGGTTTTATTGTTTATTATGATGGAGCTTTCAACCCAGGGGCACCCCCAAACCTGAAGTGACCCCCTAGACCTGATAGCATTGCCCGAATCCAGGAACGAACCCAAACCTGGCAGCACCCAGGTGTGTGTGAATCCATAATGCTGCACGCAGCTGACAGAAACCAGCAGAGCGCTCTCACAGCTATGAGGTTGGAAGGTTTTTAAACCACTAAGACGGTTTGCCATGATTTCCTCCAGTAAAGACAAAGTTGTCTTTTGAGCTGGCTAAATTACTTCTGCTCTCATCATTCTGTTCACCTCCCAGTATCTGTTACACACACACACATATATAAAAATCTAAAATGTAATTTCAAAAGAAGTCACAGTATCTTACCGTTCCTTAATTTTTTTCCCCCAGTCAGCAGAATTTTATACATAGAAATGTTGAAGTGATCTTTTTGGTAATTTGTTTCTTTAGCACAGCCCTGCTGTTCTTAATCTGGAAATGTGAGTCACAAAATCCCTACCATGCCTAAAGCTTTATAATAATAATACTTAAATGCAGTTTGAACTTTTTTTTAAAAAAAAAAAAAAGTAAAAAATATTTGAGACAACCCCCAAACAGTAAGAGACCTCAGGATAACCCCTTTAAAAACTGCACTTCATGCTTAGTCTTCAATTAGATGTCACTAGGAGACACTGTGTGCTCAACAATATCACCAACCTGTCCAGAGAGGTCTGTCTTTAAAAAAAAGGGCAGACTTTCTACATTGACTCGATTGCAGCTTATAGGGTGCAAAGTTTGGGTTTTCTCCGATATTGTATATGTTTAGTGTAACATGAGTTTGGCCTTTTCCCGAACCTTTCTCTCTCAGAATCTTTTTTTTTTTCCTATAACTATTTAGTGTTGTTGACATTGAAAACTGATTTACTAAAGCCTGGGTAGATGTGTTCTTACATAAAGTGAGTTCTGCTGTCACTGGATTTCCGCTTGTCATTTCTGGGAGAGGAGAGGAGGAATTAGAGTGTCTGGATATAATTTTTTTTTAAAACCATCCTCACAATTAATCTGATTGTAACATAGGCTTGTAATATATTCCATTAATGAAGAAGACAAGCTTAGCTTATGGTAAATACAGTACTAAGTGTTTATAGTGCATTTCATATTTTACATGATTCCCTTTATAATTCTGCTTATCTTTTCATTCTAATTCCCTAAAGGATGTATAAAAGAACCCCTAAAGAGAGTAATTACTGCTCTATTCCTTAACCAAGGCTCCTTTGGCAAAAAGAAATCTGAGCAGCTTTTTAAAGAAGGCAGTTTTAAATAAAAATGCAAATAAGCTGCTTTGTAACCACATTAATTACCCACCTAGCCTCTTATTACCGTGTTTGTATTGTTTGCTAACACTATTTACAGTCGTGTGGAAATTACCATTCCTGGGCCGGAGGAGGCTGCTGGTGGTGGGTTGTGCTTTGGAACCAATTAGAGTGAACCCTGTCTCCGGCAGGGCCCGGGGGAGCAGGATAGCCTTGCAATGTCAAATCACGGCATTAACTCCGGCTGCACGAGGCAACCGGCTTGTAATTATATTATCGGTCCTCTTTTGCCTCTGCAGTGAGTTCCATTCTCTGCATTTTAAAACTCAGCAGGCAGCACCGTGTCTCGCTGGTGGTTGGACGCGTTCTGGGATGGGTTTTTTTGGTGGAAGTCGCGGTGAAATCCGGCGGTTTTGTGCCCAGGTTGGTTCTTGGCTTTAGTTCCGCTTAAAGGTAAACAGAAGCCTCGTGCTTTTGTTCAAGATCTCACGCGTTTCCACGCCAGGCATTGAAACCCCAGCTTTATGAGTTTATTTCATTATCAGAAGTGGACAGGATGAAGTATCTGTTGGTATTAGCTGCAGCCGGTGCGTTAGAAGGCAACAACTGTGGGTATTTCAACACTGTGGAGAAACTGAATGCTTCACAGTGAAACACAGTCTTATTTGTTAAGTGCGGCGAACACTTGTTGCTTGCCTGGTATGAGTTGTGTTCATGGCTTGGTTTTTCTCTGTCACGACTGTGAAATGGGACTTTCCTCTAAAAATTGCTCAGAAATTAAAACTAAACCAAAGGCGTGTCTCAGCATTCGTGCTCTTAGGCTTATAAATGTTTCCAGATCCCCAAGAGTTTGATTTGGTGGGTCTGCAGTGTGAAGAGTCAGTTCTTTAAGATTCAGGGTCTTTTTAGGCTTGTAACCAGTCTGTCAGTCACTTGTATCAAATAAGTCTTCGGAAGCAGAGAAACACTTTTTGGTTGAGCTTAGTAGGGGGAAGAAAATGTAGAGAGATTATTTTCTTGCTGCTGGTGAAGCTGTGCTGCGTGGACCTGCAGCGTGATGATGTTTAAAGGATACTTGCAGGTAAAGACGAAAATCTTAAGGTCTTGTGTCACTCCTATTGTAACACTGAATGTAGTAGAGCAGGAAAATAGCGGCTCCAGGATGGTGTAGTACAACTACTGCCGAATTGCTGTGCATTAAAAAGAAGAAGAAAAGTAAAAAAAAAAAAAAAGCCCGTTGCTGGATCACTTACAGTTTTTAACGGTGACAAGGGACTAATGTGAGGGCGTCAAAAGAAGCACTGACTTGTTTCATGATCCACAATAGCTTATAAAACTGAAGATAATTATCAGGCTTATATGACTACAGAGCAGCATAAGTGACATAAAACCAGCGCAGCTGGAGTTCAGCAGGAATGCAGGAGATGTACAGAAAGCAGACTTGCTGAGTAGAGTGCTTAAAAGGTGCTATTAATTTGGTTGCTTATCAGTTATATTTCTAAATCTTTTATTACTATGAAGCCAAAGCTTCATATTTTTTGTTTAATTTACGGTCCTTTCTAATTTCTCCTCCTCCTTTAATTCCCTTTTATCCTGATAATTGTCTTTGAAGGTGGTGAGTTGGGGACAGAAGAGCACTGGACTTCGCTTGGTCCCTTGAACTACTCTTTAATAGTCCATTGCTTTATCTTTTCTCTCAGTGATATTTAGGTGTGAAAAATTACACTGCTTTCCCTGAAAATCTCCATTTTAGCAGGGCGTGATGGGAACTGCTTTCTGTCATGGCTCAGGTGGGGTCCGAAACGGTCATGGTTCTTTGGGTAATTTCACAAACCAATAATTGAAACCTTTGGTGTGTCCCTGACAGTCTTATTTTCCTTTGAATAAGATGATTTGTTACCTACTTATTTAGCTTAGTTGGTTGAGGCACGAGAGTGAATACACTTGACACCACTGTGCTGAAAATATACATGGTCCTTAATTGAGGTGTAATAAAGCTAAGCTGTATCAACATGCTGCAGTTCAAAAGAATGTATATTTATCTCTTTCATTAAGGGATCTGTTTCCAAAGCCCACTGAAAATATTAATTTTGCCTTGAAGAGTTCTGAATCGAACCCAATAAATATGTATCCATGAAGATTGTTTTTACAGGGCAGAACTTGAGATACATGTTTCTAGCCATCTGACCACACTTAATTTGCCAGTATTTCTGATTGTTTGTGTTATTTCATGTCAAACATGGGAAGGTGATTGTACTGTCCTGTGCTTGGTGGTGGGTGGTTTGTTTGTTTGTTTGTTTGTTTTTTAAGTTAAACCTGGAACTGTGTTACTGAGATTTCTTAGAGCTGTGTGAGGGAGTGCACGCAAGATAGAACTCCCCTCTCATTATGAAAGGAGGTGATTCAAAAATCTTTATTTTGCTTTTTTCTGTTTTATGCCTTGGAAGGAAGCACTTCACCTAAATGTTGTGATTTTTGCATTAAACCACTAGTAATTTGGTTCCAATAAAGGTACTCGGTGCATCATTTTGCAGAAGTCCATGCATTAGTATTAAAAAAGAAGCATTAATGTGCTAAACTTGTTCCTTCCCATATTTCATTTGAGGTCACTGAGGGATAGCATTAACTCCGACAAGAAACTTTGCTTCTCAAATAAAAGTACGGAATGGAGGCAACGTAATGAATGTTTGGGGTAGTTTTTGTTAGTTTGTTTTTGCTGGAGCCTGGCAAAGCGAGCCTTGAACCTCCTAAATAAATCTTGAGTAGCTGATGCAACGTTTGTGCTTAAAGGTCCTAAACATGCCGTGTTAGGCACCTTCGGAGGAGGTGACACAAGCTTTATGTACACCTGAAATGCTGGGACAGTATCACTGCAGCAACAGGCAGTGCAAGGGAAGCGCAGCAGGTCCAGGTCTGGTCTCAGCAAATGAATAAACACTGATTTTGTTTGGTTCTAAAGGAAAACATACAGATGACTTTGTTTCTTTGCTTTCTGGAGAGTCATCTCGACCCTGATTTCCCAGGGAACCAAGGCGTGCTCAGCCATTGAGTCTGCCCTTCCTTGTCCAATGATTTTTGGTCCCTCAGAGTGTTTAGAAGCAATTTTTTTACAAAAGATCCTGAGGATAATTAGGCTCCTTAAGCACTGAGCTTTGCAGAAGGGTAAGTAACCAGTCAGTGGGCAGAACTGAAGGGATTTTAGGCTCTTAGACCTTAGAGAGAACCTTTGAGAGCAGGTGGGAAAGAAAGCACGGGACCCAGGTCAGGGAAAATTTCAGTCTGGACTTGTATTGTGCTGTGGTGCTTTGGGTGTTGAGAGTTCTCACGGAACTGTTACTGTAAACTGCCTGCAGCTTCCAAACGGGACAGCAGGACACTTGAAGTGGTGGTGACCTTCTCCGTGCCAGGGTGACGTTCGTGCCTTGTGTGGTCAGAGAGCTTTAATGTTTTCCTCAGTTATACTACCTTGTAAGTTTTAGGAACTGCTCATTAATATAGTCATGTTTAACATGTTATGGTTACAAACAAAGACATGAATGTATGTACTCATTTCTAATTAATTTGTGTAATTATGTTTTATAATCTAGGTGTTTGCAAAGCAGAACGTAGCACACCCCATTTACTGTCTGCTGTAGCTAATAAAAAATAATAGAATGAAATAAATCTTGAAACCAACTTTAATTGTAAGTATAGATTAGTTGTAAATTATATCTTTGTTGTGTTTATTTTTAATTCTGCAGTGTTGCAGGTTTGTAGAGCATCCCAATTAGTGTAGTTATTCGAAGTAATGATGAGTTAATTGCTGTAAATGCTGAATGCTGCTTCTGTGACAATTTAAATACAGTACTGAGATACTCTTCTAAAATGTAGGACTAGAAATAAAGGAAAACAGGAAATGTTTGCAGTAATGAGACTGGTTAATTTTATAAAGATTTTTTTTCATTCAAAGTGATGATGTGGATAAGATGATTAAAAACACACGAAGAAGAAAGAAACATAACAATTAAGAATAAAATCTCGGCCTCTCAGCTAATACCATTATAAACATGGACACAAATGAGGTAAACCCATGTATTAATTGAGAAGAGGCATCTGACTGAGTTCCTCTGAAGCTGATTCCTGCTCTTGTGGCGCTGCTTGCGCTCACTCGCCGAAGCCTCCCTGGCTCTGCGGCTCCTCTCGTTCAGGTTGGTGCCCTTCTCTACCGCCTACGGCAGTCAGTGTTGTCAAGTTTGTTTTGGTGAATATGTTTAAAGAGTACAAAATGCCCCTAGCTTAAAAGTGGAGTGTTTTCCTTTCTGGTGAACAGTAGCGCATCCTGCCATTCTGAAGGTTGTGTGGTACCCCTCTGAGGAATGAGCTGATCCACGAGGTTTCCTTGAGCATGCATGCTGTAAGAGATATTAATAGCTTCCTTCAGCAGTGTCCCACTTGGAGTAACTCTGAAATGCGATCTTTCATCCTGTCCTGGTTAAATTAACCTTACATTTTCCTGTGAAGTGGCATGACTACCTAGAGAAAATTTGAAGTATACTGTGTACGTTCATACTGCGGGGTGGGGTGGGGGAATGGTATCCAGGATAGTATTTATACACTAAATACTTACTTTCAGTTGAGGATTGGTTGTCTCCCAGTTGAGTGCAGATTTGGTAATGGAAACTGGTGCCATTCACTTCTCTGGTGACCTTTTTAAATAATGAGAGAAATATTAAAACTCCTGCAGTCGGTTGCTGTGGCGTTAGTGGTAAGTTGGATTTTTACATGCAAAAGACTTTATAAAGCATCAGCAGAAAACTGTTCCTCTACTTCCTAAGAACAGTGCAGTAAGGGAAAAGCTCTTCCACTCCTTTGGGGCAGTTTTGAGAGCCCTTCTCTGTATCAGGAATTCACTGAGAGAATAAGGCTGAGAAAAACAATGCACAAACCTGAAAGCCATAGACATTCAGGTTCATCTGTTTGGTCCTGTTATGACAGAAATCATTACCAGTTTGATAGATTTATTTATAAAGACTTGCTTCAATATTTAAAGTACATCTATTCCAGCATTCCTCATTTCAAGCTCGGCTGTGGATCAAGATGAAAGAAAAATTAAATTGTATATTGAAGAGCTGTTAATTGAACTGCACTGCATTTAGCAAGGGAGCATCAGCTTCAGGCAGTCAATACTACAGAGAATTTTTAATGTACTGTATCACTAGATTGTCAGTTTGTATTGGAGAATGCAAACAGACTCCTTCGACTGATGATAAAGCCCTGGAAACTTTTAAGTTGTTGAGTGGAGAAAATGTTATTTTGCTTTGATATGTTGTGACAAAGTTGTTGATGCGGCCAGGAACATTTTTGTAGGGGAATATTATTTGAGTATCGAATTCTGAATGCTGTGTAGTTGTTCTTTAAATGGGTAAGGATTGTGTACTGATGTTTTGTTTTTTAAATGGGAGCAAAACAAGTTCTACAGAATTCTTGAACTTGCACAAATGTTACTTCGCAATTTGAGCAGCTCTGAAAGTCTCATTTAAAAATATTAGTTCTCTCCAGATACAATTCTAAAAAATAGCATATCAAAAAGCTTTAGAAATGCCTTAGAAAAATGTTATCTCTCTTTCCTAGGGCAGTGTTAATTTCTTTTGTAGTTAATCTTTTGCGCTGGAATTTAGTACATTTATAGTTAAAGATTCTTTTTAACAGCTAAATTATTTAGGCACGTCGTCTAGGGTAACATGGTCTATTTGGTGTTAAGAATAAAATACTTTTTTATTTCATTTTCTTCACTGATAAAAATGAAATAACTGGAGGCATTTGTAGAACCAGAACAGATTTAGGGCTGTGGTGTTAGATTAAAGATGTACTATTCCAAGACAGAGCTTGTTACGGCTGTCATACTTCAGGATAAAATTCTTCCTTTTGGTGGTCTTTACTGGGCTTAAAGTCCACCTTCAGAAAAGAAGAAACTTGTCAATTATCTGTGGATTTTTCCATAAATATGGTAGGTGTCAAGTAAGCGATAAACTTAAAAATGCCAGTCACTGTTGGTGCGTTGTCTTCTCTTGGAGCAGAAAGGTCTTTCGTAGAGGTTGGGTTCAGTCTGGTTCGTCTGGGTGCCTCTGTCTGGTACACCTTGGAATGTTTCTTAGCAGGTGAAAAACTGCGTATTCTGAACCCCCTGGTCATTTTGCCTTGCAGATTTCAAGAAGTTAAGGCCTAGATCGAAGGTGTGTATTTGATTTAAAGAGTACCCTGAAATATTTGGACTTAGACCTGTGCGCTGCTTACTTTATTTTTCAGAAAGGTTGCAGTTACTGAAATGTTACACTTAAAAGCTGTGTACGAAGACCCGACTTCACATTAGAGGCTATAATTTTGGTACCTGAAATGCTTTTATGCGATTCAAGTAAAAATCATTGTGCTGTATGAATATTTCTTCGAATATTTGCTTCAAATAGTAACATCTAGCAAGTTATTCTGTGATTTTGCTACCCTTGTCTGCGTGACACAGTGTTTGACAGCGTGAACACCTACAGTAATGTTCAAGAACCCTTTGCATGGCAGTTTGACTACCAGAGTAATTAAGATGACCAGCAAGGTCAGGTCTCCATAACGTGTTGTTTTATTGTTAGAGGAACGGAAACTTTCTTTCCATGAAGAAAACTCAAGTTGGGTGGCTTCCCTGGGACTTTAAGGTAGTTAAAGTTTAAATGTTAATAGGCTTCAAGAAGATGTGTGTGCATGTTTTTTTTTTTTTTTTTTAATTTTTTTATTAGACTACCAGTTAATTTGTGCAAACTCCTCATCTCCAGGCAATCTGATTAAAAAAATTGTACGTTTCCTGTTTCTTTATGCACTGTGTAGCTGCATGAGGCAATATCTTTAAAATGTAAAAAAGCCTACAAAATGCACAGTCTGATAACAACAACAAATCTAATCTAAAGTGACAACTGGGAGACTTTCCCAGACGTTTTTCTCTTTAATGTAACATGACTTTAAATTGATGCAGCCCCACAGTGATTGAAAAACTCTCAGAGCTTGTCTCCCGTGATTACATTTCTGATCTGTACAACTTAATTTTTTAACTCGGTGAATCTCACTTCGGCGAATGAGCAGTTTGGCTTCTGTTCCGAGGGGGTGAGTGTGGTGGGTGCAAAAGCAGTGGGGCTGCAGTGCTGTGAAAAGTAATATTCCTGGTAGTGATCCCGCTCAGCAACATGGACCTGTTCAGCCACTTCACTTTTAATAATGAACTGAAACCGTACGCGCCCCTGATTGAGGTGATATTTTATAGACAGAAGATATGAAGGATAAAATGACAGTGTTTTTTGTCCTTGTTCCGTGGTTGTATCTGGAGCTGTGGCTGCGGATTGACATTTGGGTTTCTCGTTATAATTTAGGTAATAGATTGTAAATTTTAAGTTAACGGCTCCACTTACCAAGTGGGAAAGAAACACGGCTCCTTTACCCAAGGATGCTTCCTTGTGCTCTCCTCTCCTTAGTTACCCCAAGGCTCAGCCTCTGGGCCAGTGGGCCAGCACAGTGCAAGGCAAATACTGGGGTTGTGTCACCCTGGATGGGATGGCAACGAGGCATTTACAGTCAGGAATGTGGGCAAGGAATAGTGTCTGGAGCTGAAGGGAGTGGGGGAAGGAGGAGGAGGTGGCACACGTGGAAAGGGCAGATTAGAAGGTCAAAACACTTGATACTGGCCACAGGTTTTGTTTTGGGTATAGTTGGAAAACCAAGAATTGGTTTGTAACTTTCATAAATTGTTGAAAATTGTGTTTTTTTTGATAGCCCTCGTTTTATCCTAGCTTTTTCTCCGTATTTTTCTAGTATGGAAGTACATAAATCCTCATCTACCTTTTCGTTTACCTTTAAAAATGTATAAAGTCTGAAGAATGATATATGTAAAGCAATACTTTATAATACTTGTAACTGCTTCTGGGCCTGCCTTCTAGATCTATGTGCAGGAAAAGTGGTCATGCGTAAGAAGAAGTGTCTTGTGGTCAGTTTTGTAATACAAATTTTAAAAATCTGTTATTTATTTCTTTATTGCTTCTCTCAGAAGCAGAAAATGATGCCCATGGGTAGATGCAGTGGTTGGTTGATATCAGCTGGAAATAAAAAGAAATAAAAGCCTTTGAAATGTAGTAGCTGTGTTTTATATCAGTGATGCATCATACTGTGTTGTTCTTATGAGATTGTGCCTGACTTATGCCAGGGCAGAGCAATTGGGGTTTCAGGAGACTGTGGATTTAATCCATAAAATGCTGGACAATATGCAGGACAGGTAACAGGCACAACAGAAAATCTTTCTGAAGGAGAAAGCAGTCAGGTGAATGTTGTAATCCTTAGGAACGTTTCAGCTGCCTTGACTGAAGCAGTGGAGGTGCTGGAGGGAAAAAAATGGAATAACAATTCTATTAGAATGTCAAATTTTTGGAACAGTGCAACAGGACCTAAACTGGGTGAAAATAGATTAACAGTTTAAGATTTCTAATATTATAATTTTCCATCAGCTCTAGCAACTGAGCATTTTATTGAACAAAAACGATACTATTTTGTGATATACATCTCAGTATATACCTGATGATGATGATGATTTAAATTTTGATTTCAAATCCTTCCTCTCATTTAGTTTGCATAACCTACTTATAACAGTATTATTTTGCAGTACATCTAAATTTAAACAGCAGCTCAGAGCCATCAGGACAGTGGTTATCTTGCCAAAATGGTCAAGTCATTGGCCAAAATAAACATGGATCTGGAGACTTCCTGATGAATGTGTGGAAATTATAGCCATGCAAACATATCAGAGTGCACATTTGTATTATAAACTGGTCAAGCTACCTCATCTGTTTAGTTGCATAAACCTGGTGTCTGTAAGTCTTAAGAAATTTGTTACCGAAAAAGTCAAGTTTTTTTGGTAAGAATATAACAAAAACTTTGCCACCTGGAGAGAGATTTTTTAGGCCCTTTTTTTTTTTTTAAGAGAAAGTAAATGTGTTCCATTGTATTTAATTTGCATGAGAAATTAAGCAGTTCAGTATTTAACTGACTTTCTTTTTTTTTCCTCTGTGACTTCTGCTTTATTTAAGCATAACCTGTTCTCTTTGTGTTGCCAGTTTGTTAAAGGGCCATTCTGGTGCAGGAAAAGGTGGGGAATCAGGATTGCATTTCAAGCAGCTCAGCTCTGTCCTTGGCATCTGATTCAAATCACGGCCAGTTCAGTTATTCAGTCACTGGGTTGGACTCTTGAAGTCCTGTGTGGAGTTGGAAGGGATTTCTCTCTCTCTCTTCCAGTGGTGAACAGCACTGGAGTGACTTGTAATTTTTCTTTCATTCTCTTTGCACGCCAACCTCCAGAGAAGGGATATGGTCAGGGAATATGAATAACTCTGATTTCTACCTTTACTCCTATTGCTAAGCCCCCCACACTTCAAAAGAACACTCTTGGCAGAGCTGGTTTGGGTGGTGAGTTGGTGCAGACTCTTGTGCACAGGCTTTCTCCATCCCACCTCATCCTGTATTCAGCAGCCCGTGGGGTTTGCATTTTGAGACCTAACCTAACCCATCTTTACCAAGGTGACTGTGGGTTTATCTGGATTTGCCCTCCAGGATATTTTTAATTAGATATAAAGGAATGAATACATTACTTTAAATTATTTTGATGAAAGAATTCTTGCACTGTCATTAACAATGAGTTAAATGAGCTAAAACTTCCCTCTAGTTCTCTATCTTTTGATGAGGAAACAAAGCAGTTCTTTGCATGATTAAGATTTGTGGTATCACGCCTGAAATGAGAAGCCATAATATATGCTTTATAATTTGTGTAGGTTTTTTTAACTCCTGTGTGACCACTCTCCTTTTTGTGCCTATTTTTACAGCTGGTTTTGCTATGTTTTCCTTTGATTTCAGACGCTGACATCATAAGTTTATATCTATGTTTTTATTTTTCCTTTATTGCTGAGGAGGTTGTTTGATTCCGTAGGCACCTCAAAGAGAGCTGGCCTTGAGAATTCCCGAGGCTCTTTAGAAACTTCAGATCTGGTTGGTTTTAGACCCATTAGACTGAATATGAATTTTTGATAGTTAGTGATGATTAAACCTTAGCAAGGTGTGTGAAAACATGTGGGAAACCTCAGGGCAACAAGCTAATCCCTTTGGTCATTTGAAGTGTGCCAGGAGTTCAGAAAGCTGACTTCCAGTGGCAGTTTTGCAGTATTTTACCGCCATTAAGTATAACAGCAGTTTGAGCAATATATACAGAGAACAGTTAGACAAACAGTGCAGGTTATTTACTCTTGGAGAAAGATGATTATTCCAGTAAAAAAAGGAAAGAGTTTAAATTTTGTTGTTGATAGAGCTCTTGACCGAATCTCAGAATATATTATTGTGTAAAATGTGTTGTTGACTTCTTCACTATTTCTAATTGTTCTTGTTACACACCTCTTCACAGAGTTTAGGCAAAAAGGTCTGCCCATGCCAAGAACCACCTGCCAAAAAAACGATCAGATGGTCTTTAGCATCTTCAGGCTTTTAAAAAGAAAGGTGTAATCATTTGCCTTATGGATTTGGATTCATCTCAGTTCTAACCTCTGCTTTCCAACCATGAAAAATCATTAAATGTTGCAAGATTCAGAGTTTTCCCAGCAAAGTTGCAGCTGCATTATTACATCCATCATTCTGTGAATGGAAATTGATTCCTGTATTCTTGGAGTGCCGGGCCCATCGTGCATCATTTGGAGTGGCTATTTTGGAACGTGTCGAGCAGAACAACCGAGGGGGAATATTTGGGATCAGTGGGTTGTTGACGTGGGATATTTTCCTCTTAGCTTTAATTCCATCTTGAGCACAGTAAACCCCAGCATAATTGGCTTGAACTGCGGGTCTGAAGATGGCAGGCTATTTAAAATACCGGGGAAGGTAAACTGTAACCAGGAATACCTTAAGAGTAGCAAAGGTGCATATTCTGCTAAATAAACTGCAGTAATTACTTTAGGGGGTTTTCCTCCGCAACATTGTAATTTTTCTAGTTTATATTCTTCACAGACTGCTGACCACAGTGACAGTTTTGCTGTTCTTGTACAAAATAACTCACACATGTGTGCACCTGGTCTTCATTACTGTTCCACTGCATGTATGGTAATGGCAGAATGGGAGATTTTCTTCCCTGATTTCTGCTGATAACACCTTGTTTCGGGTGCAGCTCTTTGTGAATGCATTGTTCATTAGGTGTCAGTATCCATTAACCAGCACTGCCAGGCAAAAGGGGTGTACAGAACATTCGCAGAATTTTCACAACAAGGAAGTGTTTACTTATAAAAGGCTGAAAAATACCCCAACAACCCAGCATTAACTTTTTTGAACTGTCAACAATACGAACATTCTTGGTTTACCTTACTAAGGCAAATATATCAGCAATAACAAGGCATAAATATGCAAGAAAACCTTTGAAAAATGGTACCCACCTATATAAGGTACTGACTAAACAGAACAGGAACGCTGAAAACCCACTTCTAAAAAGTTAGCCTTGAAAGTATAATTGGAAGTATGGTGATTAAAATCTATTTTTGGCCGAGTTCACTTGCATGTTTTAGTACACTAGGGCTAATTTGACCCACCGTATTTTAGAAAATCTTTATTCTCATTGATTTTTGGTTTCCTTGCAAAGACTTGCTCTAGAAATGTGGGATTCTGAGGAGCTGCTTCCAAACCTACAAGTCCTGCGTCTGATTGCCAGGCCAAAGGAGCAGTGGGGAGGTTGCCTGGCTGGCTGAAGGCAGGGAAACAGTGGAGAGCTCTTGTCTCCCTGGGGATGACCGGCACGGCTGGATCAATAGGGATCTCTGTCAAACGCCATCCCTCGCGGAGAGGATTCGTGACCCACAGCACCAGGAGCTGGCAGGGCTTGGACTGTGGGCTTTTAGAGAGTGGGAGGCTTGTTCTCTGTTCCGTGCAGAGGAAATGAGATGTGCTCGAGCCGGGGTTTCTGTGCCGCCACGAGATGTCACTCTTTTGTTAGGAAAAAGCCTATCCGGTGGCATGAATATCTGGGAAATAAATTATGTGGCCCTAAAGGGCGAAAATGTAGCAATTTGAGGAAGAGAATTCTTTAATGTCTTCAGCTGGATCATGTGCTACTTAAATAGGCACAGTGTACACGCATCACTGTTTCCAGGTTTGTTAGTCTTCTAGTTTTTCGAGCTTGGAAGGACTGTAACAGGATTTTAAGTTGTTTATGGGTCAGCAAATATTTGGGCTTGCAACATGGCAGCTGAGATGGATAAGTCTTTGTTTAATCTTATTTACAAAATGAGGAGGTGCTTAAATATCTGTGTCATGTAGACTTGTGGAAAGTGTGGAGGTACCCAAAGTCCGTCAGTCACACTCTCTGCTGACATGGAGCAATAGTGACATCCTGTGGGAAAGGTTTAGAAGGGAGACAAACAAAGGCTTAGTCCCGTGGTCATCCTGGATTCTGTTTGGATTTGTCCATGTAATTTTTTTTATGTTTTGGAGCCAGTGTCTCAAAAGTAAATTAATATCCATTGTGAACCGTGATTAGAGCGTCAGAGCTTTCTGTGCTTTAATCTATGCTATTTCTGGGTATTGAATTATCAATTTTCGTTACAGGAGTGCTCATGTTTTACTTTGATCAGGACAAAAAAATTTAGGAATATTATACAATTTTATGACCATATGGTTTCCCAGTGTGCTAGAACATTTTGCATATGTATTTTCCTCTAAAATTAAAGATAACACTTATGTTTTACTATATCTTTAAATAGGATCCAAGGATTAATTTAAATTCTTTTATAAATCATTGTTTAAATCAAAAGTAATGAGAAAAATCTTTCTTATATAAAAAAAAGGATTAAATTTAATAAAAATATGTGCTCTGAAGCACCTTAAAATCTAGTTCTGATAACAGAAGTGGTGCCAGAGATTCCAATATTTCAAGTTAGATATAGAATTATATACTTGTATAACAAGATTGCAACAGAAATTAAAGAAATTGGAATGATGTTGTTGGAACAATGAGACTGTGGCTGCTGAGTAATCCAGGTGCTTTTCGGTTTTTTCCCTTAATCTTTATTAGCCTTTTTTTTTTCAGCATGGATTGAAAGACTATCTGATAGTTTTAAAACAGAGCAGTATTTACACCTTGAGTTGTAGTTCACTGTACGTCTGGGAAGAAGAAATATAAAACTCGTATTTCTGTACGGTTTTTTTTTTCCCCCCAGTTTTAAAAATAGAGATGGATGAAATTGCAGCGCTATCCCCATGTGAGAGGATTATTTGCACATCTGTCTAAGGTTAGTACCTCCCGTGTGGTTATCAGCATCCTTCACTGTGCTTGCTGAAAAAGGGCCAGATGATGAGTGGCGCCTTGCAAGATTAACTTTGTATTGGTGGTCATTAAACAGTGGGAATTTTTACAAACTGGCAGTTTGGGATGCTGGAAAAAAAAATAGAGCAAAAAAGAAAAAAAAAAAGGAGGAAGAGTATTATAACAGTTGGTTGCACTCACAGCATCTAGAATAGACTTGGGCTACTGGCAACAAGTGTGATGGAACAGTTGGTGAAGAGCCGCATAATAAATAGCTGTCAGGAGGTAACCTGACACCTCTGATGTCCCAAAATTGTATTAATCCAGGATTAACGAAAAAGTTAGAGATATCACCCTGCTTTGCAGCAAGATCAATTGTTAATAAAATGATTACTGAAGGAAAGCACCCTTTCTGCTTTAACTGAGGAACGTGAGAAGACCACGTAGTCTGTGCGTCCTTCCTGACGCTTTTTGGCGATGCTGACAAAGCTAATCTGAAACAAACCAGCTAAATGTAGGTTTAGCCATTGTTCCAGGGCGGTTTAAACATGTCATTAACTTCAAAGAGGTGAGGGGAGGGTTCTTTGCACACGCGTGTGAAGGACTGGAAAAGTGATTGGCAAACTGAGATTAAATTTTGAGTATTTTTGTGTAATCGCCGTTAATTTGGTTTTGCAAACCCATTCCTGGCAGATCTCTCTGGGAACCAGATGGCTAAGTTGTGTTGACTGGAAGCAGATTTTCAGATGCGTTTTACAGAAGCTCTCTATAATTGATTTGCTGGCAGATTAAGAGTTACTCATGAGATGAGTTTTGTTTCGCTCCTCTGTTTAAAAAAAGTATACTGCGTTGTGCAGCTGTACTTAAATTTTTGAATCTGCAAATAACATCAGTTGTGGTGAAGATCTCTTTGTGAGCATAGAAATATTTGCGAAAGATTTGAAAATTGAGGATGAGTAGCACTAATGAGTCAAATCCTAAAGCTTTATGAAACATTTTTATTGATTTTTTTTTCCAGTTGATAGAATTTCACCCTCTGAAGACTTAAACTATTTTAACTGAATAAATGTGATCATTTTCATCGTGGAACTTTGATCTCATGCCTTTTGTTGTTGTTCTGGATTATTTTATCAGAGTGCTTTTTTCTTTCATGTATAAAATCAGTTCAAATTAACCTTATTATTCAAACTTGTATTTGAACCCTTCTGCAGAAGGAAGTAGCAAAGCTGATAGTTTTTGTAATTCATGATTGCGGAAGTTGACATGGATTCAAGAGGAACGGGTCAGATTAATGAAAGGAAATGTAATAAAAAAATCGTTAGACACCAAGTACTATCTCTGACTCTGTGTGTCCTGAGCTTAAAACTTGTTTGAGAGTAGGAGAGTATCCCAAGGCGGTGTCATATTTTTGTATTCTTCCTTAGGCGTTAGAGAGTGAGAACTCTGCTCCTGTGAATAGATGGGTATAGTCTTTAATTATATATGATATATTTATTTTTGCCTCAGGATCTCTGTCATAGCTTGTGCAGGCAGGGTTTGAAGGTTTGAGGGACACCAGTGCATGTCGTGGTAGAGGAGATGTGTTAGTAGCAGGATGGGTGAGTGTGAGGTCCAGCGAGTGCTTGCCTTGAACATTTAAATTGTTCTTTATTGCAACCAAATTTTCCTCTTCCCCTATGACTTTAATCTGCAAAGATGTCATTAAGAGAATTGGTTTTCTCTTGGAGAATCACAGAATGTTTTGGGTTTGTTCCTGATCCAGAGTTTTCATTTAATTTAAGTTTTAATCGCTTTTGAAAGAAAAACCTGCAGAGAAAACGTTTGTCTAAAGCAAATTTAATTTTTGTTTTCTTTGTGGTTCTTTCCTTCTTAGATGGTGGAATTATGTGGGCCAGGAAATGTTCTTCCTGTCTTGTCTGAAACCTGTCAAACCTTCATAAGAATATACTAAGCACTTTAAATAATATTAGTGTTTAGCAGAAAATGTCTCTGCCTGTCTGTATAGTGTAGTAATGGATGTGCAGAGTTATAGCAATTATAGGGGCTGTGGAGAAGAAAGTATTTTTGAGAAAGAAAACATACAAAGCCAAAAAAACCTTCTCATCCTGTGAATACTAATGAGCTGGCTGGTTTTTTTGTGGTGAAAGACATTAGTATCTTCTGTAGTTAGAATGGGGACCCAGTAATTACTCTGACTTCAGTGATGAAAATCTGATAGGTCCTTGTGGCTGGATAGATGGGAAATGGATGGGACCCAGTTCTTTTGTAAATCTGCTGGTTAAGATTCAAAGGTATTCAGGGTTTCAGTAGATTTATCTTGAGCCTGTAAAGTACTTTTTGCTTTATTGTATTTGACATTATTCATTTAGAGGTTAACTTCAGTTTTATTGGATTATTTGTTATGAAAGATGACCCTAGATTTCAAAACTTCATAAACTATGATTTTGTATACTGTTCCCAGCAGCCGTTTAAATTAAAAGCTGATGAGGTCTTGGAGATCTAAGTTAAACATTTTTGCATTATTTTTAACTTAATTGGAAGTTGATATACTGTCTTTTTGACCCGGTTGCTGTAGAATGCTACATTCTTTGGCAAATATTAACCACTGTGTGTGGTCTAAATAGATATTCGGCTAACATGGAGCAAGCCTTGCTCTGGTTGAAGATATCTCTTTCGACACATTTCCTAAGCTATAATGAACATTTTTATTAGTGTTTTCTCAAAACACCACAAAGCTCCAGTAAAAACAGAGCACAAATCCATTTGTGCACAAAGCATTTAGCGTGAAACGTTCCTTTGAATTCTGTTCTTTATTGTAGTCAACATTGTGTTGTTCGTTTTCTAAGCAAAAGATTCTAAACTTTTGAAGGAATTTAGTTCATCCTATTTGAGGTCCTTGCTGTGATATCAGTAAAATCATAGAATCTTTACAAATATCTTTGTCAGAAGAAATTTCTCTGTAGAACATGAAAGGTTTGTTTGTTTTTTTTTTTTTTTTCCCCCAGAAGTCACAATTCAATCTCTAAAGTCATTGGCTGGGTCAGGAATTGCAGAATATGCTGAGCACCAAGGTTAATGGTTCTAATGTAGATAACTCTTTAAGCGAATACCTTTGGAAAGGTTTGACTCAGGGGAGAACATTTTATTGATACTACTCATATGAACTAGGGCAATGTGGGTAGTTGCAATATTAGTAAGAATTCTACATGGTACTATTTATGACTTTTTAGAGAGGAAAGGTTTTAGTTTTAAATGTACAGAGGCTCTTGACGTTGCTTATGTTTTCTATGGGAGTGCAGACAAATTGTTTTTTAGTGTCTTGTGTGTCATCATCTCCAAGCAAATGGGTTTCAGAAACCCTAATTTCATAATTTGTTTCAAAGTTGTAGCTATAGATCAAGCTTAAGAAACATAATGCCCGTTTGCAATGTACTCTAAAATATTTTTATGATCTCCTAGTCTCTTACCTGCTCTTTGTGGCAGAGGCATCTTCCCCCCTCACCTCTTAATTCAGCATCTCTTTAGCCTGAGCCAGAGGCATACTATAGATAACAGGGAAATATAAGATACCTGACAATATATGTTACATTGCAGATTAAAATCTGGCCTTCAAGGCAGAACAACTTTACCCTTGCATTGCAGCAAATTGCTCCTCTCTTTGGAGACAGTGCAAAATGTACTCCATGGATGGCTTGACTCTTGTCTCCACCTGATCCATCTTACCGTGCCGTTTCTTGTCTTGATAGTCCTTCCTGACACAGCTCACCTGTGGATCTCCTGTGTGTTGTTATTGTTAGTCCAACAGATATTTCTTGTTTGCTTTCTCCCTTGTCCTCCCTGTCTGGCACGCTGAGTCCTGCTGGAGTGTAAACCCACAGGCACGTTAAAGTAGACGATGATAAATGAGAAGAGGAGCAAGGAGATTTTCATGTCAAAATACCCTGAGTCTCTGACAACAAAATCCATAGCAGAATTTGAGAATTTTGAAAGGCTTAAAGGGAGAAAGCCTCTACTGTGAGGGTGGTGAGGCCCTGGCACAGGTTGCCCTGAGAAGCTGTGAATGCCCCATCCTTGGAGGTGTTCAAGGCCAGGTTGGCCATCCTTTCCTCAAAAGTGAAAAAAAGTTTGACATCTGCCCATCCCTTTCTCTCACAGACAGATCGGGTTTGGTTTCTGCTGTATACCTCACTTCCAGAATTGTAAATAGGATTTAGTTTTCAGCTTAACCTCAAATCCATACAGGGACCAGTGACTTCTCTGGTTTATGCTGTCACTGAGATATTGTATTGCAGGCTGTCCTGGGAGAAAGAACACCTGTCAATATTGGCAATTATTTTTTTGCATCCTCTTTTGTTTATGTTAACGAGATAATGGTTGCAATTTAATTTTATTTTCTTGTCGGACAATTCTGTTTGACTGCTCACAAACTTTTTTCAGCTAATCCTCCTGCTACATCAAAATATTCTTGTTATCTTCCATTGCTGAAGTTTGAAGTTAAGTTGAATTCATTAGTCATTCTTTTACCAGACTGTTATGTAATGCTGTTGTCTGAAAATGAATGTGTAGGATTTGGGAGACTTTCTTTTAATAATATGTTTTCAAATATGTCAAATTAAACCTGTCTCATTTTCTTAGAGTGGGAATATTTCTAGTAGCAGAATCAGAGAAATCCAAGGTGGTACTTTGTGAAATGGCTCTTCTGTGATGCTGAAATCAGTGGGAGTTTGGCAATGATTTTAGTACAAACAGAATTAGGATCTCTAAGACTGGTGCTTATGCACAGTTCTTTTAAATGATCTTTTCTGTTTGTAACGTTAAATAAATAATAAAAAAAGAAAATTAAGAACTCCTTGAATCCATGTGAAGAATTTGGCGGTTCATGGTGGAATGTTCACTGTCTGCTTTGGCTCAGTCAAAAATCCCAGCACACCCAAAAATCCCTTAAAAGGGGGTGGCCTGCAGGTGACATCTAATTTGAGCTGTGCTATTTGCAGAAAAAAGAGCCTATCTCATAACTTTTGTACCAGATTTAAAATGCTAGGGAGAGGACAGATGTACCTGAAGGTGTAAGCTGTTCTCATCTGCTTTCTATTCTTAAAGCATATACAGGGTTGCAGCCTACATATGTTTGTCAGAGTGATTAATGGCTTGTATCCATACATTAGAACTGAGAGTATTAAGATTTATATCTTTTTGTTTTGAAAAGCAACAGCAAGCCCATAAATGCATGCTAAATGTACTCCATCTGAGGAGCATGTGACCTGCAGTGGACATTTACAGTAAATGACTAGAGCCATTTCGTTTGGGTTTTTTTTTAAGCTATTAAATATACTTTAAAATGTCATAAGATGTCATGAGTCGTGTATGTAAAGCTGATATTTGTATTTATCAGGCAGTTTGATAACGGAACAGATCTTGCCTTTGTACCTGTTTCTTTGCTTTCTAAGCTGATGAATGTATTACCAGTGATAGGGGAGGTCAGGATAGAAAAATACACATAAATGAGGGTCCAAAATTTTTCATGGTATTTATTTACATGGTTTGTTCAAAGTGCCATAAGGATACAGCTTGGTGATGGAAAAATGCTCTAAGTTAAGGGGGATTTACAATATCTAAATTAGGTGCTGAGGGGAGTTGTCTGGAGCTTGCTAATAGGAAACAATCTGAAGAGACAGTATGGAAGAAGTTTCTATAGTTTTGGTTTTTTTTCCTCTTATAAATATTAAACATATTCTAGGACTTTTAGAAATGTTTTAGCTCTATGTCCTTCAGTAGCTTGTCCCAGAGAGCACGGGGTTAAATTCCTTAATGTCCTTAATGTCCCCTGTCTTCATTACACCTACCCCTGCCTCTTTAGAGGTTCTCTTTGTATTGACATATCCTGCGATTTTTTTTCCCCGATTTATTGTGTAACAATGGCAAGAAAACTCTTGTTATTTAGGAGCAATAGTGGGTCCAACCCTGGACCTGAGTCACACCTGAGTGACTTCATCACTGTGAAATTGTGTTCAAGAGCAGAGGTACCCACGGCTTAACATCAACAGCTTCAGTGCACACGGGTGTGTCTTGTGCTTGAGGAGGAAACTGGTCAAACACAGGACCATAACTGGCGCAGAAAACTGTGATTTTGAACCTTCAGGATCTCATTACTGGGATAGATCCAAACTTGTTCATAAAAACATCCTCGGCCAGCCAAATAATACTGTTTGTTTCGGTAGCACCTCTTCTCAGTAGAAATCCTACGTTACCTCAGCAAGCTCAGGCAAGGGGATTTTGTTTGCTTTACTTTTCATCTTATACATGTGTGTGAAAAATCTTCAAACAAAACATTTTCCCAAGAAGTTCGCTTAAAGGTTTGTTGAAATGCTGTTTTGAAAATCTCTTTATTTATTTTTTTTTTCAATGCTATTAATGGATTTGAGGTATCTGAACTGTCAGTGAACGAGCTGTATAAGAATCTTTTAATGATACAAGAGGGTATTGAATGACGGCAGACTTTTTTAGCGTCTCTGAAAGTACAAATTGCCAACATCTTCTCATTTCTGCAAGGAGAACCTGCTTAAGGCCCAGTGGGGTTAAGAACGTTGTTTACTCTACTCTTGACTCCTGCAATATAACAATAAAAAAGTGATTAAAATTTAAGTAGTCATGAGAGATTTTCGCTTATATCTAATTTCTTGAATGCTGGTGTGCATTAAAACTGGATCATTGCATAATACTGTTGTGGTAAGTATTGCTGCATTGCCTTGTTTAGCAACCAGTGGCAATAAGAACAGTATTTTTGTGATAAGTAGTCTTGGCTATATTGTGTTCTGAGTTTAAAAATTGTTTAGCATTAAGGTTGTGTTAATTGCTTCCTCTGTAGATTGTATTAATAATAGAGATATTAATAGACCTCTATTTTGAAGTAATATAACACAAAAATCTTTTGGAAGGAAAAATTTGATGTTGAGTTTCTCACACCAGAAAGCATTTTCATCTTCTGTTTGGGTACATTGATGATTTCAGTAGATTCCAAGAAAGCAAGAGAGGTGCAGTCTTTTTTCAGTGTCTTTGCTTTCATCATGGGAATAAAGAGGTCTGTGTTTTAAAGTTGGCACCTGCTGATATGATCTAGATGTTCTTGGTATTCAGGTTATTTTACTGTATCAAGAATATGAATGCTTTTGAAACTGTACTGCTGTAAATATTCTGTTCAGTGTAATTGAAACCAGATTAAATTTGCTTTTCTTGTTACAATACGTACTATCATCCCGTATATTCATACCGTGCTAACGAAGAAACTGTCATCTTAATTTGCAGTAAGATGATACAGCATCATCCCTGCTGTCAGATAAAGAGATTTTTGAGAGTAGGTGATAGCTATGGATTCATGTAACAATTGGTACCATTAATATATGTCCAGTAGAATAAAATTTTAAATTGTGGGGAAAAAAAAAAAACAAAAAGAGAGGAGAAAGTGTTCCAGGGATGGTGTATTTTAAAAGTTAAAAGAACCTGTGTGTGGCTCCAGCACAGCAGCACGTGGTGGCTGTTGTGGCTCCACAGATTTCATCGCTGAGCTTCTCTTAAGCTCTGTTCGTGGTACAAAGACTGAGTGGGTGCAATGGGGACAAACTCCAGCTGGTTTTAAGTTGAATTGAAGAGGGGCTTATGTCACATATTCGTGGCAGCGTGGGGTCCAGCGGAGGCTGTAGAACTTCGTGGGACCTTGGAATTTTGGGCAGCTGGCTTGTGTTGACGTGCTGGAGAGAGCCCTGTCTACCTACAAACCCTTTCATCTCCAGACCTGTGGCCTGCCCCGACAGCTGCATCTCTTCAGCTGTGGGCTTGGGAGGGTTCCTCTTCCCTTCACAGGCGTTCATGGCTGTGGTTATCTGGGAAGCCATCAAGTTCTCTCGGGTAGGTGCTGTGGAATTTGAGCATTATAGGCACATAATGTGCCTTTTTAAACCTTGGTGCACAATAGCATCTCTGCACTGACCGCGTTGTGTGTTCAGTTAGAAGTGGGACGTAGCAGAATTAAGCGTTATTTAATATCAGCTGTTGGCCTGTGCTGCTCCATCCGCGCGTTCATGCTCTATTTTTCCACATTTTCTTTTGGACGAGTCAGAGAGGGGGTGGTAAAGGATAAATAAGCAAAGGCATCCTGTGCAATGCCTCTTGCTAGCTTTCCTAAATCTTGAAAGCTGTGATTTCATGCTTGGAACTGAACAGTGGAAGTGTGTGGGACGGCTTTATTTACTTACACCACTTTGCTTTATGGTCTTTTGGAAGCGGTTCCTCCTCAACCATGTTTACTGCTTTGTGAAGTAAATCTTTGATTTATTGTAGCAGTCACAGCCTGTTAAATAACTGTTTTCTTCATGTTGAAAAAACATGAACACCTTCTGTCTCCTCAGGTCTCCCCAGCTCACAAAATGTGAATTCCCTGTCTGTGTTTTGGATCTGATTTTTCACTGTGTTCTGACAGTTTTTTATATACTTTTCCATTATTAGGAAGATGATTTAAACTATGAACAGACCACATTTAAAAAGTGCTTTCTAAACTGATAATGTTTCACTTCCTTAGTCCTTCGAGCTGCTTTAAGGAGATGGTAGGTTGTCACAACTAGAATTTGTTCTCCTATGCTTTATGAAGACCTTGGAGGAGAGAAGCTTGGCTGGAAACTGTAGGTGTCTTTTCTAAACAACAACCAGAGACAACAAAAAGAAAAATTCTGAATGTCTGCTGACAGTTTTGCAGTTTTAATTTTTTTTTCTGTATGAATTCTCGTAATACAAACAGACTGTCTTGGAATGGTTACGATACATGTGTGTTGAGTATCTACAACTCGAATGGATCTAATGACTCTTGATAAAATCTCAAGCAAAATTAAGATACGATTGTACTGTAAAATGGCCTAGAATAGCATTAGTTTGAAAAATTCATTAGTGTAAGATAAAAGAGAAAACCTTTAGAGCCCAGAACACTTCTCTGAGGACACAGGCACATTTTTATTCTGCGTTAGTTTCGCTGGTGGCACGTTGTTAAAAGCAACGAGTTGTAAGAAATTACGAAGAAATTTGTATTTTAGCCACTGTTTCACAGTTGTGCAACGTGGAGATGTTTAACATGAAGATGCCTCCATTCTCAGATAGAATAGCTTTATTTAAAATTGATTAGGAGCAATTCACAGCAGCCTGCCAAATTGCTAATGGAAGCCATTTGAATCAATTCTCTCATATAATTTAAATGCCATTTCACTGCATATAGTTTAACCAGGAAAGAATCCCAGCTTGCAGCCAGCAAAATTAATTATTTATTATTCTTTTCATAAATGTTTTCTTGGCCCAAAACAAACAAAAAACCAAAACAGTAAAACCAAAATAAATGCTTATACACCAAAACTTTGTCAGGGTATGCACCCTTCAAATGGCTAATTTGAGGAATGCCACAGTATTATTTTTACTTACGTATGTCAAAAAGCATTTTTATCTACGTGTCAGGTGTTTTTCTTACCTGATAGCTTTTTGTGGAGTGTGCATTTAAGGCTAAATTACAAATTGGATTCTGCTGTTAACTGAGGGGCCTATTCAGCAAAAATTATATATAGGCTTTTCTCAGAAGGTCGTGGAGTCCATCTCTGCTGAGATGATGAAGCGGGGAACTCCTTTTGGCCCCAGAATCACTTTCTGTCCAGACCTGCCTGGCTGTCCCAAGGGGGAGTCATCTGATGGTGGGGAATTCATTGTGTGAGGTTTGGTGTTCGCTGCACGCTCTCATCCATCACCGAAAGACCGTCCTACCTATGGGTTAATTTTTATTGTTATTTGCTTGAAAATCAATCGAATTAAACTTGAGAACTAATGGTATATTGCCCTGGTTTAAAAATAAACATTCTGGGGTCTGGCTGCTATTGGCTGAGATCCTGCACGGTCAGCGCTATGCAGGAAGAATATCTTTTAATTTTGTGCTTTGCCCACTCATCTATTGCACTGCCAACTGCAACCACTGCAGTGCCAAAGGAGTGAAAATATAGATTGCATAAAAAAAAATACAGAGCAGCGTTGATGCTGCAGCAGCAGCAGAGGAAGTGCATTACAGGGGCTGCTACTCTTCAGATGGAAATAGCATATTGAAATCCTTTCTGGTTGTCCTTCACTGCTCTGTCCCTTGTGACTTAGAGAGCCCAAGAATAGCCAGCGGTGTCTCTTGGATTTTATTTCCCCCTCCCTCAGTATAAAAAGCATATTCCAACGTCTTTTGCTCACGTACGGTGATGGATATTGTAAGGGTTAAAATATGTCCGAAAATTAATCAACCCTCAGTTGGCCTTTCTTCACTGGAGTCGGTATGTGAGTTGACCTCAAAGTGTAGTAATAATATATGTTAAAGATATTTAGCAGGCTTTCTCCAGGCGTGCCTGTGTAGGTATGGTGGGCATATGACTGAAGGCTCTTCACCTGCAAAATATGTGTATCAAGTGAAGAAAGGTCAGCCTGCAATAAGGGTATTTAAGAAAGAAATCTTCAGCTGCATTGGCCCAGCTGAGAAATCTAATACCCATTTAAGCAGCAAGGTCTTATAAATAGTCTGGTGGCTGTGAAATTTCCTAAGTAAAAGGGGGAGAGAAAAACTTTAATAAGAAAATTTATTGAAAATTGAGGAGAATCCTTAGTTCTGAGTGCAAACCAAAGGACTTAAATGTCAGATATTCTAAAATAGAGGAGTTAGCTAATAATGTGAAGTGATTTGGTTGCAATTTTTTTTTAAATGAATTCTGCCCCCGTTTCCTACCCTCCTGCTCTGTGTCCCTTCACCTCCCAAAGAGAGTTACTGCGTTTATAACATTAAAAGAAAGACAAGTGCTCATGACAAAGGTGACCACGAGGCACCAAAAGAAAGCCAGGCCGTTTGTCTGGGAGACAGGAATTTTGAACAGGGATTGAGTCTTGTAGAGGGGACCTGCTCCTGCCTCAAACAAAACCGACAGTCTAAGGGGATTGTAACATATTTCCCCTTCTTTGAGACCATCATAGTTTTGTAGAAAAAATAGTTCCTTAACTGTATCCACTGGCATTTTAAGGCTAATAAATAATTCTTTGCAGTCACTCAATCACTGCCAGTGCAGACTTGAGAAGGTAATTTATTTTGCAGATAGGCACCTTTGACAGCGCTCTGGAGGCCATCCTTTCAAACGTAACCACTTTCAAGGAACCGAGAGTAAAACATCCTGCTTGATCAGGTTTTGATGTGGTGAAGCCACTCCTTGGTAGAGAAATCTAATCTGCACACTGGGGAGGGAGGCTCTGCCACTGTCTTTTTTCATTATGGTTTCCTGTCCTGTTAACTAAGGAAAGGGTCAGTAATGCAGTTGCCGAGCTCATCGTTTCGTACACCACCTAGGAAAGGATGTTCGCATATGTTCGGTGTACCACGGGATATGTTAGCAGAAAATGGTCACTGCAGTAAGCAAAGAGGAATTAAAGGCTTTTTTTATTTCTCAGAATTAAGAAACAAAGCAGAAATGACAAATAGTTGGGGACACTAAGCCTGGAGGAACCCACAGATTCTTGGTGTGGGGGATGATGGTGGGACATAGTTAATGGGAAAGAGCTGAGTGAGCAGAGACAGATTTTGGAGAAAAATAGGTGACCTGGTTTGGTATCTCAAGGCATCATTTTTATTTTAGCTGCGAGACATTAAAATGGCTGACATTTCACAAAAGGGGCTGTAGATCATACGATCTTTTCTGAAGTCCATTGGTGGAAAAGTTTAAGTGCTGCTGAGGAAACTCGTTCAGGGTCTTGGACTGTATCTCTTGTTCTCTCTCTGCCCGAAGACAAAGTTCCAGCATTTCTTGGTGACGTGGTTTGAGCAGACCTGGCACAGGACTTGTGCTCCTCAGACATTGACGTTGGCTTTGGGGCAAGATTAGGAAAACGTATTAATAAACATAGTGGCAGCTCAACTCTTTTGAAAAACGTTTGGGGTTTTTTTTTGGTTTTTGTTTGTTGGATTTTTTTCCTTATTTCTTTTCATATTGCAAACCAGATTACTGCATATGAAGAGATTAAAGCCTTCACTAGTACAGTAAAGAGGCCCTCACATGATTGAAAATAATTTATTTCCATGCGTTCTTCTTTTATCTGAGTAAATGAAGTTCAGGGAGATATAGTGCCTTGTTTCCTCAGGAATTTCCATTCCGAAGGGAAAAGAAATGGAATAGGAACTGTGGTTCTAAATATCTAAGGTTACAACTTTGCTGTAACTGGAGCTGTAACTCCCTGTTATGGTGATGTTTGATCTGCTTCCCCGTTCTAAAGGCTGTCTGGGTTACTTAGATATATGTCTTGCCATTAAAGCATTTTCCCCTTTTCTGTTTCTTATGGTACATGTGCTATAGAAAGATTTTTTTTTTTTTTTAAAACTCTTTTTGCAAAGTTTTAAAATGAAATTTACAGCTGGTGAGGAACATGGTTTTTACATACTGGACCTTATCATCTCAGTAACCAATTTTTCCTTATGTCTCAGAACTCTCATTAATTTTTCACAGGCTTGTGATGGATAGTTTTTATTTATTCACGTCTGAGGTTCTGTTGTGTGAAAAGGACTCATTTTATAACATTACATATTCATGGCTTGGGATAGATGGGATAAGGAACTTATTATTAATGTGTCACAGTGGGAAACTTACTCTGGGTTCATTTGTGAATCTTGTTAAATGTGGTGCGGTCAGCAGACAGTGCTGAAATTTTTGATACGTTTTATTGGAGAAGGGCAAAGAGGTTCAGCGATGCTTCCTTATCTAAACAGCACAAGTGAGATGGTGTCTTTCTAAATGCATTTGAAACACTGTGTCAATAACACAAGGGTAGAAGCAAAATATGCCTGAACTACAGTAAAATCAGAACGATGCTTTTTAGTAATAACTGCTTTCTGGTGCTGTTTGGATCCATTTAAATCCAGTTTGCTTAATTAAATCTGGTTTTACTTTTAGCAAGAACACTGGAGTTGTTTGCAACATAGAGAACTGACAGCAGGCTATTCCAAAACTTGATTTCTAGCAGTTAGATTTGCCTGCAGTAACTGATTGTGGCCGTATTTCTCTGAGAATCTTATTTGTTCGTGCACAGTGGGACCGTGCAAATTCTGAATGGACACATGCAAAACTTTTTGGAAATCATTAAGCAGTCTGTGTATTGAAAATGTGCAGCATAATAAATAATAAAAATAATAAAAAGCAAGGAGGTAAATCGGGGTGCAGACTGTTTTAGAGTCCTAGAATTGGATCTGATTTAGAAGAACCAAATTTCCTCTTCGTTGGGTCACAGAGATACTAATTTTCAAAGCAGAATATTTTGTACCTCTGAAAATTTTAAAGTCGGGGCTTTGTCCTCTACTTATGTGCTTAAAATTTGGTTTTTAATTAAATGCTTCCATACTCATTTTTGTAGTTACAGAAATGGGCCCGGAGAGGAAGTAATTTAGCTCCGCTTCTGACTCCCTGTTATTTATCACCTATTGTTACCTTTTTACTTACGTTATTGTTGAAAATCTAGAAAGATGACTTTGTTGAGGTTTTTTTGAGTGTGCTCATCGCTTTCTTACCAAAGCAGCTGGTGGCCGAGGGTATTAAAGATTACGATAGCAGCAGTTATTCAAATATTATCAAGATCCAACTGAATTAGAACTCCTCTTTGTTTTCAAATATTTTCTGAATAATAAAATAAAATAACTGTAAGCAACTTAAGTAGCATGAGATGACTAGGACATGCCAATTTGCAATGGCTGTACTTTAAAAGAAAATTCTCGGTGATGTTAAACGTTGCCTTTATTAGCGATCCTGCCAGTAGGTCAACAGTATTATATTGTCATTTATAATAGAGGAGCTGGGCAGCGAGAAAACTGTAGTCTATTAAGAGTTTTGTGAGTGTGTATGTGTATACAGTGAAATAATATCTAGTGTAATGTGAAGTGACAGTCAAAATTACAGCTTTTCTCTTGCCGCAAGGGTACTTCTCTGCCAAGTATAGTAATATTGTTGTAGCAGTGTTCAAGGTTGTCAGCAGTTCTTGGTTACTCTGCAGAGAGCCATAACTGTGTGTGGAAGCAAGGAGCTTCCTGTCAAGGGAGACACTATAATTTTGATATATATTTGTTGGTGCCAAACTGCAATTAAATAGGAGGCGTTGGAAGAGGTTTTATTTAGCCAACTCAAATTTGTTGATTAATTAGTTAAAACAAGACAAAACAAAACAAAAAAAAGAATCCAAAAGGAAATCCTCCTTTTGCACAAACATAGTTTAAATTGTGAATTTATCTGGCATTTGTCTGTGCTTGAAGCAGTGTGTTATTTTTATGGAATAAACCTTATTTCTGCTGGTAA
Source organism: Pseudotriccus pelzelni (assembly GCA_035584735.1). Classification (NCBI taxonomy): domain Eukaryota; kingdom Metazoa; phylum Chordata; class Aves; order Passeriformes; family Tyrannidae; genus Pseudotriccus; species Pseudotriccus pelzelni. The sequence goes on from JAWMRA010000020.1 coordinate 14,566,068, forward strand.
ATCCGGGGTTGCTGAGGATGTATAGGGCATAAAGCTATTACTTAAATTATTATCCTTGAGGTTAATTGTCTACCATAAAATGATTTTCAGGGGCTGTTATGAACTTCAGTTTTTTCAGAGGTCAGCATGGAAACTGTTTCTTCTCAAAAGCATGTGTTTTTTTTCAGGATGTGCTTTTCTGTCAGGATGTCGAAAAAACAGCGTCACAAAAATGTGTATTATCACCCATATTGGAAGCGGTAAAGAATTTGCTCCATTTCCCCATGTTGAAAAAGATGATAATGGTGTCAGCAGTTTTATTCAGTTGAAAACCGTTTTAGATGATTAGATGAAACAAAACGAGGTGGGGGAGAGACTTCCTTTGGAAAACGTTGTTTTAAAGAAAATCAGGGCCTCTCCTTGTCCTTCAGCAAAGTATTAAGGTATAAACATACTCACACGGTCTGACTTGCATGATGAAAACTGAGTGTTATGCTAATATGAGTGGCTGAATAGTGCCTAAAATATTGCTTAGCCAAAACCCCTGTTGACTTCTGTTGAATATTTTTCAAGTGGGGCTGCTGATGCACCTAGTGAGGTACTTCCATACTCTGCCCCTCCACTCTCTCCTTCCCTGATTTCAGTAGGTCTCCTTAGGCTGCAGTGCCTGTGTGAGACTCGTGCTGTGGAATTGGCTGCTGCTTACAGCAAAGCAGAAGCTGCAAAAGCTGGTGCTGGTTTTCAGACGGAAAAAGAAGATAATTAAAGAAAATAAATGACAAATAACTTTTCAGTATTTTTCTTTTAACTCCCAGCTAAAGTAAATTTCAAGTGCTTTATGTTGAGGAAATTAAGTAAAAAGCGAGAAGCTCCCTCTAAGTTGTTTTTCTCAAAGAAGATTGGGTGCTTAGTGGGCACCTTGCACAACTGGCATTAGTTGTTCTACTGTTGCCTCAAGCACTCTTATTTATCCCAAAAAACCCCAGAAGCGTAATTTATGCTGGAAATCCTGTGTATCTGATTTACAGACCCTGAGTGCAGGCTGAACATTATGGATGTGTTGAAGAGCTCAAGTCACAGTTTCTGCTGGCACGCTGAGTAACCTTCATGAGTAAATGTAAAATGTAGCAGTAATATTTGTTATTGCACTGGGGCCCGTCCTTAACCATGGGGCACATCTCTGACCCCTGTGCAGAGGAGTTGTCCCAGTGCATTGTGATGCCTGATTGCCCATAAGACGTAGGAAAGACTCTACTAAGAAAAATTTGGGAAAGTACAGGAAATATCTGTTTTATGGTGTTTCTTTCTAAGGCTTCCTACAATGTTTTGCCCGATGTTTCTCTTCTTACCATCACTGAAGCTTTTTATTTCCTCTGGTGGAGAGCAGCAAGCCAGGAATCTGAGCACATTATCAGCACGGATTGCCCCATTTTGTGTAAATAAACCATTTACTGAGGTATCGTATGATTTTTGTAGCTGTCGTGTTTTCAGAATTACCTCAATCTGGCCAGCTCTTTGGTTTGTGCACATCCAAAGCCTTTGTTTCTAGATCTTTTGCTGCCACTTGAAGTTTTGCTCTTTTCCTGGGAAGTCTTATCTCCTCGGCGCAGAAGCACTGGCGCTCCAGAGGTGATCACGCAGTACCTGTTCGTATACAAAGCCGCACATACCAGTTGACACCTCGCTCAGCATCTTTAACCTGAGTGGACCGAGCATCCCATGTGTGGCAAAGCGATTTACCAAATGTAAATACCTTCTGATCACTGCATTAATACGTTGGGTCTTTTTTTAATTGAATAAATATATTACTCAGCAGGGCAGATTATTTTCTTTGTGGCCTTGCTGTTGCAATTTGAGAACAGATACGATTTCCTTTTTTGCTGATGAAGAAAGCGACATCTGTTCTCGGTTTCCTGCAGCTTTCCTTCAGACAATGCATTTGGATGCACGATTTGAATTCCTTCCGAAGAAATGGAAAATTAAAAATTTGACCCCTCCTTCAAAGCAGTGGTTACACTGTGACAACAGTGGGTTGAGCTAAATTCAGCTATGTCAAGCAAGAACTATAAAAGCAGATAGATTGCCCTCTAAGCTTCACTTTATTGGATATTGTAATTGACATATAGTTGTCATTTATAATCATCTGTCCGTTCCTGTGAGTTGGGAGCAGTAAAGTTAATTGTGGCTGCTCATTTGCATTAATCTCACCTCTGAAGGGTACAGTAACCCATTAATATCATGTCATGATGAATTATCACAAATAACATTGAACATATTGATTAATGATCTCTGAGATTTGTATCTCGTTAAAACATTTTGTTAGCTCTTTAAACTTTTAAGCAGACAGTCAATGTGTGCGGGAGAGGTTTAGAGATCACCCACGGGGTGCTGAAAAGTTACGGCATACATTCTGGGTCACTAATTAAAAATCGGCTAAAAGATTTCACACTCGTCTTAAAAATGCTTTTTCCTTCTAAAGGTGTGGATCTTGCGAGTTTTTCAATAGCAAGAATTGTCTTATTGTTTTTCGTTGCTTATAAAGAACAGCAATTTTTATTAGAGCTGGGATGACACAAGGAAAAAAACCCACGGATAATCAGATTTAGAAACTGCCATTATTTCTGTAGTTTCTATTCTACAACAAGACTCATCCTCAGAGTAGCATATGTTTGTTTGTTTGTTAAAAACCATAGTTTCCTTCCATTAAAATTTTGTTGTTAATGCAGAACTTCTCTTGGTAGTTTAGCACTTGAAGTTACTTCTGTTCTTTCTTTATGCATACAAATATATACATTATGCTGAATGAAATCTCATCCAGTGGGTGGCCATGCAATTTGAAGTAGCTGGTAGTTAAATATTTTACCATTTTGATTATTACCTGCTTAAATTCAACTAAAATGTAGAAAGACTTTAGGGAGGCAAGGAAATTTGCACCGTGGTTCAGGGAGGTGACTTAGCAGGATAGAAGTGACTCCTTTGCATATCTGAGTGTTGTGTTTCGAGTGTCTGTGAAATATGTAATGTTTTAAATCATTCAGCGCTCTGTCTTATCGCAGAGGTTTTTTTGTCTCCTTCCCTATTGTTGCTGTATTTGAGTTGGTAATTTTAAATAAATTATAACTCTAGTGAGTCCTAGTTCTATATTCAAGAGACTGTTTTCCCTTTCTTCTACCTGCAGTATAGTTATTTGAGGGGATACTGCTCATTATCATCATCATAATTTCATAAATATTTTTGAATATTCTTGGTATTTCACTTCCCAATTTTTCTTTTTCTCGAGTCTGAGGGGGTTGACTCACATATGCAGAATATTTTGGTTTACAGCTGTTCTGTGTTTTCAGTCTGTCTCATTCTTTTACATGGGCAAAACCAAGGAGTGAGTCTGTTTTTTTAATGCTTTTCATAACACTATTGGTCCCTCTCAGGAACTAATCCTCACCTTTTCCCTCCAACTGTTGCCCTTGGTACCTAGGATGAAGTTCACACACTCTGCCAAATGTTGAAATAAGCTAGTTTTGTAGAGGAGACTAATGTGAAGATTAGAGGAAGAAAAATCATCCCTTCTAACTCAAAGATATGATATGGCAAATCTTCACAGGTGTGCCACGACTTCTGCTGCTCTGGGTGTGTGCAGTGGCTGATTGTATTGCACTGCCTTTCCCCAGGCTGGGATTTTTGTATGTGAACTAACACAATTTTAACTTATTTGCTGGCTTTTCCAGCCAACCCCTGCAATCTTCTTTCAGTAATTCCTGAGAGTCCGTTTCCCTGGCACACGAGGCTGTAGAGTCAAGGATTATATTCTAGCTATAATTTATGATTAACTAGATTTATGGCTGAGATCCCAAAACAGCCTCAGTACTGTGGCCAGAGGAATTAAAGCCAAAATGGAGACTATCACTCTGAATTGTTTGCTGCTCTGGATTTCAGGAAAACTCTTAGTTATATTTGACAAAAACAAACCCCCAAATCCAACCCAAATACGATTTGCGGTTGTGTAACAATTCAATTTCATAGTAGGGAATTCAGCACTAAAACACATGAAGTCCTCAGCCTTTATAGCATTGAACTATTTAATTTAAAGCCTGTTATCACCTAAAGCCGGTGCAGTGAATAATGCACATTAGACCCTCTCCCTGCTCATGCAGCCCCCTCCCTCTGCCAAACAAAAAGTGGTGGGGGACACACCACAAGTAGGGTTTATTTCCACCCACGGTGTTAATCCTTACTCATTTTAAAAACCTGCTAACGGAAAATATTTCCATTCAGCTCATTAATCAATTGTGATTTTCATTCCCTTGTTTTGTAAAAGCTGTTGCAATAAATACTTTTTTTTTTTTCTTTTTCCCACAAAGCGAAAATCTAAGAGATGGATGCAGCAAGCGTAATTAATAGCACCCAGTTACAGAAGATCAGCAAGTTTGTGAGATTCACATGCTGCTTTACCATATGGCTGCCCAGTAGGCGAAAAATTTGATTAATGTTTTGAAGTAGGTTTTTTTCAGCAAATATTACAGCCCCAGATGAGGAATTTTACTTTCGAGTATTGTTAGATTTTCCTAAAATAACAGATCTTTTGATTTAAGGCTAAATAATATTTTGATCTCGTGAAAACTCTACATGCAGAAGAATTACAGTCTTGCTGGATACAGAATGGGCCCTATAGCTTGTTTATAATTCAGCCAGTAATGGTTAAACTTGTGCTTAATCTTAGTTTTCCGTAAGTTGGTTGATTTAAGATAGCAGTACAGGTGCGTGGGTTTTGTATCAAGGATTTCCACAGCAAAAATAGATCTATAACAAAGTTAACTGGTTCATTCTAACTTGTCACGCTGCTTTCCGTTGTATTTACTTACGTGAACTAGTCGAAGTTAAGCAGTTTGCTGTTAAAAATCAGTAAAAAGATGTGTGGCGCCTTCAGTAAAACATTGCTGCAAATAATGCTACGTGAGCAGAATTCTACGACGTGCTCGTTTTGCTTGTAAGTGAGGAATTGTTGTGACAATTGTAATTAGTACTTAATCTGTCCACCCCCCTGCCACGTTTACCTGAAATGAGAAATATTTACAAAAATGCATCCGAGGAGGATCAGGACTTAGGATCGGGTGCCCTCATGCAAAGCTGACACACAGCGGGAAGTTCTGCTTTTCTCACAAATTCTCAGCTTAATACAAGGAACGTCAGCAGCTGGTAAAGAACAGATTCGGGGTGCTGAGGCGAAATGGAGTGGAGAGCAGCTTTGAGTGGAAGTCTTGCTGAGCTTCCAGAATGCTGAAGATAAAGCATTACCTAACGCTGCTCTGCCACGTTGGTTTCTTCTAATTGCTTCAGGTAATGCTGAGGTTTGGAGTCTGGTGGGATGATGCTAAGGCTGAAAGATGAGAATTTCTGCGTTTAAAAACATGCCTTTTTGCATTTTTTTTTTTTTCCAGTTATATAATCTTAGAAATCAGTGACTGTTTGTGAGGGTGTGCTACGTGAAGAAATAATTCTGACTCTGTGCATACCCCCAGATCAGAGAGCTTGGCACAAAACGCTTCTCTGTACTGCTGATTTCAGGGCACGGAGTGAGAACTCAAGCCTAACAATAAAATACAGCTCAGTAAAAAAAAAAAAAAAAAAAAAAAACCTTAAAAAACCCTAAAAGAAGTTTTTTCAAACCAAAAATTTCCCCCTTTGACAACTGTGGGTAGTGCATGACCAGAGGGGCTGTCCAGCTGCGTTAGTTACTGGTGTTAAACATCAGAGGCAGGAAACCAGACTATGAAGTTTTTTTTTAAAGAAAATCTTAAAGTGAAGCATAACTGAGATAGCGAAATGATGGTTTTTACTTCTGGAGAATACAAATGTCACAACAACTTGTGCTTTAGACTCCCAGGCGGCTAACAGATGACAAAGCAATGTGAACAAATCCATACCTTTAATATAGAAGGATGGATTAAACTGCTTTATTCATTTGAGACAGGACAGTTAATTAATTGATACAGGCTGCCCAGGCTTGTGCTATTTGAAGATTGCCTGTAGAAATTTGTTTTCCTTCATATTATCAATTTTTTTAGTGTATTTTCCATGTATTATCTTTTTTTTCGTCTGTATCAGTTACTCTCTTGTCAGTGATTTATTTCTAATAAAAGCACATTTTATGCTGTAAATTAATGTAAAACATAGCAGTATTTCCCTTAACCTGTGACTAAACTACATGCTGATGTTAAGATATTCTATTATATGCTCATTAAAATGTGGAAGAATCGATATTTTAGTATTTAATTTTCTTTGTTCTTGGTTTTCATTGAATTATTTAAGAAATAAGCAGAGTTCTCAAATATTTTTATAGTGGGACTAAATTTTTAATTGATAGCGTCTGCAAATGAAAGTTGCTGGAAGCTGCTTGAACTGTATGATTAAATTATACCACAGGATGCAAATATGACTTAATCTGAACGAATGGAGGGTGTTGGGGATGTTATTGGAATTGTCACACTTTGTTTGGCTTTTTAATTCCGTAAATAAAGGCAGGTGGTGGCTCTGGACTATGACGGCAGTTTCCTGTCACATTTTTAACTGTTTCTGAGTTGCTGTTCTGCTCAAACCTGTGGGGAGGGTCTGTGTGGAAAGGCTGTGGAGTGGTCACTCTAAAAGGCTCCTTGTTGTAGTACTTTGAATTTTAAATCGCACACATAATTCAAAGGTAATCTAACTTTCAGTGTTGGGCTTAAGTCCATTCAGTTAAATGGAGAAAAATGACTGACGTAAGGAATGAGTTATTGATTTATTGTAGGAAAATGACTTCTGTAATATAGGAAGTATGGTGAAAGGAACAGCTTAATTATTTAGGGGACACCATTGAAAAAAGTGCTTTTGCAGCATGGCAAATTGTCTAAATAGGAGTTGTATGGCAGGGGTTTCTAATAATTCTTTCTTAAAGACAAATTCTGGTGGTTTATTTTTTCCCTCATGAGATGGAGCTCATCTGGTTGTTTAAAACAGTTTTGTGTTTGTGCAGTTGAGGGAGAAAAGCGGGCAACCAAATAATTTTGTTCTTAACCCTAAAGGCACAGCAGCTTTTAGCTGGTGTTTCCCCAGATATCTGCGTTTTGTTTGTGCTTTGCGGAATCTTGGTGTCTAAGGGCTGGACAGAAAAAAAACATGCACTGAAAGTTATTCCGAAGCCCTTGTTTTTAGTAGGTGACATGAACTTTTAAAATGTGAATTTATCAAATAAATATATGTGGCAGTTTATATCTGTATGACTAAAATTTTTAAAATATGGTATTCGATGATTTATAAAATATCAGATAAGATATTTGCTTTGGCTTTTTCCATATGTTTTTTGCCTTTGATTTAGTGCTATTCTTTGCAGAAGGACGACAGTATCATGTTATTTTGACTGCAGCTCACAATTTTTGGCAGCATCTCAGATAAACAGAATATTTGTGGTTAATTGGTTGAGCATGTTCAACAATTATAATTATATTAAAACCGTAATGTGTGTGAACATTTGCCCACTGCGGGCTGCTAATATGTTCTAACTTAAATTTCTCTCTTTATGGCTGGGGTTAGCTTGTAGCTGGTTTTATTGGAAGTATCTGTGCAAAGTTTATAAGGCACATCCAATAACACCAGCCAGTTTAAGAGTTTGCCACAGTGTGCAGTATATACGCTTGTTTTTAGAGACTTATAATTCAGTCCTGAAATTTCCTGCCCTCCTGACATGAGGCATCTAAACTTCCAGTATTGCTGAAAAAAAAATAGGAGTCAGTATTATTTTTATTGAGTAAATTTTCAGAAGACTAGTTTGCCCTTCTATCAAAGGCTTACAAATTAAATAAGGAATTGGAAGCTTCTCCGCTTCTGATGTTTTAAATCTGAAACATCTGACTTATATTTGCTACTGCACTTGAAGGGAATGGCAGTAGCCTGAGTACACAGTGAACACAGAGGTTAGACACTGAATTTCTGGGGTGGTAAAGGAATTTTGAGTGCAGTCTGATGGATTTTTTTTTCAGCGCATAATTCCCTATTTCTGCTTTGTTTCGTTTTTCTAACTTCCAAACAGAAATCCCAACCTAGTCTTGCTCCAGAGCTGTTAGTTGTTATTATTGCAGGGGAAGGAAATAGCGCTGGGCTTGACTCAAAAGCTTTGGCACTCGATTACCTGAAGAATCACCATTGTTTTGTGTGGATGATACCCTGCAGCTCTAAAAAAAAAAATAGAGGCAATTATGCTTGCAGCCCCTTGTTTTAATTGAGTGAGGCATAATGACTTCTCTTCTCCAGTGCTCCGTGGACTCAGAGCTGCGCACGAGCGGCTCCCCGGGGACCCGCGGCGTAGCCTTTCCCAAGCACATGTTGTTTTTTTTTTTTGTGGAGGGGGAAAGCAGCTGAATGGAGGGGTCAGCCAGAGGCTGAAGCTGGCACAGCAGGAAGCAAGAACCAGAACCAGCCTCTGTCGCTGAGGGTGCGATCAGCCTGAGTTCTGGTGGCTCCCAGGATTTTGTCCCCGGTGCCGGCTGGTGCTGAGCTGCGACCTGTGCGTTCTCTGCTTCTTGTCCTGTTTTTCCACCTCTGCAGTTCCCCTCCCTCTGTTTCATATTGCTGTTTATATGTTCACAGGCTAAACATTTTCTTATCTTTTGCCTGTATTTCTTTTTTTAAACAATTAGATTTGGAGATATTTAGGGCATGGGTTCTTGTTTATGTTTCTGTCCTCAGACAGCCTGCACTTTTGTGTCTTGAAAACCAAAATGAATTTAATGCAGTAGTTTCGTCTTTCTGTTCCTGAGTTTCCATATCTCTAAAATTATTCTGCTTTTGCTCTTGGCCCTGGTAAAATGCTTTGAAAGATACTGTAAGAGAAAAGAAAACCACTGACCATGTACTTCTCTTCAGTATAGCATATGGAATAAATGGTGGGTTATTCTCCATTTTCTGCAGGTTAACTCAGGCCTCAGATCTGGACTCCGTTCCCTGTAGTTAGACAGCAAGGTGTGTTTGGATTGGGAGGGCAGGTTCCTGCTTGTGCTGGGGGCTGCACACCTGGAAGGACTGGTGAGGATTGTGATTAAACAGAAAATAATTCCTGTGGACTGACATCCCTGGGAAGAGTAAGTGGTTTTAAGGGAAAAGCAGTTGATGGTGAGCTGTGATGGAGGTCACCAAATCCCGCTATCTGTTTCCCAATTAACCAAACCTGACTTTGTTTGGGTTGGATCAATTTTGATGGCATTAAATGCTTCTGGGCTGGATAACTTTTAGAAAATTGGCCTGACAGTCTTCAGGGAAGTCAACCTTGTAACTGTCCCCTTAACTTTTTTACTCTCCAAAGCAAAAACTGAGCTACTTTTGCTGAACTGAAATGGACAACTGGGGAAGATGCTCAAGAAGGAATGGTGGACTCAAATAACAATATTTAATTGTTCAGGTACTAATTTGGCAACAGGATGGAAAGCATGGCTGTTGGTGGAACTCTAAAGGAACAAAACCTATGCAAATATTTCCTTTGGCCAAGTTAGTCTCAATTTCTCGTGAGAGTTAATTCCTCATAATCTTAGAGCATATGAGTAATGTCTGTCTCAGAGTGTGGCTGAATTAAGTCATTCAGGGTTACCTGTTCAAGTAGAATCTCTGTTGTATAAGTCTATACTAATGGTGTGGTTGGTTTTTTTTTTATTTTTTGACTGCTGGTATAAAAGTATAACTTTCTCTTATTATTTTAATCTTTGCTTTTCTTCCTGCATGGATCATTTATTCGTGAACTGGTTATTTCAGTAAGGGCTCAAAGGTAATTTCATGGTTTATAGAATTTATATCTGAGTATTTAATGAGGAAAACATATTGTTTTCTAACACACGAAATAGAGAATCTTTCATTATACTTTTATTTTCCTTCTCTAATATTACATGTATATCAAGTTCAAAGCCTTGAATACACCTAAGTATAAAATTATTCCTTTCCTACACATGGGAAATATGAATGTTTGCGACTCAAAAATCAACACACACAGACTTGGGAGGTGATTTCATTTTTAATGAATCTACGTGATATAAATGAACTACTCTTCTGTTTGTGCATTGTGCTATAGTATACACTGGAAAATACAATAACAGTATATTACTTTTCTGTGATTTAGGTTAGGAATTAATGCATTCAAATGAATTTAAGAGCCTTGGGTATAATTCATACAGGATGCAAGTCCCTCAGTAGACCTCTCATGAACATTATCAGATTCAATACAGTTTGCATGGTCAAACAGATTAAAATTTGACCAACCCCCTCTTTTTGCCATTCATTAAACTCAAGAATCAGTTTCAATGGCTTTCTTCTTATTATTCCATGTGAGGAAAAATAAGCAAAGACAAGGTGTCTGTTTGGGATATTAATGTGTTCAAATGTACTGCTTTCAGTCTGAGTTTAGTTATGGCAGATCAGGTTGGAAATAAGGCTGCAAAATATCAAATTCCTTTCTTTTTTTTTTTTCCTTTCCAGGTACATTTTGTGAGAGCTTTCACTTTTATCTAGTGCGGAGTTCTCAATGCCCTTTCACTCCAAATCAGTCATTACCTACTATCTAGATGGCATTTGTTGTATGGCTCCTGCCTTCGATTTACAATTGTGTAAACTGGAGGATGCTCTCAGCATCAGTTTGATCTTTTGACGGATCAAAAGCTTTCCTGAGCTGCCTCCTGAAGTACTTAAAATATATCTGACTCCCTCTTTCTGATATTTTATCAATTTTTACACCCTGTGTTAATTATACCATGAAGCACAAAAACCTATTAGCAATTTTCCGAAAGTGTCATGCTTAGAAAGCTTTTGAGCACTTGAGACTGATTCTGGTGTGATGAAAATATCCTTTAAAATAGCTTCTAAGTTCTGAGGTGCAGCAGGAACTAATTCCGCTTCCTTGCAGTGAAGGTTTGAAAGGATTGTGCTCTTAAGTACAAAAAAACCTAAAATGTGCCCAATACTTTGAGCCATCTCACAGGGAAGCTGAAATACCGATTTTTACACCGGAGGAGAGTAAGCACTGTAGTAAGTACTCTCCAATAGTAATGCCCTTGTGTTGGTGATTTATCAAAAGGTCGTTGGAGCCTCTGAAGTTCCACAAAAGCGAGTGTTGTGTACCCTGGAATTGGTGCCTCTGGATGTCCTTTGGTCATCATTTGCCGTGTCACCCTTCAAGTATTCTTACTTTAGTGGAGATGAGTAAAACCTCCAGTGAACTGCTCCCGCCACGGGACCAGGGGAATCAGGCCATGAGCGGGCACATAGGCTATGCAGAGTTGTTCACTCTCAGCTAAGCAGGCTTATGGATGTGATAACATGGAGCAGGCGATTGACTTTGCCCATATCTTTTTTTCAGAACAAGTTCATCCTGGTTTACAGGGCTTAAAGTTCCCTCAAATGCCGTGGAATTGACAGGTGTAGCTGTCCTTTACACTGCACACTCCTCTGTTGCTGTTCTCTTTTGCCTTTTTAGCCTCTGATTAGTTTATGTAATAAACTTTCTGCAAATAGAAACATCTCTCAGGTTACTTCGGTGTCGGTCACACTGTGAGAAAATGAATGCTCTGCCCTTGTATTTCATGTATTCTTTATAGACAAAAACTCAAAATTGTGTATTAAAATCTTCAGTGTGAAAAGTAGATGTAATGATATATGGCACATTTCCTGAGAGAACCAAAGGAAGCTTCCAGAACTTAATTTCTTAATAAACCAACCTCTGTGCCTGTGTTTTGTCTTTAAAAGTAGCAATAGTCCTTGTCACTTGCTTGTTACAAAATATGCTATATAGTGATAGCATATAAGGAGTCCAAGGACGAGTTAAGGCTGGTACTCAGAGCAAGGATCTTAAAAGCTCTCAAAGCTGAAGCTCATTCTCATTGTTTTTGCATTAGAGGAGGGCTCTGTGGGTTTTCAAGCCATCACAAAATCCCAGAGATCAGAACGTGTTTCCGTTTCTTCTTGTAGCCAGATGTGATTGATCACCCAAAGGGGGAAGGAGGAGCAGTGGATGTACAATGCTGGGGAACTCTAGAAAGTTTTGTGCTGTGTAGGAGATGTATTCTTCTCAGAGGGCTTCTTGTTTGATTGGGTTTGGAGCTTTTCTTTTTTTAGGATGCAGCCTCTCGCTTATGTAGCTCTCATGATGATTTAGTGCTTGTAAGACAACACTGAATATCAAGGAAGCCTTAATAAATCTGAATTGGTCTCAGTGTGGATGGAAATGAAGATGTGTTTTTATTTCATGTTGGGATGATAGAATGAATTATATCAGAAATCTGACTTGGAGAAGAACTGGGAATTCTTGCAAAAACAGTGCAAGAATACCACAGCCAGAAAAGAACACTAAGCTCCATGGAAGGCTTTTGCTGAGAAAGAGCAGCATTGGTGGTGTGTGATGTTGATGCTTTGGAAGGTGTACCAGTGCTACTGCCAGGGTGCAGCAAGACCAGGGGAGGCTGAGCCTGAAGCCAAGGGCACCAGGGCCCAGCCTTAAAGCATCTCCTGAGCAGGGTGGTGATGACCAATTGCCTGACGGTCCCAGGGAAGACAAGAGGGTGACTCGGGTCATCCAGGTAGGAGCAGCAGGTCGTGGGGCAGAGACAGGGCTGGAGACGAGGTTCTCAGGAGAGGTCCAAGGACCATCTAGAGGACAGGGCTCAATGCAGGTACACCTGTGATGTAGCTCAGATAGGACAGAAGGGCCAAAGTTTTAGGAGTGTGGATGGAGTTCCTGGACCACAGAGAAGAGGGAGGTAATGGGGGAGACTGCACAGAGTACTGAAGACTGATAGTTAGGCATGTCATCAGTGACTGGGGGTGAGGAAAAAGAAGTTTCCAGTAAAAAGCAACTTTGATATTTCTAGCTTCACAGCAGGGATAAATTCCTATATACTAACTTGCCTTTAATGGAATATTATTCTAGTTATTCCCTATGATTTTGGAATAATACTTCTGTCTGTAGTCTCTGTTGTAGTACTTTGACATGTATCACCACATTTTTATGGGAAAATCATTTCTTTTTATTGTAACTTTTAAATTTTATTTTTCATTAAACCTGTTTTATTGACTTTAGAAACGGATTTTGGCTATAGCAGTGTAAATCCAGAGGAAGTGAATTTATGCTGTTTTTGTACCAGTAAGCATAACCTGGCACACGCTTAAGAAGGAAAAAAAGAAGTTGAAATTGTGTAGTCAGCAGTCAAAGCTTCTTGTTAGAAAATTCTCGATCTGTAAGAGTGCTATTGATAAAGGAGCTAAAAACCTCAAAATTGATTTATTTGTTATCAGCTCAATACAGTTTGTCTGAACACTGAACTTGCTTTTTTGTTCTTCCGTGTGATAAATGTATTTGCCTGTGTTGTAAAATCCAAGCTGAGATAAGCTCGTGTACAAGCTGAGTATAGGGCTGGAAACCAGGATTTCCAGAATTTTAACTCTTGCTTCTGTCAGTAAATGAAGTTGTGACCTTAAGTGAACTCTTGGGTCTCCTTTGTAAAAAAAAAAAAAAAAAAAAAAAAAAAAGATGAATTCCCATTGCAGTTTATTTAGGAGTTGCTGGGAATTCAGCATCTTATGGGATGACATCTTTTCGTATTGGTATATTTTGTTTCTGTAATTGTAAATAGAGAAAAGGATAGTCTCTTTTGGACAGTCTAGTTACACCAGACCCCAAGTCCTTAAGACAGGCTGTGCAGTTGCAGTGAACAGCCTACTCCAGGCGTGCAAACTGGCAATTAATGAGTACTGAAAGTCTGGAGTATTTCAGGCTTTGTGCTCTTTCTTTTCGCTGAGTTACACAGTTACTTGTATTACTTGTTTTGCTACACTTAATTTATCATTTTAATTTCAGCGAATGCTTTGACAGTAAATGTTTGTAAAGAGGCTGAATACATTTTTATTGGAAAGGCTGAAGGAGTGCAAGTGGCATTCTTGCTTTCCTGTTAGTTCTGTGGTATTAAAGAGGGTGAAAAATGTGGTTTGGTCTTTGCACAGAGTGTACACGTTCTTTACCTGCTGTGTTCATTCTTCCTGATGTAGTTTAGGGTTTTTTTACTTCCTTGCATTATTTCCTGCCTGTGCCTCAGCAGGAGTGAGAACCCCAGCAGGGCTGAGGGGTGGGTGCCTGTTTATGACCACAGATGACTTGTCCGAAGTCTTATCAGTCGTTACATTTAACAATGCAAGGCCTTGGTTCCCTCCCCCCCCCCCCCAGGTTTGTTTTTAAACCAATGCTTTGAAAGGTGAGTTGAGCTTCATTAATTTTCTTAAATTATATGATCTACTTTTTGTGCATAGTAGCATTCACTTAGTTTATACCATAAGTGACCTAGTTTGCATTTTCTTTCAACTCTATGAATTACCCTCTTTTTTTCTGCTGGTTCTGAGGTTTGCTACTAGTCCTCCTGAAAAATTAGGTTTTAATTTTTTTTTCTCCCTTCTAGCCAAATAAAAATAAAGAAGGATGAGAAGATGGGAATCAGGGATGGATTTATGGCTTCTTGGAGGCAGGTTTTATTCCTCAATGTGCTGCTACTTTAGCTTTTGATGAAGTTATTTCATTCATCTCTGCCATGACTTTGGTACCTTCTAAATGCCTAATGTGCATAGATCATTCTTGTTCAGATGTTCTGCCTGGATTTCTTTGAGTGTTGAAATATTTTGAAGCAAGTAACTAGACAAATGAGATTTATTTTGTAAATGCATTGGGTTTATGTCATGTGCCATATGCAAAATGATAGCTGAGTTCTGAAGGGTAGGCTTGACTTCATTTTTTCCGTAAGTTTCTTTGAATGGGTGAAATGCTTCTGCCAAAACTGTAAATCTCTGCATGCTTTGATCAGGATTTTGATTTCGAAGTTAAAATTACCCTACCCTAGTCACTGTCGTTGCTCACACTGTGCCTACAGTACACAGTTCAGGTTGTGGAAAGGAAGTTTTTACATTTGTGGACTGCTGGTCTTAAAAGCAGGAAACCAATTTTATATCCTTTACATGACAGATATTGAATCAATAAGGCATCAGCCTAAGGTTACACTTGATGTCTCCAGTGAGAAGAGAATAAATCATGTAATGTGCATACAGGTGTATTGACCCAGTTTTCCTGGGCTGCCTAGGCAAAACTGAAGGTGATTGGAACTAAACCATTAAAGTCTTATAATGGCTAGTATAAAGCCATTTTATTTGCTTTTTATGATTTGAGATGTTAGTATTAAAAATCTAAGCGCAGCATTTAAGTCAAATTGAAAATTCCTCAGGTCCCATGCCCTGTCTCAAATGATGGTCTGTGGCAGATGGCTAAAGAGGGACAGTAACAGAATATATACAGAATAATTTTTCCCTTGGTGTGCCCTTCTGGTCTTGAGCAGTTGGCAGTTTGGGAACTTGCAGAGCTGGATGCTGCACCCACTTAAATAATTTAATATGCACCAGTAGACTGATCTTAGGTAAACTTGTTAGTTCTCATTTGCAACCTGTTTAATAGTTTTGCTTTCCCAGTGGAGTTTTGCAGACATATATTGGGGAAAAAGGGTCTGACACGTGTTGGAATGGGTGGGTAAAGAAAATGGTCCATTTGTGCTTTCTGTCTTTGTCACCAAGTACTTTCTGAGGATAAAGAGCTTGATGACTGTCACTCCTTTTATGTTTTTATTTACTTTCTTGTGAGAATGTGTAGGTCTGGCAACACAGGGCATTTTTATTGCCATCTGGTGGTCTCAAAAAAGGAACATCTGAGAATGAAAATGGGGTGATTGATACAGCATGTCTATCAGTAATAATGTATTTTTTTTCCCTTGAAATTTTCGTGTCTTGATGCCAAGCAAGCCACCGATATGGGTAAATAAGTTGAGTTCATTCAAGATGAAAGGTTACTGCTTTTTATTTTCTTTACTTGCACTTTAAGTATCAAACTGTGATATTTTATTAGAATTTAATTTTCTGAAAATCTTTCTTGCTTTTTTCATGCACTCCTGCAAAAGGCACTCTTCTTTTTTACTATATAATTCTGTATCATTCATTTGTATAACTACAAACGATTTTCATACGGGCTGTTTCTGACTCATGATATCGAGTTGTTCAGCTCAAGTACTGAGTTGTGAAACCCATACCTCACCACTCTGAGGAGAACACTGATTAAAGTCACTTCTCTCTGTGAAATTCTCAGCTCTGTCTAGGTAGCCTCCTCTAGGTTTGCTCTCTGCTTTTGTCTCACATCAGGTATAATTTTGTTACTCTAAATCAGTAGGGTTTGCAAAAGGTTTTGGTCCTCGTGTGTGGGTGATGGGAATGATTTAAACTTCTCATGTTGCTTTACTAACCTGCTCTGTTAGAACGTACCTTGTGTTGCTTACTGAGGTTTCACTGGCTGCCTAGAGAAACTCTGGGATGAAAGAAAAGCGAATGTTGTCATCTTTCTATCACAGAATCCACGAAGGCAGCTTACATTTCATCTCTTGAACGTTGTAAATGATAGAGCAAATGAGAACAGCAGAATGGTGGGCGTTGTGTTTGCCCCAATTGTCTTGTTACCTGCTCCTCAGAATTGTCCTTTTCTTGCCACACCTGCTCGTGTGATGCCCATCAACTCCCCATCTGGACCAGAACTGCTGGTTTAGAAATAGTTATGTTTGATTTTAAAGGGCTGTGCAGTTCTATTTAAAGAGAGTAATGGCTAAATATAATGTAAGTTAGAATTTATATAACAAGTTGTAAGTTGTATAGGGTATAATAACATAAATAACTGTAATAAAAACTATGTATAAATAAGATCCTTGGTATCACTGCATATTTAATTCATGTACTATAGTCATTCAGGGACTGTTCCTTGACTGTAAAATGTTGCACATAGAGATTTGTAATTGAAGACTTTATGATATTATGATTTGTAGTTAGAGGTATAAAACTAAACTGCAATTTTTCCTAAATTGAATATGCCACTATCTTCTACATTTTACCCTTTCTGACCTGGCCTTGCATGATGCTTCTTGACTTCCTGTCCTGCTGTCATTTTCTTTCCTGTTGGCCTGGCACTTAGTCTTGCTGGAATCAATAAGGTTGCTTCACATGCAAGTGTTGAATAAATAATTGATTAAGGAGATGCTACACTTGTCGCATCTTTTCCTGGCAAAGGTAGCCAACAGAACTGTTTTTTTAAACTTCCATTCTTTCCTTTGACTGATTATCCCTCACTGCTTCCAGTGAACTGGCAGAGCATGGTATCTGCCAGATAGTCTGGTTGTTGTGAGCTGGAATATTCATAAAGTGTTGACACTGCTCAGTGTATGCAACAACTGGGAGAAATGGCTATTCTGCAACTCTGTAGCTCAAACCAAAAGACTTTCTGGTGTTTCTGTCTGTTTGCCTTCTAAAAATTTTAACGTGCTCAGTTTTAAAAAGCTGTGATCTAGAATGGCAGAGCATTCTTGGACATTGGTCACCAAACCCTGACTGCTCTGCTCATCAGATCCTAAATGAAATATTTGAATTATTCGGTGCTATAGGAAAGCTAGATAGAGCATGGCAGATAAAGTGATGTCTATTGATATGAATAGTCCCAGTGAAGTCTGCCTGACTGGTTGGCTGGGTTTTGTGTATTTATACTTATAGGTAGACTTGCAGTAAAACAGAAGCATTTCTTGACAGCCGTTGTGTCTCGTGACGTCTGAAATTGAAACAGGCATTTCTAAGTTTTCTGCCCATCTCCTCAACACAAGGCTTTTATTATAACTCCTCCTGTGTTATGGTAGTAGTTAAACTATAGTGAACTTTCTATAATGGGAATGCACTTACACTGAAGACAGATGTAGGATTTCTGTAGGAGATGGAAAATAAGATATCCCAGGCAAATAAACACCTGATGACTGTGCCCATTGCAGTCACACTACCAGTGTGATTAACCTTTTTATCTTCAATTACATTCCTAAGTGATACAATTTGTTCCAGTAAAGTGGTGTGCAAATCCAGTCTTGTTCAATATTTCCCACAAATACACTGACTCGCTGTTTTTGGTTTATGAAATCCTTTCTGTTGTCGTGGTTCAGTGGCAAGAGAGATGAGGTAATTATGGAGCAGTTTTCCCACTGGTTTCTCTCCAGTGCATAGCTGTAGTCAATGCTGTTAGACCATTCATATACCCAACTGGCAAAAAAAGTAAGGGAAAAAAGGTTCCAATATCCTTACCAGAAAATATGTTGATGCTGCAAAAGTTAGAACATGCATTTTATGTCATCCTACATGTTGCTACGTTTGTTTTGAAGTAATGTTTCATTATTGCTATTGTATGATTAAATATTGAGAGTATTGCTTTTCCAATTGTTCTAGTGCAGTATTTAATGAGTGCAATTAAATGGAAAAATTGCCTTTTTAACTGATGATAGTCTTTTAATGTCTCTGTCTGTTCAGAAAAGAAAAGAAGTGAATTATTAGAATGACAAATGAGTCAAAGTTACCACGGTGATGGAGAGGTGCGATTCCCCTCCACATAATCTTCAATTAGTGATCTTTGTAAGAGGATGTTTTTCAAAAGGGTAATAGAGAAGTAATGAGATCAGAAGGAGGTCAAACCCAGCCTTCTTCGTTTGGCAGTTTGATTAATTTATTTCTCCTTCTTGCAGATTGCTGTAAGGGGCTTTTGTCACCCGGTGTTTTCCGTGGGACTCCAGTTGAAGTGACTGCTTATGATAGGCTTTTGTGTATCTAGGAATGTTCACCCACTTGGCACTGAAGGTTTTTGAGTGCTTCAGGTTTGTTCTTTAGTGTAAGCCCTCGCTGACAGCTCTGGAAAGGAAGTTTTTTTGGACGAAACAATCCTTGACTCTCCCATGTGTATTGTTGTGAGGACATAACTGGCTGGACATCATAATTAGATGCAATGCAGCTCACATCTCCTTCGGGTGCATTGTGGATAAGTCAAAGGGGAAGCACAGGTAGCATTTATCCATCCTTCAGGCATTCTTACCTGGCCCCTTCTCTTTCTTACCACTTGTGTAGGAAGTTTTGCTTCAAGGAGTGACGAGCTATTTCATGATGGTGGTCATAAACCCGAGTGGCTGCCGCTCCCTGCAGTGTGTTAAACCCACCAGTACCCTGTGCTCTGAGTACGGTTACATCCATGTTCAGCTTACTCTCAGTATTAATTCACCTCTTTTAAAATGGTCCAAATTGTTTTCCTGCAAGACTGAAATGCCAGTAAGCAGTTTCTCAACATTTTTCTCAGGTTTACTTATTTGTGAGCTGATCAGTTTTGCTCTGCTGATAGTTGAATGTATTACTGTGGTTTAAATTCTGACATAAATTCAGTCATGCTATGTAAAGTAACATGTCAGTAGAGGAGCAATAGATGTTAATTTAATATGACATTCTCTTGCTAGCATATGTGACGTTAACAGTTGCATGATATCCAAGACTTAGCTGTGTTACCTCAGTTTATGCTCAAGATGCTCGTGCAACTTTTATTTTTGGCTTTGGTGAGGGTAATGTTGAGTTTTCTGACTTTCTCATGCAGGCTTTGCAACAGTCATTTAACAGATGTTCAGTATTATTATTATTATTATTATTATTCCCTTTAAAATGTTTCACCAATAAAATGAGATACTTTGGATTAAATAGATCATAAAATGTTTTTATTATAGTGATGATCACAGAATCATAGAATAGTTTGGGTTGGAAGGGACCTTAAAGACCAACCTGTCCCAACTCTTCTGCCATGGGCAGGGACACCTTCCACTGGACTGGATTGCTCAGAACTCCATCCAATCTGGCCTTGAACAATTCCAAGGATAGGGCAGCCACAGCTATGGGGAACCTCCACCAGTGCCTCACACCCTCACCCTAAACCTGCCCTCTGCCAGTTGTCCTATCCTTGACATGTCCTGTCACAGCAGGAACATATTTCTCATTCAGAATTTGTCTGGTGGGGCTGCTGAGCCTTCGGAAATGGAGTTTACACCAAGTAGCAAAGCAGACCATTTCTGTGAAATGCAGATAGTTTGGTCTATTCTGTCACCTTTTTTTTGGTACGCAAGAGCTGCTCGTGTAAGCACTCGGTGCAGGAGGTCATGTATACTAAAGTAAACAGCGTGATACATGGCAGACTTGTATCTATGAAGGAATGTTACTGTGTATTGTATAATTAGGCCATCACTTAGTAAAATCTGTATATCAGTGAACTGTAAAATTACATGAGTGGACAGTGCAAGTTTGACTTCAGTTAAAAATGTTTTGCCTACATCTCTGAAAGTGAGATGTTAGGGAATGTTTGTCTATCTGAGGTATTTTCCTCTGGCCACTATCATGTTTTTTAACATTTTTAACAAATTTAAATAATTTGTTATGATTTTGATTGTTTTGCAAAGTGCTTATGTGTATTAAGAAATGTGATTTCTCTAGAAAGCATAAGCCAAGACTTATTTATGAGGTATAGGATGAAATATAAAGTTTATCTCTATTGTATATATTCAGCGCAGTTATTGGAGATAAAAAGGTTAAATACCAAAGGTTATTACATTCTTCTGATTACATTTATAATCACAGAGCACAGCTGCAAAACAATGGTGTGAGTTTCTCCTCTTTTTAGGTGCTGTCCATTCAGGGGGAATTTATATACACACACACATATATATGTATAGATAAACATGTCTCCTACTTATCAAACTTCTCTCAGAACAGAAAAAGTAAAATTAGATTTTTGTAAGCTGGAGTGATGTGCATGTTCTTATTTTCAATGTATGGTAAAGTAATCTTTCAATTTTATTTTTTAACAGTATTCTATAATACAAATAATCTAGTCTTTTCTTCTGCAGACTGTTTAATTCAGACAGGTTGAAGTTGCCTCCAAAGATTGGCGTCAAATTGAGGAAACCATTCATGTAGTAAATAAGATAATTTGTTTCCGCCCAAAAAGATTAAAATATAGATTTTTTTTTCTTTTTTTTTTTTTTTTTACCTTATATGATTTAACACATACAGTTCCTGCATCTCTGTGATTCCGAATGCATTTTGGAATTAAGTGCTTCTACATGGATTTCTGTCCTTCATTTTCTGCACTGCACTTTTAACTTGAATTTCTGGAATTTTAATTAATATAATCAATAAAGATTCTTTATATGTTTCCAAGATATTGATAAGTGTTGATGTAATTTCAAAATGTGATGGGAAACTGATGCTCCTTATGAAAGGAGAGCGAGTAATAATAAATTGCAAGCCCTACAATTTGAGTATTACTGTCTAAAAAAATCAGGGAAAGATGTGTTTTGACTCCTGTTTTCTGTGCCACATTTAAGCCAAGAATACATTTCTTTGTGCTTCTCATTTTTGTGTCTTCATAAAATCTGTTGTTCTTCTGATTGTCCTTCACCCAGTCTTCCACAATATCGGTCTTACTGCTTGTTTTTAAAATAGTAATTATTAAAGAAGTCTATGAAAAAATTCTGCTTGATCAAAGGGGAAGGAGTGCTGTGAAACAAGAGGGTTTTATTTCTTTATATATTTATTTTCTTTTGGCCTGAGATGGTCTTTGAATAGCGTGTAGAACATGATCTGCTGGGATTATCTCTCCTAAGCCCCGTGTATGAAGGGCAGACATACCACGTAGCTAGAAACTGTCTGATAGCACGTGAACTCTTTCCCTTTTATTCCAGCGTCCAGGCTGCCTTTTCTCAAACCTTGGAAGTGTAAACACGCTGGCCTGTCGCAAATAACATAGTCCCAGTCCTACAAAGTTCCAAAAAGAGGCTCCAAAAAATGAGTGTGTCCTGCCAAATTCACCTGCAAACGAGGGTGACTTGCATTCTGGAGTCGTTCTTTTGGCATGCTGATAGAAATATAATGTTTTACAGAGGTAAAACACGAATGTGTATAAGGGAAAAAAAGCAAACCTAGAGTTATTTAAGTGATTCTTCTCTAGTTTGTCACAGGGGCTGCTGATCCTCGGTGTCGGTCAGTGGAGCCTAACTGGGGGTGTTTAATTAGTCTGGCAGTCTTCTGATTCTTGTTTATGTTCTTTTATGTCCTACTAATAGAAGAATTAGACAAATTTGGTAGTTTTGGGGGGGTTTGTTTACTTAGGAAAATGATAAAGGAGCAGTCAGCTGCTGAAAATTTGGCCCTTGCTGTCATGTGTTGTGCGTGGGAGTTACTCACTCTTCCACAGAGGATGTCAGGCTCATTTTGTTGCAGGGTGGTGGAAGCACTGATCTCCCCTTAGGGAATTAAATATTTAGATGGCAGAGATCCTTTCAGAGCAACTAATTAATATTTGAAAACACTTTTGAGGTGAGCATTTACGTTACCACCTTTGTAACCGTAGGGAATGGCAAAGAACTTTTGCTCTTCGGACATGAAGGTTTATTGTTCAACTGAAGGTTGGGTTTGCCTCGGCCTGCTCTGATGGTCAGAATAGGTTCAGTGCACGTACACTGCAATTTTAAGTGTTTCTCAGATTATATTAAACTTTAGAGTAGTCTGTATTACATGTTATTAAATAAGTTTGGACTGCCTTAACCGTCAAAAACAAAAGAAAAAAGGAAAAGTTTATTTTCTTTGTACGCTGAAGACAAAATAATGGGTTGGCTAACCTTCCTACATGAGGTTGGCTCCTTCATAATGCAATATTAAGTGCATAATGGCTCCTTGTCTATTTTTGTGCAGAATCCATTCCATATAAATAAAGTTGTTTGCTTTTAAGGTTTTCTTTTGTGATGTTGTTGTTGATATCCAACTAACATTAAATTTTAGGGATTGATCAGTTCCTGGACATGCAGATTGTTCTCTTCTTCTAAGATGAAACTTTTCTGTGCAGAAAACCTATTTCTCCAGACTGTCTGCCCACATGGTTTGTCCATAGAAATGAATTTCTGAGTGCTTTTTAGCCTCAAGCATTGGCACTTTTATACTAAAAATCTGTGTGAGCAGAAACTTGCACTGCAGAAGTGAAGACCAGAATATAACCATGGTGAAAAATGACACTCAGTGGAGCTGAAAGTTGAAATGTCTCCCAGAAAATTTCCATGTTAGAAATATTAAACTGGCTGTTAAATAAACACAAACAACAGATGAGCTTTTCCTGAGACTCAAAGAAGGTAGAGTGGCCTACTACAGTCTTGGTTTCTCCTTGGTATTTACACCCATCTTGGTACTGAGTGTCATTCACATTGTCCCGGCAAATCCACATACTCAGATTTTGCGCAAGAAATATTCCTGAGCCTTGCATCTGAAATCAGATCTCAGCTCTTAATTATTTAGTTAGTTGGCACTGGATTGTCCTAAAGTTATCTAAAATACTGTAAACACTCTCATTCCTCACTGTATATTACTTTGGTAGTTTTGAGTGACAAAACCATTTAGACACCGTGGCTGTTACCATATCACAGTTTGAAAGGTAAAACAGCTCATGATCATCTTTTTAATAGGAACACTCTGTGATTCATAGGTGGTGAATATTTCATGCACTTTGCATTTGCCTTTGTGCAGGAGGGTAAATGGAAAGTAAATCCATGTGTACTTTAGACAGTAAAAAGGCATTACTTTGTTACATCATGTAAACATGTAGATTTGATTCTCTCCTTACTCATGCTGTAAAAAGAAAGTTTTAAAGTGTTTAGCCGTACCTGAAAATGTAAATGCACGAGCCTAATGTAATGCTGAAGAAAAATTAAGACAAATGATACTGCATCCTTGCCACAAACTGCAGCTTGTACAAAATTCACTTTAGTTATTATACTGTGAATACGTGTGCTAAACCTCCTCTGTGTATGCACAATTTATGTTGAATGCAACATGAATCATTTTAATAGACCAAGCAAAAAGTCCCCAAAGTCAATTTTCAAATTATGAACCTTGGAACAGAATATAACAACAATGAACAACAAATAGTTGAGATTTTATTCTGAACTACAAATGAACCATTAAAGGGACAGTATACTCATTCAGAAAAACAGTTTTTTTCCTTATCATCGTAATGGCTAAAAAGCATAACAAGAATATTTCGTAAAGGTCAGTTCTAAATTTTCTCATTTTCTGTAGCTTATTAAGAGGGACATTCATGAAAGCTGATGCCATGAAGGTTTTAACATCTTCTCTTAGACTTGGATGATTGTGGTTAGATTCTGTCTCTGGTCTGCCGTGTAACTTTAAGAAATTATTTTTTAAGTCTGGTTTTAATGCTTTAAAATTCAGGAATCCATTCAGAATTACTGTTTAATGAATGACTTGGCTGCAGATGGGTCATTTCAGAGGAAAGCCTTTCTGCTCCCTGATTGCAGCTGCCCAGTTGTTACCAGGACACAGCAAAGGTGGTAGCAAATGAGCACAGGTCCTTTAAAGGTTGGTAAGGAAATAAAAGTCAACAGAAAGGAAGGAAGAGTATTTGAGAGTCATCTAAAACCTGGACTCGGTAGGTCAGGCTTGCTGTCAGTCTAGAAGAAGGTGGCAGATTCTGCAGCCCGCAGAATGTGTGGGCTGCACATAAACTTTTGCAAAGAAATTTCCATGGTGACTTCCATGCTTGGTTTTTCCCATCTTAAGAATCAGTTATCCCTCATGTGTCTGAATACACAAACCTTACTGAGCTGCACGTTAGGTGTGTTTTGTTTATCTGAGCCTTACTTGTGGGTGTTCTTACATATTGGGGTGCTCTGGGAGATAAAGTGGTTGTACCTCCTCCTGTTTTTAATCATAATGCTTAATGGAAGATCTGTATCTTTTTTTTTTTTTTTTTTTGGTACTTAAAAGGATTTGAATTAGCAGCCTCAGTTCTGGAGGTGAGTGTTCAGAGCAGAAGGTAATTGTATCCGAAGGAACCTTCTCTATTCCTTTCTGTAGAACACTTGACTGTCACTCAGCTGGAGACAGAAGAATTTATGCCATTCATTTGGGATGGTCTAGGCTTTGCTCCTTGTTTTATGCCAGAAGGGTAAGAGCACAGCTGAGGAGTGCAGGAGTCCTAATGCAGGGCGCTCCAAGAGGTGCACTTGGCATCTGGTGGGCTGAGTGTGGCACCAAATATTTCTGGGTGCTGTGGCCTGTCTGTGCTTCTGTCAAGTGTGAGGGTGGTTGCCCAGCTTTTGGTTCTGTATCGTTACTCTTTTCAAATGCAGTCAGGTGCCCTGTCCAGAGGACAGGCACAGGAAGGGTGTAATTAGTGTTCCACTGGGCTGCATTGAAGGCTCAGCCAGGTGTGGAGGAGATTGGAAGGTAGTTATGAATGAATGTCATTATTTTGTCAGGATGATGAATTAACATTTCCAGCTTTGGAGCCTAACTTAAAGTGGTTTCACGTGGTCTGGTCGGCACAGGGGCCTGCAGCTCATGGCACCCTCAAAACAACACCTTGTAGCTTGGAAACAACCATCAGCAAACTGAACTGGGAAATGATCTGCTGAAAGGGATTCCGTTCAGGCCTTTACTTTGGCTGTCATCCCTCTGCTGCTTTTGATACAGTATTTAAATCCTTAAATGTGTTTACTTATTGAAAGCAAGTAATTTAACTTCCTAACTGCAAAATGCTGCTTTTAAAAGGAAAGATGAATTTTTCAGTGTGTTTTGGTTGCTGTCAGTTTTGATGGGAACCCTTCAAAACCTTATGGGGGTCAGGTATGACAGGGTGTTTACCTTTAAAAATGCAAGTAGGTATTTGCTTAAGCTTGCTATATTGCTGGATGGAGATCAGGAAATTGGGAACCGGATCTGTAACAGTACCATGTACTTTTCCAGTGCTAGCAGTTACTTGGTGGAACTCCTTTTTTTTTTTTTTTTTTTTTTTTAAGTGGATAGACAACTTATTGTTAAGGAAAAACCAGATTTAAAACCTT
>JAWMRA010000020.1:14591867-14657264 GCA_035584735.1 Pseudotriccus pelzelni
CTTTTCCAGTGCGAGCAGTTACTTGGTGGAACTCCTTTTTTTTTTTTTTTTTTTTAAGTGGATAGTCATCTTATTCTTCAGGAACAAGCAGAGTTAACACCTTTAGAAAGTTATTATACAGCTCTTTATGGAGTTTTGAGAAGCAGCTCAGGGTTTTGTCTCATCTGTTTTTATTGTTTTCTTATTTTTTTTGGACAGGTCCAGCACCATCACATGAGGCATTTGAAAAACTAAATTGAAACCAAATGCTTACAAGTGTTAAAAGGCATCCAAATGGTTGGCTTACATGTGCTTATTGCCTCACCTACTTCATTGATGGCATTTCTCATTGCTGCATCCATTCATTTATGAAATGTTCATGGATTTAGTTGATGCTGTTGATTTTTTTTTTTTTAAACAAAATTCAGTATTTTTGGAGCCTTTGCATTTCTTTTTAACTTGTCTCTGTCCTCCTAAGATTGCCTACTTAGTCAAAGTCTTATAAATATAGACCTTCTCTGCCTTATTTTCTTGGCATCTCCTTTCACATGGGCCTGAGAGAATAAGTGAGTCGTGCCTCGAAATGCTCTGTGGTACCTTGTGCAATTCAGTGCTCCTTAACTGGTCACATTTTCTGTCTAGATTGGAGAAGACAGAATGAAGTAAAAGAAAATAAGACTAAAAAATTGCACTGAATGGTGTCGTGGGAGGGGAGAAGAGGGCTATTTTCGTTTAACTTTGTCAGCCACGTAGTTAAAAATAGAAGTTGTCAGTGGTCATGGGCTTTTCAGGCTGCAAGTGCATGAGAAAAAGAATCTAACTCCAAGGTTCAGAGTCATTGTGTAACACAGTTCTGGAAGTGTTTTTATAAGGTACATCATGGCTATGAAATTTTTACCTGAAAATAATGCAAGGATACTGTAAACTATTTAACATAGTCTGTGGAGCATAGCACAGGAACCATGGGTTTCCTATGAAAAACTGCATAGTTCTGACTGCTTTTAGCATTAGATGGTATAAAATTATTACAGCTATTATGAAAGTATAAAACTATCTTGCCACATCAAAAGTTAACTTTCCTTTTTAATTTGCCCTTGCATTTTGACTGAGTCAAACCTTCAACTAATTTTATGGTGTCAAGGCAAAAGGTATGTTTTGGTGGTTTTGGGGGGTTTCTATTTTGACTTCTTGCCTAACATTGGGGGCACTAATTGTATGTCAATGAGCCACAGAGGTCTGGCCAAGACTGCTACAGTGTCGTATCTACACTGCATCATATCACTCTGCAGAATTCTAAGGGACAGCCTGAGCGTTGCAGAATGTGAATTTAATGCTGGTAAAGAGAGAGTACAGATCAGCAATCCACTGATCGTAGGCAGAACCAAATCAGCTGTAAGATCAGAGAAGGAGCCCTATGGATTTGTCCAGATTATGATCCACTTCATCGGTCTCTGATGCATGAGAACCTCTCTGGCTGCTGGAGAGATGAAACAGATTTGCTACAAAAAGGAGCAACAAAAAATGTTGAAAATACCTTCTTTTTGTTGTAGATTGTGAGATGTAAAAGTTATGAAAACTATGTGTATATGTAGAAAGATGTTATTTATATTCCATAAGAGTAACAGTTATTCCAATATAATGGCAACCCCCCCTTTACTCCTCAGCATCATGCATTTTCTTCATTATGTGATATATTATATGGCTTTTTGGTGTAACTACACTTCTAGATCTTATTGAATAGAATTTATGTATTGCCTTATGGAAAACTTGTTTCATAATTCATTAATTATTTACTATTACTTGACCTCACAGTACATGAAAAAAAAACCCTCTCCCATAACTGTAATTTCAATTCTCTCTAGTGTGAAATCAATCACATTCCACATCTTCTATATTATTTAAAATGTGAATGATGAAATTTTCCCGTGGATTTCTCCGGAGCTGCTGAGAACTTTCCGACAGGAGCGTGTGGGAAATGTGCAGGCTGTGCCCTGCAGACCTGGGAGAGCTGCTTGATTGTGGAACCATTTGCGGTGGATGAGCTGCCCCTTTTTGTCAGGGGCAAAACTGTGCTCAGAAAAGGCAGTCTGGGGCTGGTAAAGGCCAGGAGTATTTTATAAAAGTCTACTTCATAAGATTTCCTTTTTCTTTGTGTACAAGGATGTATTTAGAGAAGGCCACGGCGCTTAATTAGTGATTCCTCCCTGTCCCTACAACCCAGATCGTGCTGATGATGTTACAGAACAAGTTTGGTGTGTGCGGTTTCCAACTCCTTTGCAGCTGGATAATGCAGAGCTCATTTCTGGTGTTTGTGTACCCTGTAGTATGCGAGGGAAATGATGGGTGTTGTGTCCATATTTACAGTTCAGGAACAACCGAGGAATGCCGTGGGAAGGAGCCTGGTGCACGCAAGAAAGTGGTGGAAGTTCTGTTAGTGATACACGTTCTGATTTCTTTGACAGTCATTTCTGAAAATACATGGGTAGATAAGAGGAGAAATCAGTAATCCACTTGAGATTTGGAGGATCCTTTTTTCCCCTGAAAAATCTGCAAGAGAAGTATCATCAGAAACAAGTGTTTTTAAACTATACGTTAAACAAGAGAAGTATTTGTGGAACAAATTACATTTGTACTTCATGGGTATGAACACATAAGAGTAAGATTTTTGTCCTTGACAAAAAATCTTGCCTTCTATTATTAATTCTTTCTCCTTTTGCCTGCATGTATGCCCATATTTTTTTGCTGTACGAGGCAGTTTATCAACAAAATATGCTCTTTCTCCATTTTCCTTTCAGCAGTTAAATGCCAAATGTTGTGAGTTCTAAAACATGTCCAGATTGCCAGATTGCATCTTATGCAAACTCCTGACTACTTCAGGAACATATATAATCATATTAAGCAAAAGCCACTCCAGCTACTCACGTATACACTTTTATGAACATCAGATGTAATTGATTAAGTAACGAAAGCTTTGTAACTGTAGGTTTTCCCGATACCTGAGCGTAGTCAGGAAAAAAATTCAGAGTACATGTAATATTATACAAAGAAATAAAGTTAATTTTCTTGAAATACACGGTAGAATGTATAGATGGAGTTTGGGAAAAAATAGTAGAATGAACAGTGTAATGCTATTTTCCTAAGCCACATTTGCTAAATGCAGACTCTTGCAAGGTCAGCAGTTATATTGGAGTTGAGCAGAAATGGCTTCAGTGGCTTTAACTTTACCAGTGCCCTTGATGAGGTGCAGAGTTGTCAGTATTCTCGTAAAATTCCTCAGTGATGGCTTCTTCTGTTCTCTTTATTTCCTTAAGTGAACATCTGTCTAATTGTTCACCTCCATTGCTTTAGTGCTTTCCTCATGCTTTCTCTGTTTCCAGACAATAAACTTTATTTTCTTCATAAGAATTCAGTCTACGCAAGGGTATTAGGCAGCTTGTTTGCACCTTTTAATTTCTGGAAGTTTTCCAGAAGGGCTTTTTTGCTGTAGTTCCAATGGGTTCATCAGTGAATCATGTAACATAATGCAGCATTGTGTTTGGGTTTTTATCCGTTACCTTCTGTTTATAAACATCTGCTTGGAAATTTTCCTTTTGAATTTTTTTTTTTTTGTTTCCTAATATGTTTTACATTTTTGCATGTGGCATATGGGTAAGATATATACAGTAGCTGCTATTTTTTTCAGGTGTTCAGGTAGGTACAGCCAGTATTTACCTTAACATTTGGGAAAAGCCTAAGCTACTTGCTTAAACCCCAGGATTTTAAGGTAGAATATGTGCATGCAGAGAGACTTCATATTCTTGTTCCAGTTTATACTGTGTATATTGAATGTATATTAAGAAGCTGATCCTGCCAACCCTTGTACAAGAAATCTTTACTAATGTGATTCAGTCCTTTTATTTCACTTTCTGAAATTACATACATACCAATGTGACCATTTTCAATGTATCTCGTAGCTTGGGCATGTGAACAGTTGGGGAAACAAAATAATTTGTATATGTGTTTATTTTTTTGAGGACACTGTTCTGTAAGGTATCTGTGTTATGTTGTTTAAATCTGTGAGGTTGCCAATTAAAATGCCTTAAATAGCTAATTATTCAGTTCTTTCATTTCTTTGTCTCATACATTTATTTCTACTTATGTTGAAGCATCCTGAAATTATTGGTTAATACAGAAGTGATGAATTTTAACCACAGTGATACTTTTATTTTTCTAAATTAAGAGTGAGGGGAAAAAACTGCACCTTAAATCTCTTGGCAAGCTTTGGCATACTCCAAAATAGCTGCAATGCATTTGTAAACCTGCAGACGTCACTATTCTGCCAATTAATTGTGCTGCACCAAGTGTTCTATAGTGCTATGACCACATTTAAAATATACATTGCTCCCACCTCGCAATTATTGTGGTTTGTTTTTAATTTGAAACAATTTCATCAGATCTTTTTAATACTATTAATTCAATTTCAACATTCCGCTAAAGGACAGAGTATGCTTTCCTTTTTAAATTGTACGAGCCGTGTCCTAAGACTTGTCTTTACTTATTAGTTATTGTTGTTTCAATACAAATTTATGAACTACTTATTTTGTGTCGTGCAACATACCATTTTTTTGAGCAACATTTTTCAATCTGAACATGGCTTCCAGGAGGGCAAGCTGCCCAGAACATCAGTGATCTCACAGTTATTACTTTGTGTCATATATAATCTTGTTTTTTCCTGCAACAAATAAATCTTTGGGCCTCCCTGCAAAAAAACATTTGTGGTTACAGTATAATAAAAATAAACCGTTTGTCGTGACTGCAGCTGACATTTATCAGCCTATTTGTGGGTGCTCTTTCTCTCTCTGTATAATACGGAACATAATTTGTCACTTTGTAAATACATTCCAGCCTAAATCCCTGCCAGCATCTGTTAGTGTTTGAAGGATTAATGCACTGCACAGTGCATGTCTGCACTCTCAGGCAACAACATAGCTTATGATTATGGATCATGAGAGAACAGGGGGAAAAAAAGGGTTCATTTTGTATTTACTTAAACATTGTTGCCCTTTTGACCATCATGCTTTTCTCGTCTTGTTTGTCATCTGGAGTAGGGATGGTAAGTTCCCCTCTGTGTCTGGAACAACTGCATGTGGAATCCTGCTGTAGGTTTTATACCCCAGTGTATGTAGAGCTGTACGTATAAGGTAACACATTTTTAATTTTATGGATAATTACCAACAATAATCATGTATTGCAATAGGGATGTTAACTGGTTTAGTCCAATTAGAAATTCTGGTGTTTCGCACCATCCTTTGCCGTTTCCAACAGATCCATCGCCCTGTTGCCTCCCACATTGCTTACTTCTCAGCAACCCATAAACTGGGTTTGCTTACCCTTAAAAGCTTCAAACTCGAGGGAGCTTTTAACGCGAAAAAGTCCGTAGTTTCTAAGTTATCCTGGTGCCGTTTGCCTCGTTGCTCTTTCTGAAAAGGCATTCTGCTATCGCTTCTTGAATCTTGCAGAATGAAAGGAATTGGAAGCATCTGAACAGGAGGCAGCTCCACGGCTGAGATTCTGCTACACGTTCCCAGGCTCCCTCGATCATTCCCTAAACCAGGAGATATGTTTATTAGAACAGTAAACCCTACACATGTAATGTATTGCTGAGATTATTTGAGATTCCCCAAAGATAAATTCAAATGAGCTTTACAGGAATGGGCGTTTGGAGACAGAAAGAAGTGATCTATATCCAGGGAAAGAAAAAAAAATATCCCAGCTAAAAGTAGGCTCCCAAGTAAATACCAACAGTTAATGTGCATTAAGAGCTAAACAAATTCCTGTTGCCAAAAGCTACAGTAGATTTAGTTATTTGTTCATTTTTAAATGCATGTAATTTCTTATTTATTGAAGCATATGTGTGCTGTGTGCAATGGAACCGTGTGCATCCAGGAAAAATCAGGATATTTGGAGCCCACTGATTGAAGTATTCTGAAATTACACTCTGGCATTTTTTGTGTGTGTTTTTGTTCTCTCTGGTTAAGGAATAAATAATTTTTAAAATGTCCTTAGGAAACTAACTTCTCTTACTCTTTAGAAGCATGATTTAGGATTGCTAGGGCATAGTTTATTTCACTGAAGATATTAATTTCATAAAGAAATGCAGATGTTTTCCTTTTTTTTCTTTCTAAGTATCTTCAGAAGATATGAAAGGGCAAATTGACAGAGATACTGATCTAAGAGTTAACTAATAAAAAGATTGTGAAATAACATTATTGCTTATTTTAGTTGTAAGTGGTATTTATTACAGAAGATTTATTAAAAAAGGATATTAAAATCTGAAAAATGAAGCAACCACAAAGAAACGAGTATTTTACATTTCTTTTTATATGCAGACATTTACTAATAGAAAGATACAGTTTTAAAATTATTAGGGAATTAAAAATGATGGCTGCATGACCAACAAAGCCCTTTCATGTCTAAGTTAAATATACAAATGATACCTAGAGACTTTAGTCACGTTTTTGTATTTGTGGCGTGGATTTTAAATTATAGGTAAATTAAGTATTTGGAAGAGGGAAAAATACTGCTGTGAACAGGGATTGGTTTAAATGTAAGGACGAAATGCCAGGTTGGTGTTCAGTTAGAAACTGAACTCCTTTGTGTCAGGTTGTCTTTATCACTTTCCCATGTTTCTCACCTTCAGAATTTCGCTGGCTCATTTGTCATCATTTCATTTAATCTCTGTCTAAGGGAGGTTCCAGACTTTTCTGTTGCTTTTATGACCCAGCTGAGCTCAACAGTTAATGCTCCACTTCAGGTGTTCCTTCCAGGCTGGTGTGTGCGTGTGGATCTTCCTTTGCAACTTTAGGACGTTCATTTGCAGGAACAATCAGCAGCTTGAGGACGTCAGGATTTTCTGAAGAGGCTTCTTACTGCTCTTAGTTGTAAATGGTGCCAAAAAGATTAACACTGTTCTCTGCCAAACATCCAGAATTGTTCTGGAGAAAGGATAGAGACAAAAGGCAATGATACAACTAATAATTCATTGTTCATGATAAGGTGCCAGTCCAAGGATGATCAGCAATCTGAGCAGTTTGCAGGCTCATCCTGACCCATTAAGTTTTGATATATGTG
Source organism: Pseudotriccus pelzelni (assembly GCA_035584735.1). Lineage (NCBI taxonomy): Eukaryota > Metazoa > Chordata > Aves > Passeriformes > Tyrannidae > Pseudotriccus > Pseudotriccus pelzelni. The sequence goes on from JAWMRA010000020.1 coordinate 14,598,957, forward strand.
CTGTTCACTTGACTTGGGTGAAGGCAACCCCTGCAGGAATTCCATTTCTGTGAAGAATGGGAAGATCTAGTTTCTTAAGCAGGAGAAACCAGGCTTTACAAACTCAGGGTTTGGGAAAGCTCACACAACAGCATCAAAATATGTTTGACAGGATTAGCAAAAAGAACAGTGGAAATATTTACAGATTTACCAAATTACCAAGATACAGGTAAACCAAACACATTGGGAAATAGTGTAACCAAGCATTAATAAATTTTCTTTCTAGTGAAAGAAAGGGAATCATTTTCTTCTCTGATTTTCACAGAGTTGGTCCCAGCTATTTCCTTGTACATCACATAAATGGGTTGATAAAATAATTAATGTTTAGGAAATTAGTTTGTGTTGTGTACCTTCTCTTGCATAAAATTAATGAAAATTTGAAAGTACTCTATAAATATTGTTGATATTGGGGGCTGGGGAGGGGGGGGATCAAACAATGAGTGTAAAAATGTTCCCCCCCGAGGTCTTCCAATGAACTTTATTAAGGTATATCAGATGTAGCAGAAGAACATATTACTGAAGCATCTAGCACATGTTTTGGATTGCTCTTAAAGCAGTGTGATGCATCTGTCCCCATCAGCTCCATGGGAAGTGGCTGCAGAGCATTCAAAACGCACCACCAGGTAAAGCTGGCGTTGCATAAATACAGTTTTGAATGAAGTACCAAATGTTGACTGCATTAGGGACAATAATACTTGCAGCCCTAATCCTGAGTGAAAGCCTTTTTCCCCATTAGGTACCTCCATAAATAGTGCATGGCACTGGCTATTGACTGTCATAAGCTATGTGTCAAATTGTCAGACGTGCTTCTAAACCATCCCCTGCTCCATCCTCAGCATGAAAATACGAGTTTGCTTGGGCACTGCTTGTCATAGGCTTAGATTTGGTTATTTGTTACTTATTTTCAGATAATTCCACAGATTTTTCATCAGCTTTGGTGTCAAATTCTCTTTTTTTCCTGAAGATTTTGTGTTTCTCACACCGCGTATAAGAATTATCTGCATTCCAAGATGTTGTCATGAAGATTTTTCTGTATCATGTTAAGCTGCTTTTTACCAGTTGATTGTACTTTCAATTCCTTGAAGTCAGATATTTTTGTTGTTGTGCTATATATTCAGTTTTGAGTTAAGGGCTTTTAAATATCAAAGATATATACACACACTGTTTTCTGAGAAGAAAATTATACAGTAAATTATGTCGTGTCCACCATGGTACATTTTAAGTAGGCCCTTACAAAATGGCTTGTACTTACATAAGATACAGGGGCTACAGCATATTTATTAAGACTCTTCAACTCTGTATGAAACTGGAGCAGTCAGAAGTAATGGTGTCTGCTGAAAGATTCTTTATCATATGAATTTACTTTTAGTCATCTATTATTTATTTCAGCTATTTCATATGCCATTATAATAAATATTATGACAGAGAAAGCTTTTATGCTTCAACTTATTGTACTGCTCTTCACTTCCTTGCAATCCTTCAGGAAAATGCAGCTATGCTTTACCTATATTTAACGTAAATCATCACTTACATTTGAATGAAAAATTCACTATGAAAAAAGGCTCCTTCTTCAATACCAAGACACAAATGCACAATCATGTTTACTGCCAAACTACCCTACCATGCAGTGTTCATTTTTAAACAATTTTTAAGCTGTGAAGTGAAGACATTGCATATAGTGAAATAGCTGGCTTTTCTGGGTGTTTTCGCTTTTGTGTTAGTTTCTGGCTCAATAAGCATTTTTCTAGCGTGAGTGCAAAGTATAGACAATTGCACTTAAGCATTTTTTAATATTTTTTCTCCAATAGGGAGCAGCTTACACACAAAACAGAACGAACTCTTTGCTGGTGTTTTGGAGAATAATGAAACTTACCTGGAAACAGTGATGAATTGCTTTTAGAACCAGGCATGAAATCATGAAATACAAGCGAAATTTTTTTATTTCCTCTTTCCAGAATGTTATTGTGCTGGGTTTAAAGGAGAACTTGCTAGGAGCTGGAGAATGATCCACCTTCAGCTGTTCCTTCCAAGACAGAATGTTGGTGCCTGGACATTGTTAGCCTTGAGCTGCTCACTGGGCTTCATGAAACACAGATATCCCCATCCCAAACTCACCGTCTCAGTGGGTTCTGGCTGACCTTGTTTTCCCAGGGTTCTTGACACAGCAGTAGTGGATCCACCTCTTGGGTCTGTTCTCCTTTGGCCAGTTTGCAAAGCTGGTCTGAGTTTAGTTGGATGCAGTTGGGATACTTGTCCCAGGGATCTGCAGCAAGGGGCACCAGTTCATTTTGCGCAGGCTTTCAACATCACCTCATAGTAACGATCCTGTGATTTAAAAGGGAGCTCTTTAAATTATGCTACACTCATTCTATGATCTAGTTTCCCCTTGACTGATGTAATTGAAAATAAAGCAATAGAGGGAGCATTAATATCTTTTGTCAATTTAGTTTTTAAAATTCTGGAGTTCCCTGCCTGAGCGCATTGATTTTACGATGTCAGCTTAAGGACTGTCTCCTGTATTTGGGAAAGTGGCAAGTCTCATTTAAGATTTCACAACATAAAATGAGGCATAATTCAGTACTGAAAACATGTGAAGTGAAATGGTGAGAGACATCAGCATAATACAATTATGACACATTAGATCAGGATTTGCAGCCTACCATTAACAATCAGTTCTGACTGCAGAGTACAATTACAGTTAAGATGCCTTTTAGCAAAAAATGGCTTTTAGTTTTATTTTTTTTATTAAGAAACGCCATGCTTTTCTATACATGTCACAATATGTGACACCTAGGCTCCTAGGGAAAGAGGGAAAACATTATGACAAAGGTAATACCGAGCTACTGTAAGAAAACAAACATAAAACCTTCTACTTGTCATTGATTAGAGATATTCTTACGTTATTAAGAGCATATCTTGCAAGTATATTGCCTTATTCATACCTTTTTTTAAAAAGGTGTTGTGATATAGAAATAAGAGTGGGAAAATTTGGATTGAAAATGAGCTGCTACTAAAGGTTTAGCATGTCACACTCTCAGACTGTAATAGGAACTGATGATCTACAGAGCACCTCTGTGGGGTGAGAGGTGCTGGAACCTCAGTTGACAAGGCAGAATCTGAAACAAAAAAGTTGGGGAACTTGCCTGAGATCATGGCGTGTTAAACTGATTTCTTCTCTTGTGTTTGGGGAAAAAAACCTTACACTTGGCTTCCTGTGTGCCTTCAGGAGCTGAGGTGTGGCGGGTTCTGAGCTGAGTGCTTTGGTTGTCACGTGCTCCGGTTTTCCCTGCGAGGAAAACGAAGTAAATGGGTGTGTCTGTGCTCAGAATGGACCTTGCATGCATGTGAAGGAAACATGGCCTGCTACCTTCAGTATTTAAAAAAGCAAAACCAGGTAGAAAGTCGGAAAAAAAATTACGTTTTTTTAGTTTCTGATTTTTACGTTTTCGACATATTAATCCACGAATCCAATCTGAATCCGTTTAACTTCAATTTCAGAAAGATTTTTGGAGGCTTCATAGTTTTTTTCTTTTTTTTTCCGTTTGGACTTGAAGTACAGACACCTCTCTTCCGTTCTTGGAATCAGTAGCAGAAGCCTAATGCGTGACACCAAGAGGAAAATAATTACCTGAGTGATATCACATGGACTTTAGTCCATGTCCCCAAGGGGACAGCAGCTAACAGCTTGTGGTGTAGTCTGTTGAACTACTTGATTATTACGGTTTTTGATCCCCTTATGTCCCTGTGTTTGTAGCATTCTTGTCCTTTCACCCTTGGGAGAGACAGGAAAATGTTTCAACTGAGGGAAGCAGAAGCAAAGTAAACCCAACTATGCACACCACTAGTAAGTAAACAGCTTTGAACTGCACTGCTCAAGAGAAATTGTTCTGGAGTTGTGTTGCATAATGCAAGGCAGCATCATCTTTCTTAAGTCTCTGACCATCAAACAGAAGAAAATATTTACCCAGTGGGGCAAAATGAATTCCACAATGATGTGCATCTTGTGAGGGTAAAAAAACCTCTTTGTAACAAAGTTCGGTTTAGCATTTTCAGACTCCATCAATTGATACTTCCTATGGAGACTCAACCCGTTGAAATCTTAGTTGTGTTTATTTTGCTGTCCTGATAAGTCTGGCTGGAAAGGGAAAAAAGGAATCCGAATGATACTCTGTTTATACCAAACCTGCAAGGTAGTCGTAGCGGGCAGAACGGGTACCAGCAAAATAGAAAACAGATGTATGGAGAAGAGTGCCAGATGCAACGAAACGGGGAGATCAGACGATTCGCTTGAGCGGGGGGGACAATGGGAGCACTCTTCCCAACTTCCTTCTGCACTGACACGCGTGCTGCTTCCTTTCTGTTCCCTCAGCGATGTTCCCTTGTCGTTGAGCAACGATCCTGGTATATCCTTGTAATCCCAGCAGAGTTCCTGTTGCACTCTGGTGCTAACAAAGCTCCTGTTGCCTCCCCACCCAAACGCTGCCTTTGCTTGCACAGTAGTGCTGCATCTGCTCATCTTCTCTTTGCTCTTTCTTTTAGCCTGGTTTGAACTGTTACACACAGGTGTAGGTGGCGTGTTGGAAGCACATAAAGTGTCCCTCTAGGTATCTTTTTGCCAAATAAGCTAAGCAGAGTGGGCTGAAATTTGACATTTTTAGGCTTGGGGAGAGTACAGGGCTTTTGCCGGCTTTCTTTTATGCGCCGGAGAGTTTATGTGGTGTTGAGCAGCAGCAAGCCTAAAAGTGAGGGTAAGCACAAATACATATGTTCCTAATTCCTTAGGGGGCCTTCCTGACTTAAATGTCATCACAGTTGGTATTTTGCAGAGGATCATAGGTGTCCTAAACTGCAGCCTTTATGGAAGAACAGAAGACAACCGCTGGATGTTGGGGTGCAGACCCACAGCTGCAGTCGAAGGAGAGCTGCCTTGAGAGAACCACCGACTGACTGCTTGGTTCTTGTGATGACTTTGACTTTAGTGGTTACAATGAAAATAGGCTTCTGGTTCGTTTTGTTCTGAGACTTGAAGTTCAAGCGTTTCAAAAGATCTGTGAACAGCGACCTTAAAGCTGAAAATACTGAGAAGAGTTGTTTTGGTGGTGCCTAAAATAAGCTTTACCTGCAGGTTAACCTCTCCTTGGTGAAAAGCTGGCTTTAAGTACATACACAATTTCTTTTGAAGACACAGAATCATGGAATGGTTTGGGTTGGACCTTAAAGCTCATCTCGTTCCAGCCCCCGGCCGTGGGCAGGGACACCTTCCACTAGCCCACGTTGCTCCAAGCCCCATCCAGCCTGGCCTTGGACACTTGCAGGGATGGGGCAGCCACAGCTTCTCTGGACAACCTGTGCCAGGGCCTCCCCACCCTCACAGTAGAAGTACATATGTAATATGCACTGATAAACTCTTATTACGGTATGAAAAACAGTGTAGGCTGATCAGTTGCTTTCTGTAGTCATTTTATACTGTCTTTTATATCACCTGCTATGCCCGATAGATTGTTTTGGATTCATACGTGCAAGTCTGAACTTAGCTGATTTTTATGGAGTATTTACTGATTTTTTTTTTCCTTTTTCCTATTGGTATGGTGTGTAAAAATAGCACGCATTGAGAATAACACTCTGCTTTTTATTTCGTGGGTTCCATAAGTTTCACCACCACAATGGAAGCCAAAAGATACCTTATTAACCTTAACGCTGCCCTGTGTCGGTTCATTACGTTACGTAAAGCTGTGCTTTACACAGTGTATGTTTTTAGCAGAACCACCGAATCACAAGGCTACTTTTGGCACCGAACATTGTGCTCGCCCATTCCTTTTGATGATTTGTATTCGCTTTGGGGTTATAAAGTTAAACAAGGGAATCAGACAAGTTTCATAACACATTTACTGTAACTCGATCCTGTGAACTAAACATGCTGTTATTTATCTTTTTTTTAATATTTTCTCTTGTTCCAGCACAAAGCCAAGGTAGAAGCAATGACCTTAGACCTTGCTTCTCTTCAGAGTGTGCAGCACTTTGCTGAAGCATTCAAATCCAAGAATCTGTAAGTACTCTGAAAATTATATGTATTAATTTCTTGTTATTTTAATGTCTTTATCAGCTGAGCACAGTTGGCAGAATTCACCAAAGTTGGACGGATCAGCAACTGCAGTTAGTGAATAATCTTTTCACAGGAATTCTTTTTCCAATGTAAATTAAGGATCATTTGTTTTCATACTGCAAAAAAAAAAATATTACAGATCTCTTGTTATTGCATGTGTAGCCCCAGCTTTAAAGGGCTTTTTTACCCCTGTGACTGTTGAAAAAGGCCAAAGCTGAACTGCATAAAAAACAGCTCAGGCAACTTTTAACAGTTTTGCAGTGGTTTGGAAGAGGTCAGTGATGAACAATTAGCACACTCCTTGTCTTACTTTCTTTTCTAACCTGCTCTCTCTCTCTCTTTTCATTTTTAATCCTTTAAAAAATATAGCCCTATGAGCCAGACAGCTCCATTTTCCAGACCTGTATCTGGAATAGTCCATAATTAAAAAAAAAAAAAAGGAAAGGAAAAGGGAGAGAGGGTGTGATAATTACATCACTTAACAATAGGCAAATTTATCTGGAGATAAGCGGGTTAGCTTCCAAATGGTTTGTTTTATTTAGCTTGAAGAGAGCAATGAGTCTCTGAATTGAAGGAATTATTTGAAATCTTTCAAATTCCAGCTCTTGACAGTAAGTTCCACACTTTGTGCTTTTATCCACAGATTTGACCCACTGATTGGGAGGAGTATTCAAACTTAGCTTTTTTTTTCTGCAAATATTTCTGTAACCGATATGCATCTTCCTGTTCTTCTCAAGAGATTATGGCCTCTTAGACAGCTTTGAAAATACATTGTCATAGAGAAAATATATAACAAAGAATGTTTTTTCACTTTTGAAATACTGCCAAAGCTAAATCTCACATGGAGAGGCAGATGACATTTTAGTACTTATAGGTCTTTTAGATTCAAAGAATTGTCAAAACTGACTTCTAACACAAGTTTCTTTGCTGCCAAAATCCTTAGTATCAATATTTTCTTATCATGTCATCTTCATATATTAAAATTTCTTGGAAGACAAATCCTTGCAGTATTGCATCTTTAATGCTAACTCGGTTTTGTAATGTAAGAGCAGTAAGTGTTTTAATTTAGCATCTTCATGCTTCTAATATGCTTCATTTCTTTAAAAACTATACGGTACAGTGGAAAGTCGAAACCACCCTTCTTCCAAATGCAACTCTTAACTTGATTTGTGTCTTGTAGATCATATCATGGTCATCCTAGCTAGTCCATTTGGTATGCATGATTACCAATCCTTGGAAGTGAACATGCTTAAATCAATTTTTGCCAGAGAACTTAGAAAATGAGAATATCTAGAATCAGTAAAACCTGTTTTATTTTTGTTGGCCTGCGCTGTTTTACCAGTGTAGGTCTGCTAAGCTACATGGTCTGTGATGGACAGGTTTTACTAATATTTCACTCTAATTTTATTTGGAACATTTTTAGCAATAGACAGCATCTAAAGCCTCTGCCTTGCCTTCAGATATTTCTGTCTCAGATGTGTGCTCAGATGTGCCTGTGTCTGGCAGGAATGCTCCCAGCATTGTAGGAAGGTTCTGTGTCTGTTGTGAGACTTGGGGGGTTTTGACCAGAATGAATTTCCAGTTATATTTTGTTTAAAGTCTGAGGCTGGATGGAAACCAGACCCCACACCCTGCCTTGCAGCAGAGGATCTTTTATCTGATACAAGCACAGAGGAGTTACCTTACAGTCATCTGCACTGGCAGGGGAAGGGACTGGGAGACCTACTAGGTCTTTCTGGCCTCTCATTCTTTGTGATTTAACTATGTCTGGATGAGGTCAGAAAAGCAATTACGTGGCAATAGCACCTTATTACTACAATGCTGGGCCTACGTGTTTTCCGGCACTAATGTGCACTGATGACTTTTGTCTCTTCGTTTATTTGCTTTGCCTCGGTGTCCAGAGGCTTTTGTCACATCGGTGATTCCTTTGCACTAGTGGCTTTATGAGCAGTTGAAAGGAATCTTACAAGGCTGCAGGGACAGGCTGAGCCTTGTTCTTTATGCTTTGGCCAGTTTTGTCAGTTGGCAGCCGAACTTTGTTAAAAGGGGTCAATATTCCTGATCTCATGGACCGGTATGAGAAGGGTTGTGATACAGCCACCCCCATTCCCATGAGATATCTGTCACTCCTGTTAATGGGCACTGGAAATATGTTAAAAGCGTAGAGTTTTCTTTCTTATAAAACTTTTTATGAATTTCTTAACAATAAAGCAGTAGGAAAAGCAGATAAAGTGTTTGGGGCTTTTGTGAAACAGAACTGTCTTTTGAGTTCTGAGTTGTATAAGTCTTGGTTTCTGGGAGAAACTACAATAATTTTAAAGTGTGAAGGAGAAATTTTGTGTGAGCATACACATTTTAACAAAGATCTGTATTTTATTTTTCACAGCACTTTATGTGAAGAGGCCTTTAGTATTCAGTGGTGAACTTCTTAAACTTCTGTGTGCAAACAGTTTTATTCTCTGCTTAATTTCTCCAGTCCGTTATTGGTTTCTGGGACACTTTGGTATTTTCCAGAACGTGTTGGTCTTATAATAACTAAAAATTTATAAAATAGAGAATAGATAGGAATGCCTTCTGAAATTCTGCTTTCTTGTGACACTTCATGGCTCTGGGTGCTATTTTTTTCTAGCACATGTAAGGGTGTACTCACAGTCACATCACAACCTGGGGAGCCTGTTCTTCCCTGGTTGACAGCAATTGGAAAGTAGCCTTCAAGGATTGTGTTTCACAGGTCTCTTCCTGGATGAGAAAACTGAAATGGAAGTACTCCAGAAAAAGGTTCCCTAAATTTCACTGAATCCAACCATCAAAACCTCTGGCAGCTGGGGAAGGTGGTGATGTTGGGATGGCAGGAGGCAGAGGGGAAATTGCTGAGATTGTGCATCTCCCACCTTAATCAAATAAGTTGTAGAGAAAAAAAAGCCTCCTTGAATGTGCTTGGGAATCTGAGAGATTGTGGAAACTACGTGAAGAATGAAGAAATGTCGTCCTGTGCTCGGCAGGAATTTAACGGGGCCGGTTGCGTACAGAAAACAAATGATGCAACAGAGGGAGCCTTGAGAAAAAACATAAATAATAAATGGGAGGAAAGAGTTACTCTGAAAAGAAATATTTAATATGAATTGGAGTAGTGATTTAGAGCTAAGAAGCCTTCCTTGTTTGAAAGTAAAAGTCAGATGATTCATCTTCAAGTTATCATGCTGCTGGGATTTGATAGGAATCTTTTATTCCTATTTGGATTTGTTAGGTGTTGCAGCCTTGTCCACAGATAAAATTTGAGCTCAGGGTATATAAACACTGGTAAGTTATGCCATATCCCTATAAATATATTCTAGAAAATCCTTCATCCTCACTGAAAAAAAAAAAGATTTTTTTGTTTGCATTATCTACACTCTTGAGTTGATACAGCTGTTTCTCTTTCTGAGACTTTTTTTATCTGTGCAGTTTCAAGGAAAGCTTTGGGGAGAAGGGTTTTTCAGATTATTTTAGATCCTGCAGTTCTGTGATTGCAGCACTTAAACTTTCCTTATGGGCTGGACAGTGCTCTCCAGTTTTTCTTGCTCTGGCAGTCAGAAAAATTCTGTGGGCAGAATAAACTAAACACAGTAACTTAGCTGGGTCTCCCAAAGTCATCTTTGGGAGAAGACAGAATAAAAAAATTTGCTGTTTAATGTTTGATCTACCTTTTACTGTGTTGTAGCACAGCCTGAACACTGTGTGACATAAATAAATGCATAAATACATAAAATGGATGTCCGATAAAAAACAGGGCTCAAGGATTTCCAGCACAATTTTTTTTTTTTTAAAAAGCCAGCTGTCTTTTAGTATTTTAGTATTTCTGGCTTGTTTTCTGCTGATACATTCCCCACTGGATATTTCTGCCAGGAGTGAATGAACTTCGTCTTCCTTCCTTGTGAAGACACTGCTGGGGTTAGGATGAGAATAGGAAAAGAGATCTCAGTGCATCTAAATGGCTGGATTTGTTCAAGTTACTTCTTATATCTGTATCAAGTCTTTCTCCTCTGCTGGTTTCCAGCTCAGGCAGTTGATTGAATGTCTCTGTTACGGAAAATCAAATAAATGATCTGTTTATAATAATGTTCTGGGCTAAGATGGATTTGGCATTAGCTGATTTTTATGCAGCTGGAAGAGGCAGACCAACCAATCTTTCATATTTGGCTTTTGGAACTTAAAAAAACCCCACCAAATGGAATCTCCTCTTCATTGAGTGGGCACAATGTGAGGAATTATGGTTGGTATTAATCCCCTTTATAGACAAAATGACTGCCCTCCTGTGATTGTATGCAACACAGCATTTAAATTTAGTCAGAGCTGGATTGCTCAGGGTCTGTAGGACTGGTATTTGTGTAGGAGTATGGATTTGTGGATGTGGTATATATTTGACTGAAACCTGCATACTTCAACTGGAGAACAGCACTAATGGTTCAGTTCTAAATCTGCCAAAATAGCAACCTGTTGTCATCATTTACAGCCACGGCATTTGCCTGCTCCTCGTCATCAGAACACTTCCGTGGTCGAAACAGTGAGCAGAAGTGAGCAGTAAAGTCAAAAATTAAATTTTATGTGCATCTTCAGTTCGGAACCGTGCATAGTGGCACTTGGTTTGAATTAAAGTTATCTTCTGCCAAACAGTAAGACATTAATTTAATGTTCTCAATGTTTGAGGAAAAAAAAAACAAAACAGAAATTATCCTGAAAAATCTTGAATTACTTCAAAGATACGAAGCAATGTTTGCCAACAGCTACTACTTGGAATTTTCTGAATTGGTAGCAGCAATTCACAATTATGCAGGACTTCCAGATGTAGATCTTCACTGCAGTTACTTTACTTTAAAATAGGAATTTTTTTTTTGCATGTGGTAAGAATTGGCATATGCTGACAGTTTATTCACTTATGCTCTGTGTAGAAATATGGAAAAGACAGCAGTTATGAATTATGATTCTCCATTTGGACGTTTAGTCTCTTCTTATTTCCTAAACCAGACCCAAAATGGCCTCCTTAGCTGGGGCCTCAGACTCTCTGAGTACATTCATTTTTCATGCTGCAAGCAGAAGCGTGCTGAAACCTTGTGGGTGCAATTAAGATCTCAGTGCCTGCTGAAAATTCAATCCAGAATACGATTTTTCTGCATTTTCATGTATAATAAGTGACACACTACAGGTGTGTCGAGTTATTTTTAATTCTAATTGAACCACAATTAAATCGTAGATATCGTATGATAAATTCTATGCATATCTAAGAATACATACGTAAAAAAACGGGATCTGTTTGGCAAGTTGTTGCATGGGTAACTGAAAAGATCCAGAAAGAATGAATATATGATTTAGATGAATTGTCAGTGATGCCATTATGTTAATATGCTGAACGGTTCTGTAGTCAATGTATCTCTGTCAGAGATGGTCGTTGCCACTGCCTGTTGTCTTTCCAAACTTGAACGTTAGCACTGCACAAACCTTTTCACTCTTTGCTGTTTATAGAATCACTTTTTGTGAATTAGAACTAGTGACAGCTCGAGTTATCACATTTGTCTTCTCACTTTAGGGTACGGTTGGCATCCTGACAGTGCCACCAAGGCACAAACTTCTGGACAACGTTGTGCATTTTGAGATATCAAAAAATACCCACATTGAATTAAGTATTGAAACGTGCAGAGTTCAGAAGTGACTGTTGCAGACAGCACGTATCTTAAATTTAAATAAGATCAAAGGCTGACTGCGTTTGAAACGTACATAATAATATTAGGGTGAAACTTTTTTTTCTCTTTGTGGTGATGCTGTGCCTTATTAAAGCCCAGGGATTGGCTTTCTGCATAAATAGTTTTCCTTTTTCTTCTTTCTTCTGTTTTTAAGCTCTCGTACACAATTACCCTGTTGTGGTAGCATGTGTCAAGTCATGTGGATCCGAAAACTGTTTCCAATATTTTATAAATTAAAAATCTCTCAGGCTTCAGCCCTTTCCTCCTTTTACTTGAGGCTGAGATTCTGGTGTTTTCACCAGATCACATTTCATTTCATCTGTTGTATTGTGGAAGCATCTCCTGCCTCAGAATATTTTTTTTTTAAAGTAAAGTCTATATTAAAATATAGGATTGACACTTCAGTGTAACTTTGCATATAGTTGCATCTACAAAAACATGAAGCATTTTGACATATTACTAACAGGAAGGTTTTTTTTGGTGTTTGTCACATAGTTTTATGACTGTACCCGTGTTGTCTGAGATTTCCAAACCTGCCCCTTGTCTTTGGACACTTTGCAGTCTCTTCACTGTACCCTAAAGAAGAAACCTTGGTAACCCTCCAGGGGATTTCTGCTCAGCACACTGGTTGTTCTGGTGCCTATTTTCAGCCCCTTGTTTGTGCCTTAGTCTAAGCTGAGTCTAAGGTGGCTCACAAAGCCTTGGGGTTCTGTCTCCCAAAACAATTTTCCACGAGATGCACCAGCTGTGAAGGCTGTTTTGAGTACCTAAGAAAGTAAAATGTGTGTGATATGTATGACTGATTAAAACATATTCTGTCACAAATAAACCAAGGGTTTTTGGAGCATTATGTCTTATTGGGTTTGAGAAGATCTGTGTGCTTAATTGATGTCGCCCCCTGAAAATTCTGAAATATAAGGCCAGAGTAACTATTTAATTACACATACATTAAAATGTGGTTAGTCTATTTAGTTAAACACTTTCTAGGGGAGATAACTAAAAGACATGAAGGCAGAATCTTCTGGCACTTGTGTAGGGAAGCTTCGCTGCTGACACGAGACTGGCCATGCATATACCACGTGTCTTAATCTTGGAATCTTAGAAATTTGTGTAATAGACTGAAGAGGTTGCATTTCTCTATTAGCGGTTCCCAAGGCACCAAAAATCCCAGAGGATGTCAAAGGACATTAATTTTCCACACAACATGGAATCTTTCAGGTCTGAGTGGCAGCACGCAGCTGCTGGGGGGCTTTCTGACCTCTGTTACAGCTCTATAATCTCCAGGCAAAACAGAGGAAGGAGTTGTCACTGGCAAGTGAAACGTTCAAAATCCATCAAGTGTTTTTTATTGTTTGAATGATCAACCGTGGTCCCAGCTGTTTTCAATTGGAAATATCACAAAAATGAAATAAAGGTAGTAATTTAGCTTTTCTTGTGGTGAGTTGCAGCTTTCCTTTTTTTTTTTTTCTAACAAGAACTTAACAGTGTACAAGTGAAATCCGTGTATTTAGAAGTACTTACAGAAACAACAAATCATTCCATGGCTGTTGCAAAAATGAATGTTCCTCTAGGTCTGGCTGATGTTTGTTTGTGACTGCGTGTGTATATTTGTAAATAACGATTTGCTGTCGGATTTTGAAAAAGATGTACCACTTTGAGGTGGCAAATGTCCTCAGGTGAGCTGCTGAAGGAAAATTACTAGATTCTGGATATTTTCATTGCTGCTGCCTCGTAATCATCAGGGAGACTGGAAACCAAAGAAAATATCCTTGCAAGGTCTGGCAAGGAGTGGAACAAAGTGCTCCTCTTATTGTGCCCAGAGCTTGAGAAAAAGAAGAGGATGCAGAATGGAAATGCTGGAAGGTTGAATGGATGTAAAAATTAAGTTGCAGAGCCCTATGCTGTCCTTCTTCTACCTCAGCCTGGCCCCAGGACTTTCAAAATCCATATTTATGGAGGTGCTTTGAGTCCTCAGGGATACAAAACTAGGAAAGATGCAAGACTTTGACAGAGGAAAACATGGTTTCTTGCATGGATTTTGGTTTGAAATGTGGTCCTGAGACCTCGAGGGGAGAGAAGAACATCACTGACACCTGTTTTTAATATCACTACCTGGAGTATAGTGTGTGCTGTCAGACAGAGGAAATTTAAGGTGAGATTTAGCCATGCAAAAGGGAATTCAGAGATAATGGGCCCCAAAAAGGTGAGAGAGTCCCTGGCATGGACTTAATGGAAGGAAGAAACATACCGCGTGTTGGAGAAATATAATTCTTCCTCCTCCTCGCTCTTGCTATGTAGTTCTAAGTTAAAAAGCAAATACTGATCCTGACCTTAATTTTAAGCAATAATTTGTTAGCAGAAGAAAGTGATTTACTGATTTAATGATACTAAATAAGAATATGTGGATTAAAAAGGTCCTGATTTCTCAAATTTCTAGTATCATATACCATAATTGCAGTGTATAAATTAGCCAAGTGTGGGAGACAGATCATGTCAACAAATTACACCTAATCCCTGCTTATTTTACTTTGTGCCTTTGTGAAACTCTTACAAGAGTGGAAGGAGAAATCCAAGCTTGGATCATTTCTGAGGGAAGGCGCTTTGGGCAGTGCAGGTTTTACTGAGGTCAGTTTGGGGTTAACATTACAAGTGTTAGCCTTAAATGTTTAAAAACCTTAAATGTTTATTTAATATTTCATCTGAATTTCTCTTCATACGTTCAAATTGAAAACTTTTGCAGCAGTTGAATTTGCTTCTGTACCCCATTAAGAGGAAAAGTAGGCTTCTCAAACTCCTCTGACCCCTTAGAGCTAAAATGACAGAATTTTTCTTCAAAGGAAGATAACTTACTAATTTTTGGAGGTGTAAGATGATATGACGTTATTTTAGCTGTTGTATGTCCCTCCCCCCCTCATATGTAAGGAAAACTAATAAAGGGAAAACCATGACTAATGGATGTTTTGTGTTTAGCTCCAAATCAGTTGAGACCTCTGTTCTTTCTCCAAACATTTCGGAAATAGTGAATTGAAGATTTTATAGAAGTAATGAATAATGATTGAGAGATGGTTGACCTGTGTGGCAGTATGCAGATGATGTATTACGAAGACACAGGAGCAGCGGCTCAGAATAATTCCCCTGTATGTGGTATGAAGGAAGAATCAGAACAGTTTCAGTCCACTCCCGTTAATCTCTTGGAAGTGGGGCAGCGGTATTTGCTGATCAACAGTGCCAAATCCTGCAAAGAAATCCAGTAGGATGAATTGCAGAGAATTTTCCTTGCTTCTAGCAGGAGGTCATCCATCAGGGCTCTAAGTCCCGTGTTAGTGGCTTGCCTTAAAATGAAGCCTGTCTGACAAGGATCCACAATTCTGTCAGCTGACAGGTGGCAAGAGAGGGTATTTTTGCTGGTCTTTCAGCCAGTATTTTTAGAAGAATGGAAGTTAGACATTAAGCATTTGTTTCCAAAATTCACTGAGTTAAGCAGTCCTTTTTTTTTTTTTTTCTTTTACATTGAACAAGAAAATACTTAGATATTTTTGTGTCAATATTAGATTATACATGATTCTGAGATTTCCTGCTGCTCTCTGACTTCTGACTTAGTGATTTTTCTTGTTGCTCAGTTTCCTGTCAGCGCTGCTTGTAAAAACTGAGAGGGATTTCTGGAGGTGGTTGTTTAACTCACCCATTTTCTGGAGAGCCATAAGCTTAGCTTGCCTGTTGGGTATTGCCTTTGTGTGTAAAGGCATTCCCTCATGAGCAGAAGTGGCACTTTCTGACTTTCAGAGAAAGCAACATGGGCGTTCGGAGTTATGGGGTGGAAAAGTTCGGTGGGCTGTGACTTTGCTTCTTTGTGGAGGAGAAGTCACAGCTCTGCCTTTACTGGCCGTGACACAGGTCTACAGTTGCTTATGGGACTTTGGGGATATGGTGAGGCCTTTTCTGTTGAATTTCTGTGTAATTCCAAACAGTGTGAACTTTTCAAATCACTTGAGAAGTGCCCCAGATGGTGTGACATTCTGCTTCATGGGAAGATTTGAAAGTATTCCCTTTGCATAATCTCTGG
Source organism: Pseudotriccus pelzelni (assembly GCA_035584735.1). Taxonomy (NCBI): domain Eukaryota; kingdom Metazoa; phylum Chordata; class Aves; order Passeriformes; family Tyrannidae; genus Pseudotriccus; species Pseudotriccus pelzelni. The sequence continues at coordinate 14,614,879 of JAWMRA010000020.1, forward strand.
TTAACTATTTCATTGCGTTTGAAATGGGAGAACACCAAAGCCAAGAACTCTGTTGACATTTTGGTGGTGTTTGTTTAACCTCCTAGTGCACAGGCTACGTTTGTTGAAAAATATTATTCTTACCTTTGCAAATCATCAGTAATTAATTCCCTTGGAAATATCTGCTGCTGCACACAGCCAGCTTGGGAGGCTGCTGACAGATCGTAGTTTTACATCAGGTGCTAACAAATTGATTATTAAATTTCGTAACCAACTGATTTATAGCAACAACTTAATTTCTGTATCTCTCTAATGTATTCCCTTACTGTATTTTCAAATAGTGCAGAGCAGTTGGGTTGCTTAGTTGCTTCTAATGGTGAATTGTGCACAGCATGTGGCGTCTGAATGACTTCCCCAGTGCAAAGGTTAGCAAAGGATGGGAGGCTTGAGAAGTGCACAAAATATTACTTGGTTTTCAGCTGAGATGTTCACATTTAAGATTGTCCTGGTTAATTCCACCGGCTTTTTAACTTCCACTAAATCACCAGCTACACTTGCCAGCACGGTGAGGGTTTTCTAGAATTGCTGTGTGTCTTGCAGTTGGAGCAGGGAATTCCCAAGCCTCAGTCATGCTGTGCAGGATAAGAAGCAGTGAGTATGTGCTGTGATGGAGCAGATCATATTCAGGTCCCAGAGCCTGCTTAAATTGTGATGGCAGACCAGGTTAGCTCACTTGGTGTGATGTAAGTCACTGCCTGAAGACATTTTAAGGAGATATGGGGGCAAATTTTCGTAACACTCTGCAGGGTCTTAACTGTGATGTTTCCAAAAATATCTAATAGGTGTCCTGGTTAGAGGGAGCACTCGGTAATGTCGACACCAGGAGTAAACACTACAGAAAATTTCCTTTGCTGCTGACATCTTTTGTTGGCCTTAGCTGTGCCTTTGATGTAGAATTACAAACTATTTTAAACCGAGGGGGGATTTTTTTTTCCCCCTTCGGCTCAGTAGGAAGCCTAATGCAGATCACAGCAATGTTTTTAATGAACCTGTGAAATCAAGGTCATAGTTCTGCTATCACTTAAAAAGACTCCTGTCATAAAGCAAAGCTGGAGTGCCAGATGTGCAGTGTGAATTGTCATGTATCTTAAAAATTTTGTCCCTGCATAATGATACGTTCAGTGGTACAGAGCTCTGCCCCACTGAGATTAGAATCTGTCATCTGTGGCTGAAATTCATAACTACACAGTGGCTGTTACACAGGTAATCTCGTTCATTTCCTGGTGTGCAAATGGCCAGGCCACAAAAACTTAGACGACAATTTTCAGTAATTGGACCTTTGTTAGTCTGACAAGAGACACCGATAGCTTAATGGACATGGATCCAAATCCGAGGGGTGGTTCTTTCTGAGCTGAAATGAAGCACAACAGCAGGATCTCTTGATACAACCCTTTATGTTTATTTTCTGTGGTGTTTTCTGGAGAAATAATTTAATTTTTTTTAGCATTTAAAACACTGATGCTAATTAAAAATAGAGGAATTCTGAAAGGGAACCTCAGATTACCTCTTCAATATGATAATTGTTTAAAATGTTTCTGTATTTATTTTTATATTTCTTCACAGATTTTTCTAATAGAATATTGTAAATAATGTTAATTTTACAGTCCCTTAAATTTTAATTACTTTCACTTTAAAAAAAGAAAAAGAGACATGTGCTTTGAAAAATAAAAATCTCATAAAATGGACTGAAGCATAATTTTATTACTTTTATAAAATCCAATTAAATGCCCTAACAATTAAGAAGTGACTCCATTTTATAGTTTTATAATTCTGGAATCATCTTTTTAATTAATTGAGCTGACAGATTTAGGTATAGAGTGTGTATTTTCCCTCTGGTAGTTATTGTGTAATTAGTAATAATGAAGGATACGGGAGTTTGGATAGGTGGAATATAGTTTTGGTTCTTACATGAATCCTTTCTGTCTGTGATCTGTTACTTCGTAGTCCATATGACAATTATTAAATAGAAATATTTTAAAAAGTGCCATAGTGTGTTTGGGAGGGAATGGCAGTGTACTTTTTGTGTTGCTGCTGCATTCACATGCTGCAGTTCTCATGCAGCAGGCTCTTCTACCAAAAATTGCATCTGTGCCGGAGAAACTTGTCCCTTTTTTCAGAGCAGATGTACGAATCTGTAAATTAATTCTTGCTAGAGCTTTTCGTAAACTCTCAGAAGAGATGATGAATCATCTGAAGATCCATGCGCTCTCAGGCTTCGAGCAGCTTTGGTTTCCTCTTGGCAGATGCATCTCAAACAGGACAATGAATCAGGTGTAAAATGTTCTATAAAATATGCCTCCAAAGGTCAGGTACCTTTTAAAGAATATTATCCTGCACCCCTCAGTAAACAGCCTGCTTGTGTTGTGTCGGTCGAGGCTGCAAAGATCAAAAAAAGAGCTGCCTTTTTTTGTCAGTTGATTTGATCAGAAAGAGAGGACCTTGCCTTTTAAAAGGACAGTCCCCCTTCATATTCAGTTTCTTTTTTGGTTGTAGTATGTATTTTATTATGTGTATCGGTGTCACTGACCAAAAGGCAAATCAGAAATTCATCACTTCAGAAACTGAGCTTCCCAAAGTGCGCAGATGTTTCACTCTGCTTCTGAACCTTTTGGTTAAAGTTGCTCAATTTTAACACAGGCACAGATATTAGATTGCTAACTTCTTACTAAAGCAGACTAGACTGGTTACTTCCCAATAGGCTGGAAGTCAAAATTTAATTTAATAAGAAAATACAGCTGTTTATGTCAATCCTTATGTGGTTCTTCCACTGTTCAGCAAAGGTGTGTTTGATTCCCTCTGAAATTTTTTTTTTTTTTTTTTAAAAAAAACCTGATTTTGAAAAATCAAAATCTGGGGTTTTCAAATGTGCCTGAAGGAATCTGATTACTTAGGTTTGTTTGACAGCCCGGGTCTTCATGTTTCACATTCTTTTCCAGAATTCCTTCTGCAGATGCTCAGAGTTGCAGTATTTATGTCCCTCAGTCATGTGGGAAAATGGTCTGACTCTGGGTCTCCTGCCATCCTTTGTGTGTAGGACTGTGTGGAAGCAATTGAGAAGAACAAAGGGCAAGCAGCTATTTTTTCCTAGCTGTGCTTCATTTATTATCTTCAGAATTAGGGTTTATGTTGAGTGTTGATTTTGTATCATGGGATTTGGCCAAGAGCAGCAAGGACATAATGTAGGCTGGAATGGGCTAAACAAATGTGACAGATCTTAATATTGTGGTTTTAGGATGTCACAGGTATTAGTGAAAGGGATTTCTATGGCCATCATTGTTTTGTGTGACTTCTCCTATTTAAATATCTCAAGGCCAGGGATGCCAGATTCAGGCTCTGAAGCCTGAGGTTCTCAGCTCAGGTAGAGCCTGCTGAGGTCTGCTGCGTCAGGGTCTGACTCAAGGACAAGAACACACTGTCAGTGCCAAGGTTTCCTTAAGAGATGATGCAATCCAGCAAATGCAGATCCACCTGAGGTCTGAGAACCAGAGTCTTTGCTGTGTTTCATAAGGATTTGGAAAAAGACAAGAAAGAACTGAAAAGGGCGTTTGTCCTTGATCTTGCTGTGGAGGTTGGGAAGGCTGCAAGGTGTGTAGTGTCCTGAGATTACACTGGAGACATCAAGGAATCTGAAGTTTTCTGGACCTGGTTTTTTCAATGAGAGAGGTACGTGCCAGCCTAGGTTCTATTCTAGCTTAGTTTGGTAGAATTTTACCCTTTCAAGTTCCTTTATTGTGGCATTTCTATTTAAACTGAGTTCAGTGAGGAAGGATTCTGTCTCAAGGATCTCATATGTATTATGTGCAGATTTCCCACCAAAGACGACAGCTTCTGCAGAGCGTTTTTATTTTCCAACTTGCATTTTTTAGCAGCACACTTCACAAGCTGCAGGAGTATAAAATGTGTAGAGATGTGCCTCGTGTCTTTATTTCTTAATCACTTGTCCCCTACCAATTGTGCGGGTGTCACGAGTAGGTGTGTACCCCGTAAAAGAGATAGGAGTTGCTCCTCTCCTTGGAAAAGCTTCTTTTCTAAATGCTCTGGAAGGTGACAGTTTCCTGATTAGTAATTTGTAGAAGAGTGGTGCTGTGTGGCATTTTGCCTTTTATTTCCCCAAAGGGCCACCTGTGTCACTGAGGGGCTTGGCCGGGCTCTGAGTGGGGCAAACGGAACCAAGTGGAAGCAGCTGTGCTGGGCAGTTCCTTCCCCCAGAAACCGGCCAGGCAAATCCCCCACACCTGCACCCGAGGCACACCTGGGCCTCTTCCACGCGCTGCACGTGTTTCGCTGAGGTTTCTTTTCTGCTGTTCTGGTTTCTTCAGGCCCCTCCACGTCCTGATCTGCAATGCTGCCGTGTTTGGCGTTCCCTGGTGCTTGACGGAGGACGGCCTGGAGTCCACCTTCCAGGTGAACCACCTGGGACATTTCTATCTCGTCCAGCTTCTGGAAGAGGTTTTACGCCAGTCGTCTCCTGCCAGGGTCGTGGTGGTGTCCTCGGAGTCCCACAGGTTGGTGAACGTTACCTTTGATTTCCCTGAAATGTTTGGTCCTTAGAGAACAAAAAGGTTGTGGCAGAGTAGCAAAAGTTTCTGAAAATGAAGGGCCTTGCTGTAAAGCATTTGCCTTTGAATAATCTTTTTAAAAATAGAAGCATTACTAATGCCTGTGGATGTTTCTGGATTTGGCTCTGTTGCTGGATAAAGCGTGTTCTAGTTTTATAACAGTATGTAGATATTTTTTTGATCATTCTTTGTGTGAATGCAGATTTTCGCCGCGTTTCAGGCCGCTCATTGATTTTGCGAGGAGATGGAATAATAATTGATTAAATCTGAATGGCATGACCTATATTGATTTGTCATTCAACAACTTCAACATCTTAGCAAGAAGAATGTGCAGTTATTTTAGCAGGAGAAACAATGCAATTAAAAACTGCTAGATGAAATCCAGTTGTTTTATAATGAGAAATTAGGGAATTCAATGCAGACATTAGCTGTATAATTGTAAAATGGGAACTAGTGTAGTTAATACATATTGCAAATCTGGCCATGCCTCTTTTGGTGAATTTTTTAATTAAAATGTTAGTTGCTCATCTTTTTTACTGCCAGGAAAAGTACAGTGGGAAAAAAAGATGTTGATGAGGTTTGCCTTATTTCAGACATGCTTGTGGTTTTTGTGTTAATAAGTAAAAAGATGGATTTGATTTAAATAAAGTTTTTTGTGCAAAATGCATGCCCCAATTCTAAATTTTACTGGGCAAAAGCCACTTACTGCTTTCTGCTTAAGCTCAGGGGCTGCAGGATTAGACCTATAACATCCAGCTTTAAACAGTACTGTTGATTTCTGTTTTACTTTTGCTCACGTATAACAGCTCTAGCAAACCAAAAGGAAGAAAGTGTGCTTTTTTTTTTAATTTTTTTTTATTTTCTGCCTTCATATTTCTGAAATGTTTTAGTGACCCAGAATGAAGCTTATTTTTTTAATCATGTTTCCATAAAATGTAACCCCAGGGACCTGGCAGAGAGAGACCAGCCAAGGGTCGGGCTGAAACCTTTATCACTTCCAAACACAGGGGCTTATGGTATAAATGACACACTGCAGATAGATTTACTTTTACCATTTTAAATTTATGATGGCTGAAATGAAAGGAAGCAATAGAAAATGCCAGTAATAATCCTCCCTAGTGTTAAAAGACATGAAATGTCTAGTAATTAGGTGGTAACAAAATCTGGACATCCTTATCTTTGCAAATCACACCAGGTTTGTGAGAGCAAGTAGCAGAGTCCTGTTAGGAGTGAGGGCAGCTACTGCAGGGCAGGCGAGATAGCTCTGGAAATAAATCTGCCAACTCCAATCACTTGCCAGATGTGGAGGGCACAATGGGATACGTATAAATGAGCTGTTATTTAATGGGAGATTATGTTGAATTGTCAGCTGCTTGTTCCCCTTTGTAAGTTTGCGTCTCTGGTAGTATTTTAAGTGACATCTTTGTTTTTCACTGTGTTAAGTGCTGTGTGTAACCAGAGCTCGCATCTCTGGACGTCTTTATCTGTGTTTTCGAAAACATTTTTAAAGTCCTCATTGCTAAGGACAGTAAGATCAGCCAAGGTTTATAGAAGCCCGTGAAAAAATAAGTAACACTCTGTGTTTGAATAAAATAATAAACACAACTAGTACATTTCCCTTTCTTCCAAGGGGTCCAATTAATGTATTACACTGTGTCTTATCCCTTAAACTGATCATTGTAAATAACTATGCTTTTCCCTCCCAACCTGTTTAATGGCGAGAAGTTGATGTAAGGAGTTAGTTAGGTATTAGTGGGTAGTCGTACTTTCTGACCTACTTGAGAACTCTGAGCCTTAAACTATGTTGTAAAACAGAAGTGTTGGTATCTAATTACTTCCATAAACCTTGACTGGATCTTTTAGCTGGAGTCAAGACCCCCTGTTAGGGGAAATATAAAGTCCCATGTTTGCAGAAAATACTATACCAGGCTGCTCCAAGGCAAAATATTTATTTGCCTCTCCGGTTCTTTGCTCGTTTCTAGTTAGTTCTCTGGATTCAGCACAAATGAATTTTGTTTAAATTAAGCTTTTGGGTACTTTAAGCACATCGTATTAAAATCAGAATAATAAGTAGGTTGACTTTCCTTCTGTCTTTATTTCTGTGTTGTTAATTTGATTGTACAGCCCTTATTCTCCTGAATTCAATGAGATTGGCAACATAAGTAAGATTGACTCACATAAGCACTTGCAGGACTGGACTCAAAATATGCCACTGTGCTTCCATTATCCAGTACTCACAAAGTGGTTTATTTATAGATTATTTTTGGTGTCATAAATGATTAGTTGAGGAATGAATAGAGGAAATTCCTCCCAGAATAGTCCTGTTGATTTCAGAAATGTATTTTATCTAACTGAAAATTATGAAAGAGAAATTTTGTTGTTGAAATTGAAGGGCTAATTCTGCAAGACACAGAACATCCTGGATTCCTCTTGAGTTCAAATACTGTTTGAGTTCAAATACTGTATTGCTTTTCTCTGAGTGTATTATAATTCTGCTCACAGAATGAATGTAGAAATTCCAGCTGATCTCTTCATTTCTGGGCATGAGATGCAAAATTAGTGAAGATATTTTAAAACGTTTTGCTAGTGTGTACTATAATTATGTTTATCCCTCTTCTCCCCAGCTGATTCTGAAAACTCTGAGTATTAAAAAGAGCTTGCTAAATCCTTTTTATTTTTAGCAGCTCTTCTGAATGAAATATACATCTGTAACTAAATGTAATATTATTTTCTAATGTTAAGATATACCAGTAAATTGATAAATCAAACTGTAAGAACTAGGGGGAATATTCTTTATGAAAACTTCCTTTTCTTCATATAAATGTCTTTAGAACATTCACTACTTTGTTATAAAAAAAAAAAAAAGGAGGAAAGAAACAAACAGCTGGTGTTTAATGACTCTGTCAGACCCAATTAAAAAACATCAACTAGTTACTTTGATTTGTGTTCAGCCATGCCATGGGTATACTTAAAAACATTATACTCTGCCAGAACTCATTTTGGCTTTGTTTACATTTATCTTTTAAACATATAAGACTATTGATGGCAAGTTACCAAGGTTATAACCCCTTTATATTCATCAATTTTTAATCTAAAAAAAAAAAAGTCTAAGAGGCAGTGAGACTCATCCATAGTTACTTGAACCCTTAAATGCAAGTGTGCAGTATGTGAGCGCTGGATGAAATGACCAGGGGACGGGGAAGAAGGGGAAATGAAAGGATGCTGGGTTTCTCTGCTTCTAATGCAGAGTTATTTTATCCTACTTTATGTCCTTTGTGATTGTGCTTTTATGGATCTATGGCAAAATCTTTTTTTTTAAATCTTCATTTAAAATAAAATGATTTGTAAGTTGTCATCTTAAGTACGATGCCTTTACATCATTAAAGTATTTTTCGACTTGTTTTTATTTATCGTTTGCTGTTGCTAATTATCCAATAATTTTACTGCCATATTATATGGAACTACTCCTTGGGTCTTGGGCAATTTCTAGTAGATGCTTTCAGCTACTAAATCAGCTGTTGTTTTATGTTGGTTCTGGCCAAGTTCTACTCTGGTGCCTACATTTTATGTTGTTCTTAATGAGAGTGGAATTAACTCTGGGGTATCTAAGGCATATTTACTGGTTTTTAGATTTACAGAAATTAAAGACTCCTCTGGAAAGCTTGATTTCAGCCTGCTTTCTCCATCCAAGAAGGAGTATTGGGCTATGTTGGCCTACAATCGCTCCAAGCTTTGCAATATACTCTTCTCCAACGAGCTGAACCGACGCCTTTCTCCCCACGGGGTGACGTCCAATTCCCTCCATCCTGGAAACATGATTTACTCCTCCCTTCATCGTAACTGGTGGGTGTACACCCTGCTGTTTACCTTGGCTCGACCCTTCACCAAGTCCATGGTAAGTGAATGCCTTGAAGTGTTTTACACATCTTCCTTTTCTTTTTTTCTTTTTTTTTTTTTCCCCTCAAATCAGGGGAGAAAAGTTTTATAAAAATCCAGATGTGTGTGTCTGCTTTGACCTACTGCCTTTTGTAACCTTGGCCATGATTTTAATGACAAACTCTGTGCCAAGATAAGGCTCTGGAAGAGGATTCTTCAACCATTTTAGATTTACTTTGTCAGTCTTCAGTTAAGGAACCTTCTTAGATGGAGTGGATGACCTCCTTGTTTGAATATATGATTTTCACTGTGATGAAGGACGTTGTATGTCTTAGGTGCAGGATAGTTTAGAGTTATTTCTGTGCTCGGTATACGTAAAACATCAAAAAAATTGCTTTGGCTTTTAAGTGGAATATGTTGACTGCATTTTTTATGTAAACAGATGCCCTAGTTAGAAGAGATACTACAGACATTATTAATGGCTGAGGGAAAGTGCTTTCAGTGGTAAAAGCACCTTCATTCATATTTAAAAAAAAAAAAGGCAATAGCCCAACAATCTTCTTGATTCTTACAAAGTGCTGAAGACAATGGGTGTTTTCCATTTGTCTCCATTGGATTTTGGACTGGGACCATGACATAATGAAAGGCTACACTGTTCTTCCATAGCCAGTGTTATGAGTCTTCATTATATAAGGATTTGCAGCATCCCGAGCGGTTGGAGGGGTTACTCTTATCCCTTGAAGCTCTGAGCCAGGTTATTTATAAGGAGTCCGAAGTCCAGTTAGGAATGAGAGAAATGAGAAGATCCAGACCCTTCACAACTCATCTAGCCATGGCAGTTTGTTCAAGCCCAAACACCAGACCCCTTTTCACAAAGGCTTCACAGCTGACAGGCGTGGTTGTGGTGTTGCATACCGTCTCTCAGAGCTGGTGGTGTAGATCAAATTGGTTTTATTTAAAAAAAAATCAGAGAGGAATTTGGGCAGAGGGATTTGTCTTTAAGCAGCTTAATCTACCACATAACCTATAGCAGCTGAGCAAATCAGTGGTGGAACCTCTATGGAGAGCTGCACAAAGGAACTTGCTGGTACATTTCACTATCGTTGAGATAATGAAATTAAGATCAGTTTATACTGGGATCGTGCAAGTGGACGACACGTAGTGTTTCCAACTCTGATTACACCTCCATAAAAGATCCAATACTGGATCTTCAGTGAGTCCCATGGAGCAAAAATATAAAAACACTGCAGTGTGTTGCACTGCCCACGGGTGCACTGGCACCTCTGGCACCTCTCACCTCTGCCTGCAGACTGCAGCCTGTACGTATGCAAAAGCTGTTTATGTCCACAAGATTGATAAGTGAGCATTCTGGCACCTTGGGACAAGTAATAATATCTTTCAACAGCATGGTTTGTTGTTTTTTTTTTGACCAGGATCTATAAAACCAAGTCTCTGCTGTGTTAGGGATAGTTTGCAAAACAAATTCTTGAAGTTCTCCTGAGAATGTGTAAGTGAATGTTATCAACATCCCGTGAAAAGGATCCAATCTGTGGACGTTTATGAATTGTTAGTTTTATTTGCTCTGACATATTTGTACAAAGAGAACCTTTAGTGTTTGTTGCTCAGAGAATCTTATCCTCTGAGGAACCCAATGAAACACCAGCATTAATTTTGAATTCTTTAGAACAATTGATAGATTTTGGTTTTTTAATAGTACCTGTGTATTAATAGTACATAAAAGAGAATACAAAGCATGCTACAAAAAATACCAGCACCAAATAACAGTGCACTTTAGTCCAAGTCAAATCACTTCTGTTACGTCTTTCATGTTTGTATTTCACTGAGGTTATTTGAATGTCATGATGGAGGGTATGGCCTGAGGTTAAGTATCAGTTTTATAACTCATATTCTGATATGAATTGTTGTGTTCCCCTGAACTTTGCCGATGTTTCCATTCCCAGTAAAACTACAAAAGTGCCCCTTCCTGGGTATGCAAACAAGCAGACCTGAAATTCTCAACATCGTCAGTGTGAGAGTTTCTATTTTGAGGCTTGTAGGGAGCAAAGGACTTGCTACAGCTTCTTTTTTTGGGGATTGTGCTGTCACCAACCTGGAACAGGCTTTGCTGAGGACCTTTTCGTGGACTTCCTTTTGAGTGTTTCCATGGGAGCTCACCCTGGAGTTTAGATGAGTGTTTTGGTCAGAATATTGGGAGGGATCTCAAAGCTGACAGCTGCAGTGCCAAGGTGGGGAACTGTACGTTCCTGTGTTTTCCAAGGATGTCTGCATTGCACAATGCAGCATGATGCAGCAGCTTTTAAAGTAGTCTCAGCTGAGCTGGGCCCATAGCTGGAACTGAGGGATCCGTGACGAGGTTGTGTGGAGAGGGGTAAGGTTTGTCAGCTCAGGGAAGGTGCCACGTGGATGTGCCTGTACCTGTTTTGATCTCTGAGGCAGCAGCTTTAGCTGCTGCAGCATTTTGGTACATGGAGACATTAATCCTTTCTGGAGCCAGTTTGAAGCTGTTTGTTCTGTCCTGGACTGTCAGGCTCCTGGGGTCTTTATAGATGCACGCACCGAGACTCCAGCTGCACATACCTGATTCTAACTTGAGTCTTCTTGTATTGTTGTTGTAAAAGCTGTTAACAAACAATATTTTCACATTTTCAGTGTGTATTTCACAAGATGGACTTATATATATTCTGAAAGTGGTGGATAGCGCAGAGTAACACTCAAGAGTTTCCTCCCTTTTGGTAGCTTTGAAGCTTGATGCAGGACAAAATCAGAACATACGTTTGATTCCCTACTAGTTTTGATTTCCTGTCTGCAAGTTGTTACTGAGAATTTAGTCTTCACACTTTTGATTCAGTTGTCGTCATTTTCTGTGGTAGTTCTGAAATCACCTGTTTAAAGTTTACTTACTGGAAATCGTAAGAGTTTAATAATATTTTGTTTCCAACAATGAAGAAATGTGCATTGTGTATCTGAAATACATTTTTGTTTTCCAACTGTTCACTTCTTGAATGTTGAACAGCACCCTTTGGTTGATGAGGATACAGTATTTTCTTTAGAAATGCACACTTATTGCCTACCACAAGTCACTGTTCCAGGGAGAGGTGGTGCAGCCTGAAGTGTGTGGCACTTGTGTGTCCAGCATGACAGAATTTAGCTGAGAAAACACTGCTGGTAACTGTTCCATTTTAGCTGATTCAGTGAAGCACTGAGAGTCAGTATTCTGATACTGATTTTAACACTCTTATTTACCTGTTGGTTGTTACTTGCTGCTGTTTTGGTAGTTTCAGTAATTAGGACACTTTAAGCAAAAACTTAAAATAGCCTGACTCCATAAAGAAAAGGTTTGTGGATTTTTTTTCTAGAAGAGCAAACGTAGGTAGGGTTTATCTGTCTTTCAATTGTGAGAGTTTTAGCGGCATAATTTTGGTTGCTTCTGTAAATGGTCATACCTTACTGCAAGAAGAAATGCAACTTCTCGTTTTCCAAACCTGTTTTATGAGTGACTAGAGCATAAAAATTGTTGTATGTTTGTACTACTTATAGTGAACTCTTCAACTGAATCACAAAGCTGTCTGGTCAGCTTTTAAAATATAACACAATATTTAAATCCCTAGTAGGTTGTAGGTATTTGGGAAGTAGTTTTGTTAGGCAGAGCACTGGAAACTCTTTTCATTTTTTCACACCCACCTCTTCTCAAGATCTAAAATCCACAAGGGTTTCTGTACAGAAATGCAGAACAAGTTTTTTTTTTTTTTTTTGTAGGAAGAAATAGTTGCAAGTAAATTACCATTTTATTATTGTAGTAACTTTAGCTCTACTAATGTTCAAAGGGCCTCTCTTTTACTTACCACTGTGTAGTTACTCAGTAAGTTGGAGACACTCATAGTATAATTAAATATCATTTGAAACAAGCGACCACTGTCAATAACAAATTGGAAAAGAAGCTCTGCAAGTAGTTTTGTTGGGCTTCTTTTTCTACCTCTTCTGTGCTCTTTCACTCTCTTCTCTTCCTTCTCTCTCTTTCCCTCTCTCCTTTTGCCTCTCTCCTTAAAAATGGGCCCAAGAACAGTTTGACTAAGTTGGTTTTTGTTGGTTTCTTTTTTTTTTTTTTTTAAATTAATGCCAGTCACTCAAAACCCATCTGATTTGTTACTATTTACATACAAGATTAAAATTAAATACATTTATTGTAAGTTTTGGGCTTACACTGAGAGCACTATCTAGTGTCACTCCCAGGTGACTTCGTGAGTGTACAAAGGCATATAAATTTAGAAGTGGAATGCCATTATCACACGCTTGTGATAGTCTTACATAGACCCAAATATTTTTGTTGGCAGGTAACAGAGCAGAAAGAATATCATGTGTTAGAGCAGCAAGAGCTTAACAGATGTTTCAGTGAACTGAATTTTCAAATCCTTTTACATTAAGAAATGGCTGGGGTTTGGGGAAGTTCTGAGACTATTGGGTTACATTTCCTGTTGCAGTGCAAAGCCAGCCGTTGTGCTGGAGTTTTAGCAGATGTGTTACCCCCTTTTAATGGTTGGGAATAAAACATTGGTTCTGTTGCTGAGATATAAATTACAAGTAGACCAGCTCAACTTGTCACCTTTAAAAGCCAGTTAGCTGTGGTAAGACCATACTGCCCTTCATTTTTCACTGTGTAAAAGACTGATGCTCGAACTGCTCTTTGATTTCTGCCTCCCCTCCCAAAGACAGTAGCTTTCCAGAACTGGATTTTGTGTTTAAAATATTGCTGTTGTGAATTACAAGGAATATTTCTAAGGGTCCCAAAATCTTCTGCAAGTCAACATTTTACATAAACCATGAGTTCTTGTTATAATGATACTATTCTAGGAGTGCTTGAGGCAGTTGGCCTGGATTGCAGGGCACATACAGGCAGGAGTGCCTACAGCGGCTTCACTGGGTTTACTTTTGCCATAAGCTGGAAGTGTCTAAATTTAAATTTCACGTGATGATTTGGCCCATACCCAGCCTCAACTCGGGTATGCTCTTCTGGAAAGAAATCAGTCTGCATCTACAGGAGTGACTTGCTCCTACCTAGTGGTCACATCTGTTTGCTTTTGATAGCAGCCCAAGAGAGGCCCCCTGCAGCCTCAGCATCTCTTCACTTTCTCCCCTGCTCTTTGCTGGAGAAGCTGGAATTACCCTTAGAGCTGAGGATAGTATTCCCTCCCTAAGCAAACTTTTTTTTTTTTTTGCTGTCCAAAGATCTGTGTGGGCTGTGTTGAGTTGATGTTGGCTTTCATTGCTGAATTTACAGTTCAGGCCAAATTCTGCCCATAGCTGTGCATGTTCGGCTCCAAGAGCAGTCACGGGCAGGGTGGGTATGTGCGTGTCTCAGCGTAGGATTTGGTGTGTGTTTCCTTCCTCGAGACATTCCTGAAAATGCACTGGGTTTTCTTGAAAAGCAACACGCAGCTCTTTTTGAAAAGAGCCTCACAGTTCAGGTTTGATCAAAAATGTCGAGTTTCTTTTCTCAAATTGAGTTCCGGGCAGGAAGAGAGAGAGGACGGGAGAGTGAAAGGGGGCTGACTACCTCCTGGATATCAGCAGCTGTAGAGAGCATAAATCACACATGCAATTCTCCTGTTTTATGGATTAATGCCTGAAGTGTGAATACTGAAGTGATGCTAAGCCACAGCTTTCTTTTTTTAACACCCAGGTTTGTGGACTGTACCTGTAGTACCATGGAAGGACGGCTATTTTATTGAGCTCTGATTGCATGTGCTTCCTCAGAGAAAACTGCTATTTAAAATGGGCTGAACTGGGTAAAAGGAAAGAAGGCTTATGTGGGAGAATGTTTTGATTTGCTGTAATAGGATGGCAGAGAGATGCCTCCAAAGTAGCTGTTGATCATTTTATGTGTCCTACCTACTAATAAAATGTAACATAGGCTGGTTTATTATCAAACGTACATTTAACTGATACATATTTTAACTTCCCGCTAAAATAAATGTAGCATGAAATATAAGGGCAAATTAAATTCGTCCCTTGTAACCTACACCACAGGAATGGAAAGTCTGTATGAAAACGTGTCCGTGTGCCAAGCAGAACAGCTCAGGGTCTCGGTGTGCAGAATGATGCTCAGGGGGAGCAGTGGCTGTTGAATTTGCTGCATCCAACACGCCCCCAGAGCTGGTTTTGGAGCAGCTCTGTTATGCCCTGTAGTTTTGTGGACGAAGTAAGGAATTTCTTCCTCTCCCCCCAGATCCTTGCAGAATTTCAGAGTGCCTTGTCAAGGATGTGGCCTGCAAGGCAGGGAAACATTTGGTCTGTAGTGGTTTATATTACATGTCATTAAAGTAAAATCTGAAATTAAAAATAGTATTTCCCTATTTTTTTCAGCCTGAAAACCCATTTTTTTGATTAAAAAGCCATACACCTTGTGGAATGTCTGCATGGAGGTCTGAATTGCTCACAAATGTGACTGTTCTGTTCAACTTTCATGGCTTTATTCTCTGCTGTCGGGGAAGAAAATAGCTATTAAGAGCACTAGATAATGTTCTGGATTTATACGTACAACCTCTTGGCCTCCCTTCCTTCTCCTGACTGATTAGAAATAAGTTGTTCTCTCTCAAAAGGGGGTGTGTGGGATTTTGCTGCACAGACATAACAGTCCTGGTTATGGACAGTTTGTGACACTTCTGGTTTTGTGGCCACACATAAAAAATTTTCCTGTGTACTTCACATAAATCTCATATTTTTTGACAAGCGTTGCTAAGAAAATAGAAAAAGCACTTATCATAGAGGTTGGTTAAAAAATAATAGATTGGGAAAGAGAGTGTGAGAGAAAATACACTGTTAGGAGCTTTTCTGAATGTATTACATACTTGAGTTGTAGAAACCAAAAGGTAAAGGTGCATATTCATATTCTTTTTCTGGCTTTAGCTCTCAACAGTAGCTTCTGCTGGGAATAAAGTAGTTTAAAATTAAGTCTTGATGATTTTTTTTAAAAGCTGAAGCAGATTGCCTCTGTATGTCATGCATTTATTTGGTGCTAATGCAAACATATGTCTGTTAACTTAGGAAAGTGGAGTGATGGTCTAAACCACTTTTATGACGTGCTGGCCTAGATCTTAACGTGCCTACAAACTGAGGTAGCAGTTCTGCCTTTGCTACTGGTTTTCCTTTGTCCACTCTTAACCTGTATTCTGATTGTGCTAGATATTGTTATAGGAATAACTTTATGGAGTTCCACTAAGCCAAAGGGCTTTCGCAGAATAATTTTGTACTTCTCGCCTAATAAGGGTTTAACTTTTTGCATGAGTTTGTGGCCAAGTGAGCAGCGACAATTGCTGGCTGATATTACTGAAGGCCAAACGTTGAGTGTGGCCCAAAGCGCTCCCTTGGCTTTTGCTTTGCTGCAGAGCCCTCTGTGTGCCCTCCACGGTGCCCCTGAGCGCTCTGTGTGCCCTCCACGGTGCCCCTGAGCGCTCTGTGTGCCCTCCACGGTGCCCCTGAGCCCTCTGTGTGCCCCTCACTGCCCATCAGAGCCCCGTGGGTGCCCCTTGCAGCCCCCCAGACCCGGGCAGTGACTCAGCCCTGCCTGTGACCCCCGAGTTTCCCATTTGTGTGCCTGAGCGAGGTCACTTACGCAGTTTGTTGTAAATAACACTGTGGGATCCAGACCTCGTTATTTCCCAGCTAGCACATAAATCATAGGATTATTCGTTTCCTTTAATAACTAGAGAGTAACAGAGAGAACATTTTTATGAATGAGGGAACTGTAATCAAAGCAAAGTCAATGCACTGTACTACGTGTATAATGATCCAGTGATCTGTTGCATTCTAGAAAGATAGTCTTCAATATTCACAGTGATAAAATGGGAGTTTTCAGCTAGCAATGAGTTTTTAATCACTTTTTACAGAAAGAAGTAGTCCCTAAAAATTAATTAATTATTTTTAAACTTTTGGACAAACATAGCTACGAAATTTTCTGAAGCTGTGAGGGGACCTTAATGATGGAGGAGTGGGTGGGTTGTGAAAAAAAGGCCCTAAGAAGTAGTTGTGTTTCATTAGTCTGCTTTTCACTTGCTTAATTTTCCTCTCTTAAATCAAGTTTCCTACTGAGTTTAGAGGCACAGGGATAAATGATTTTTGGCTATGATTTTTTAAAACAATTAAATCTGCTGTTTATTCCTTAAATGAGCTGAGACCTTCTTATTCCTGTCAGTTGATAAGGTAATTAGGAAGCAATGCATCTTTTATTTCCTCGTTGGTCTTCTTCCTTGTCTTTTACATGCACATCCCTACCTGCTGATACTAAGCCTTCTAGTTAGCTCTTTATGAAATTGAGCTGATGATCCACACATCTGAAGTTCAGCAGGGCAATGTTTTTGGGCAAGGGTTAGTTTTTGTTTCTTTGACCCCTAGAATTTAAAAGCCTATGGCCGAATTTAAAACGGTAAATGTTAAAAATAATGAAATGACATAATTGAACGTTGTTAGTCCATGTAATTTTGTGATCATAACTCACAGGGCAATGTAAATTTTGTGGATTCTAGAACATGGTTTATCTTTCCTCATATGTCTTTTGAAGTTTCTATTTACAAACGGACAGATGTTCAGGAAACCCCAAGCTTTTATTGGCCCTATGTAGAGTAGATGAAATATGAAATTGTTTTTAAAGAGAGGAATGCGGTCTAGATCCTATTTTATGGAGCTATTATTTAAATGCTGTTACTTAATTGGGGGGTGCAGTGCTTAGTTACATTACTTCCCTAGAACCCTTTGGATATCTGAGATGCTTTATCATACCATGGTCTTTTCATTTCTCTCTGTATCATCTTTGAAGAGGTGCCATACCACTTGAAACAGTTCACCAATCAGTTTCAGATGATGGATTCTCTTTAATCATTTACATCCAGAGAAAGTCAAATATTCCTTAGGAAGCCAAAGTAATCTAACAGAATGTATAGTGTTTGTGCAGCTGGATATCTTATTTATTTGAAGTTCTCAGGGAAATCTCTTCTGACTTTACAAAAAAGATGGAAGAGTAAACAGTAAGTGTGTCCAAGTAATATGAGCTAGAAAGTCCCTTCTTTTGGAGCAAAGTCATTAAAAAAGTATATTTGCAAGGTCCAAAAATAATAAAGTATATCAAATGCAGAGTACTGCAAAATGTTTTTTCAGTATTCTCACTATTTTTACATACATATGTGTGTATGTACTTATCTATCTATAGAAATGAAAAATATACTTGAGTTTTTAATATAGTTCATATTCCTGGATAGGTGAACACAGTCAGAGTCTGTTTTCCTGAAGAAATGATTCATCTCTTTGTTTTTTTTACTGCGTGACATGTCATTTATCATCATGTTGCCATTCCCTGGACATAACTGCATAACTGAATTAACATTCCTAAAAACTTCCTTCCAGGAAAGCTATTGAAAATGTACTTGTATGTATAGAAAACTCATATTTCTAGGCTGCTGGGAGTTATCCCACTGTGATACTAATAGTGTTTCTAGTTCTTGTCAGCGCTCTATTCCAAAGTTTACTGGATATATAGGTATATTTTTTTTTTCCTGAGGAAAATGTGAGGGAACATGCTGGGTTGGGATTGTTGGTTTTAGGTTTTGGTTGGTGTGGTGGTTTTTTTGTTTTGGTTTTTTTGGGTTTTTTTTTTTGGTGTTAGAGATATGAGTGTGGTAATTTCCCTTTTTTTTTTTTTTTTTTTTTTTTTTTTCCTAAAGGCAAGTCTCAAACTGCAGGATGTTCCTTGGCCAGCTTGGAGCACTGGCTAGATTCCCACATGGAGGGAAATAGGTCTGTGGTTGAGACTGTCTTAGGGAGTGTGTTTAGTTTTTCCATTGGATATTCACTAGCATTTTGTAGTTCAGTAGCTTCCACTGTACATCACTCTCTGAGAGTTATTACAAGGATTGAGGTAGATACTGGTCAAATCCTGAACATCATTCTACTATAGTTCCCATGTTTTTATTGTCCCTGTGTCTTATTTCTAGCTAAGAATGTATGTTTCTAGAGGAAGAGAAGAAAAGGGAATATATGTTTCAGAAAAATCATTGAAGCCACATAGTTGTCCTTAATTTTATGTTGGTTTTATTACCAATACCAGTGTGAGATGATGTGCCTTTCTGTCTCTCCTCTTTCTTTTCTTGACTTACTGTCTTAGTCCTTAGGTCTGTAGTTTCTCACCCTTATCAAAAAAGCAAGGAAGCACCAATGTATGATTGTATTTTAAATGCAGTAAAGGCAACGTCTTGAAGAGTTCTTTTAAATGTATCTATGATTCAAGAATGCTATTTAAGAATGGAAGAGAAGGATTTGGCAAAAAACCCCTTGAATCCCTCCCTTTGCTGGTTAAAATATTAGAATGGTTCCATGTTTCGATATGTGTTATATGAGCTAAATTCGTATGATTTCCTTGTGATAAAGTAGCAGATTGCACTCATCCTCTTTAGGGGGAAAGTGAACATAATACTGAATTCATTGTGCTTAGTTCAGTGTACAAATGCACAACAAATGATGCAGTACTTATTAGTTTTGCAATCATCTGTATGAGGATTTGTAATAAGAGAATTTATGAATTTACTTAGCTTTTATAGTTTCCTTTGAGACTTGCAATACTTGAGTCATTTTGGATTTTCCAACCCCTTTATTCTGCTCTTTCCAGGAAGTTGTTAGGCTAGTAGCATCCATCCTTTTTTAGCAAGGAGGACGTCAGTAAATATAAACATTGTAGTCAAATCTCATCCATTATTTTAGTGACAACATGTTTTTACAGTTATTAAATATCACTGTGGATATAGCACAGTCTTCAGTGCATGCCAAAAAAATCTATAGAAGGTAGTTGAGGAATTTTATTAATTGCAAAAGCATCACATTGAGGTAAGATAAAGACAGCAACGTTGGATGATGCATCTTATATAAAAGTAACGTCATTTTTGAGATATGGAGAAAATAGTTTGTTTTGAAGAACAAGATCTACTTGTCCCAAACAGGCAAGATTGATTTGCTAGTGCTGTGGATTTCCATCTCTTCAAGCAGTGCTGTCTTCAGGGTTGACATTTGGAAAAATCGAGTCTTATACATGTGCTTCTCCTGTGGATGACACATCTTTAATTCATTTAAGATGGATATTGCTGTTAATTCAGAAAAATTTTAAGCAGCATAAGAGCTGAAACTTACAGTGAGATTATTTTTAATGTTTGTTCACACCATTGCTTGTTTCTTTTGTTTCTGATAGATGGGTGTGCATGTACAAATGGCTGGTGAGGCTCCTCACTGGTTAGGAAAGTATTTACTCAAGTGATGAGCACCAGACTTTCTGTAAAAGGAACAGGTTTGAAAATCCTTGTGGTGACCTGGCACATTGGTACTGATTTGTGTTTGAGTGCTGTACCCACTATTCTGCAAAAAATGTTGAGGAACACTTTAAGTTAACAAGTTAGAGCATAAGGACACTTGGAAATACTAGGATTAAATTTTTCACTTAAATTCAAGACATGTAGGTATTTTTCTTAATGTTACCTTGTCTGTCACTGTAATCCATTAAGGAATACAATTAGGGGTTTTTCATTTTGCTAGAAAATTGGAAAGACTATTTCTTTCCACTGAACAGCATTACTATTAAAATGTTGTCCTGAAATGTCAAACTTACATTATGATGAATACTCCCAGTACAAGAAAACTAATTTAGCATTTCAAGTAAAACAACCGTCTTGGCAATTTTTTATGATAATGACTTTGTAACAGTGTCATTTAGAATCTGATTGTCTGCTCGGATCGAGTGGCTCTTCCCATCCCAAAGAGTGTGGTTGATCTGACAGTGTTAATTATGGAGCAGGGGCTCCGTCTGCAAAGGGATGCTGGGTGTGCTGGTGCTCCTTGACCCGGTACTGATGAGCCCATTTTCCGCTGCCTCTGTAGGAAAGGAGTTTCCCTATTGCTGTTTCCTTAGGAAAAGGTCCCAGATATCAGTGCCCTT
Organism: Pseudotriccus pelzelni; assembly: GCA_035584735.1. Classification (NCBI taxonomy): domain Eukaryota; kingdom Metazoa; phylum Chordata; class Aves; order Passeriformes; family Tyrannidae; genus Pseudotriccus; species Pseudotriccus pelzelni. The sequence continues at coordinate 14,635,339 of JAWMRA010000020.1, forward strand.
GAGCGGGAAGGGGATGTAGAGGAGTTGAGCACCTGAAAAGTCCTTTTGTGTTTGCTTTTGTGAATCAGGCACACCTGTGACAGTTCTGCTAAGTAATCTCGTGGCATAAATGTAAAAACATTATTTTCTGCGTGCTTAATGACACTAAAATAAAGGTTTTCTAGGAAATACATTTACTTTGCTTTTGTCAAGATATCATGAGTAAAAAAAAAAAAAAAAAAAAAGAGTTAACTAATTCTGCCAAGAAACAAGGTGTTACCTGAGCTGAATGACTTTAAAGCCACACTGGTTACATCTGGTGAACTAGGATGTATGAAGTGAGCTCCTCTCTCAGCTTTTGCACCCAAAGCAGTGGCTTTGTGAGAAAAATTTATGTCTTGACTTCTTCCAATCCTTTGATGAGAAATGCATGTGAATTTCCAACTTTTAAAGGGATTACAGCAGAAAGTATCAACAAAGCTGTCCGTTCCAGTTGTGATATAATATATATTGTCTCCTTTTGGCTTTGTGTTTCTAAAGGAAATGTTTTCATGTAGAATGTCTCTTTATCAAAACAATATCTGACCTTATTTTTGGTGATGAGGTGAGATTTATCATTATTGCATTACACATGCTTATTCAGTAGACAGTAATGTGACGTTTTAAATGGCTTTCAGCTAAAGTAAATTATGCTCTTCAGGACACATTCCAGACCGTTTCTTCTCTTGGAAAATTCAAATACTCTGCATGTAAACCCAAGGCCAGCAGGGCTGAACACACAGCTCGGTGCTTTTTCTGCTGTTAGGGAGAGACAGAAAACTCAGCTGAAAACTTTGTCGCTGTAGACAGCAAAGATTCCTGTAAATGCAACTGCTAATTTATTCCCCTACAGGAACGTTTGTAATTGGTAATGCAACGTGACTGGGCCAAATTACATGGGGCATTCCTGCTCACTATCATCATCAGAAAAAAAACTTCAGCTCCCCTGCTTCCGTTCTCTGTTCCTTTCTGCTGGCAGATACATCCATTAATTAATGGTATTGCAGTGCTCAGAAGCTGGAAAGAAAGGCTTGTCCAGACTGGAAATAGGGACTTGGAGACCTGGAAATGAGGTCAGTTTATTTGCTTTAAGCATTTTGGCTACTGAAATATTTGTGGTCTGTCTTTTTTTCCAACTTCTCTGAGTTCCTCTGTTGAGAGGAGGTAAACAAATCACTGATTTTCCTTGGTATCCACTCCGATGAATTAACTTTTGAGACTTTTTAGTGGCCTGGGCATTTTTTATATTGTAGAATGAGACTTGGCTGATATCTGTTGCATCAGAAGACAGAGGTGAATGTGTCTTCTCACAGAGACAGTCTGTAAAAGCTACTGCAGCGTGTTGTTGTGTGGATTCTCTAAGACTGAAAGTGGAGGTCTCTTGAACTGATTTGAAGTCTTCTCTGATTCTCATGCTTTTGACCATGTTGCTGCTATCTTGTCTACATTTTCTGCTCAAGACTGTGATTTTGCTGTAAATGTTAACTGATACCAGCTGAAAATGGCAAAGTCAGTGCTATCAATAGTGTGCTCGCTTCCTGCTTTATGGTAATGGCTGGCTAAAGGCTATTTTATCTGCTATATTATATTCACTCAAGTACAAATAAAAAAAATTGCCTGGACCACTTTATGTTGTCTTTGAGAATATGAGATGAGGTATTTTAAAACCTTTTATAGGCATTTAAAGTAAAACCTTTATGCAAAGCTGTCGATAATTTTCTCAGCCATGACATGCCCAAAGACAACACAGGCTGTAGATGAACAAAATATGGGCTGTAGATAACATTTTTGCCTTGTTAATCTAGAAAGTAGTGGCAACAGATCATTTGCACACAGGTGAATATTTGCTTTTCAAAATCATACAGGTGGTGCTGGATATTGATGACTTTTTCCCATATTCCCTCCATTTGTGTCTTTTCTGCACCTTCCAGACCCCAATCTCAGAGTAGTCGTGTTCACTTCTTGGGAAGGCTTTAATGTTGGTTTCATTCATTATTGCAGTTTATATTGTTATTTTCTTTTTCAATAGAAAAAGTATATTTTGAATGGATTCAGAGAAAAATGTTTCATTTTTTCCCTTTCTTTTTTTAAATTTTATTTTATTGTATTTTTGTTTGTAGTGTCAATAACTAGAGGAATGATTCTCAAATTACTACAAACAAATCACTGGATTTCAGGGGGAATATTTGCAGTCTCATAGGTGACTGTTCCTAAAATTTCCAAGTGTGGTCATGAATGGATTGATGGAGGCTGTTTCCCAGCTTTCCCTGCAGTGAATCTTAATGGGTGCCAATTAAATATTTTTTCCATTTTACTTACATTTCCCACCATAACATGTGGAGCCTATAACGTGACTTATACTGGCAGGTACTGATTGCTGTTTAATTCTTCCTTTTATCCACACACTTTGAAATTATGAATTATATCAATCCTTAAATCTTTGTTTGTTTTAGAGGGGGTTCTCTTTTTTTCTTTCCTCCTCTTGGCACACCATATATGCACTAGCAAGTGCTTGCAATTTCAGCTGCATTTAAGGAAATATTGTTGTAAGGCTTTTATGTGCTGTACTTCAATCAGCTAGTGCCAGCAGTATCCCAATAGAAAGACCCTCAACAGACCATTTTCAGCATTTTGCTGCAATTAAACTCCTCTGGTTTTAGCCCTCAGGCAATTTAGTACCTTTTTACATATGCACATTATGAACTTTTGACCAGGGCCTGGTAGTCATATATTAGATAGCAGCTTTTGAAAGCAGACTTAACAAGTTCCTCAGAGTATTACAGCCAGAGTCGGTTGTGGAAAAGGTAATTTAACCAACTTGCAGTGAGGCCATTCAGAATCTTACTGATGATCCTAAATATGTCTTTTTTCTTTTTTTTTTTTTCACTTGTTTCCTCTGGAAGCTGGTAGCAAGAGCTCTCAAAGAATGTGATTGATCTTTTATTCAGTAGCTAACGAGGGCTGTGATTCTATTAGTGCTCTACAAGGCAAGGGAACAGTGATTTAATGAAGTGTCTGGTGAGCTGGTCATAGATTTATCCTGTTGCCTCTAATTTGCAGCGCCGCGGTGAGCGCAAAAGCAACTGCGCTCACGCTGCCATTAGGCAGGTACTTCCTTCGTAAATTGTTGTAAGGTCAGGTGTAGTTACCTCGGAAGAGGCAATGCCTTCCCTCCTCAGTGTCTCGGCGTGACAGCCGCCGCGCCGAGCGCTCACTGGAGCGGAAACGTGAAGATCAGAGGTCCCTCTCCAAGTCCCCCTCAGCTGATGCAGGAGCAGATGAACTGCCAAGTAGGACTAATAGAGTCATAATTGGCGATTAGAACCGGAGAGGTGCAATAACGTCTTAATACAAACTGGCTTACGTTAGGGTTGGTGTCCGTTGTTGTAAAGTTACGCGGGAGCCTGAGGTAGCAGCGCTTTTTTTTTTTTTTCTTTTTCGTTTTCAAAAGAAAATAAAAAAAGAGGCAGTGCATCCTAATAGTTGCAGTACAAGAAAAATATAAGAACATCAAAAGTTGAGTTGCTTTAAAGTGACATTAATGTCTTCAGTACATCTACTTCGGCGTGTAACCTGTCAGTCTTGCTCAGAAATGATGCAGTAAAATTTGCCGTGGAACCGTACATGAAACAATATCACAAAAATGCCTTGGCATTCTCTTAATTAGCACTAAATAGTGGATTTTATTTCTGTCTACTGAAGGCCACTGAATTTTTAATTTTGTTGTGTGGTTCTGGCTTGAGATTTCGTGATTTTTTTTATTTTTTTTTGAGATGTGATTCTGATGATGCCTGTGGTGTCGTGAATCTTTTTTGCTCTGTTGTGCTTTTCATGAGTCCAAGTTAGCCAAAACTAACAGTTTCCAGAAAGCAGTTATCTTTGCAAGAATTGGTTACTGGAAAAGGAAGTTATGGGATACACTGTTGGGAAGCTCCAGCATTATCTATTTCAGTCAAACAGCAATATTGGAAAATAACAAAGCAGATCTCCTATGTCTCATTCTTTCCTGGCTAAAAACAGAACAGTAGATAAATGAGTGGTCTTGAGATTTCTATGGCATTTCTTGTTGTATGACAGCTGGAGAATTCCCATGTACAAAAGTGGTCAAAGCAGAGAATTAGAGGGGAGGCAGAGATGGAATTGTGGGAGAGTTCATCCACTTTTGTTTATGTGTAAGTCACAAGCCTAGTTGGGATCCCATGCTTGTGTTCTGGGCTGTGTGCATGTAAGTAAAGGAAAGTTTCTGGTGCAAAATGTCTCAAATCTGGTTTAAAATCTCCTGTGGAGCAGATGCAACTTGGATCTTGGCAAACAGCAACAGGAAGGAGACAGTACTTGATAATTTGTCTCCTTATATAATTATAGCACATGTACCACCCACCAAATAGTTGTCATGTGCTCAGATGGATGATTTTATTTTCGAAAAATAAAAATACTTTTCAGTCGCATGAGCCCTTGAACTCCTGTGATCCTGACACCCTGTGGGATGTCATCTGGGACCCCTGTTAAATATACAGACACAATTTGTCTGGAAAAAGAGATATTGGGCTTTTAAACGAACAGCAAGAGGATTTAAAACAGTAAGCGAAACTTTCTAATTTCCTAATATTGACACTTCTGTCCCTCACAATCTTATTATAGTATTATTCTCTGCTGATCTACCATTTCATCAAAAAGTCTACAATGGAACTAAAAATCTAAGCCTTTTAGCCCATAGATCATTGCACTTGGTAAATGGCTTATTGTAGATTAGATAATGTGGTTCATAGCACATCCAAATCAATAAAAGGCTAGTCTGAATGTAGTAAAGTGCTCTCAGTCTGAATCTTTTTATTAAGTATATCTGCCATGAGCAAAGTGAAAATTTTAGTCTTTTTGCTTAACTTGATGTAGGAAAAAGACAGCTTAAATTTCTGCATGATTGTTTTCTTTCTTAGAGAAGATCTGTCCCAGAGAATTTAGTTTTCTTTGAATCAAAATTATATTTATTGGATGAAAAATGATAACATTCTTATACTGGCAAACTTCAGGGCCCAGTGGTTTGGTGTTCCCAGTCATATCCCACACTAGAAATGAGCCACGGAGATCTCACATCTGTCAGATATTCAGTGGTCTCTATGAAATAAATACTTCTAAAGCTGTTCCCTGACAAAAATCATCAGCAAAACCCGGCAACTTCAGCAACAACTGGAGGTGAGGAAATGCGCAGGAAATATTTGGAAGGCGGAAGGGATGATTCGGCACAGTCATCCGGGTCTGAAGGGGAGTTTATGCTTCTCCCTTCTGTCTCACTCCAGAAATGATCCCCTGCTCCTGACCGGTGTGCAAATACCAGAAGGATACACTTTTTAATACAGGAGGAATTGAGGAGGACTGTGTGTGCGTCAAGGGTGAAAACGTGTGGAGAGCGTTTTTTACCCTTCTAGCTGGAGTTTTATTAGAGACCTGAAAGAAATTAGTGGCGCAGTGGGAGTTAATGGCAGGCTCTGCCTTTGCACTTTTCACTTGCTTTCATTCATTGCAATTTTGTATTTTCCCGTTTTACACCCGTAGCCTGCCCTGCTGAGGAAATGCTGAACCTGCCCAAGAGCTTGCCCGGGTTTTGCAGCTTGGCTAAAAAGGGAGTTTTAAGGCTCTGTTAAAAATCCAGTGAATAACTTAGAATTTCTGGCAAACAATCAAGTCAGATAAACTGTAATTGGCTGCCGAGAGATGCTCTTAACTTACCATTCTTTGACCATGTTATTGACCAGTGTGTGTTCGCCCATGTATTGACCAGTATGTGTTTGGCCACGTTATTAATAATTTATCCTTTGGGGAAAAAAAAAAATCTATGTGCGTTATAGCCTTTGATCTCACAAATTTCAAAGCTGAAGGTGCTATTTTTTTTTTCTCCCTTTTTAAAGAAATTTTAAAAGAGAAGAGAATGAAAAAATAATTTTAAAACTTTTTACTGTTTATTTTGGTGGGGGAGCTTCCTGATGACACCCATCCTTGGTAATGAGAAGTGTACATTAATACAATAAGAATATATATGAATAAAAAAATCAAGGCAAGCTCGCTGTACTTTGCAGATGAAAAATATTTGAAAACAAGACTTAATGCATCTAGTAGATTAAAACAGAAATTAAAGACTTTAGAGTAAGAAGAGATCAAAGGCTGTCTTTTCATTGTTCTTTTTATTGTTTATTGACTTCAAAAAGACTTTTTAGTTTAAGCTGACTTTAATGTCTCTTGAATGCTCTTTTGTAAAGTGACTTTGAAAACTCACGGATAATGTCTTCATTAAGTGGGAAAAAATCTTGGTAAAAATATAACTGTAACTTTGCTTTCATTATGAGAGAAAGAGATAACACTTTGCTTAATTAAGGTCTGTTTTCCCTCTGTTCAGAATTTTACAACCATTTTTTTTTCATTGAAATTAGTGCTGATAAAAGCCTGAAGTAGACATTGCTAAACTGAAACTCTTGGTTTCCCAGAGAAGCACGGTGAGTTCTCTGTCTGTATTTGTTAATCAGTTAATCAGGATGTTGTCTTGTGTATGTGAGCTATTTTAGGAAACAAAAGAAAGAAAACAAAACCCAAAAGCGTATTCGAGTCGTATTGATTCTGAAATAAAGCAACACTTTTTGCGTTGCTGGGAGTGTTAATTTAGAGATTTTCTGCTCTCATTCTTTATCCAAATGTCTGTGCTTTTCTCACCAATCCCTGATGACTTGATGTATTTGGATTATATTAATACCTATATTAATGATGAGAATAAAGATCATAAATCTGTGGAGGTAAACTGATAGATTGGGAAAGCCATGCTGAATAATTTCTCTGGGGAGCAGTATTTTGAGGTTTGAAAAAATGCACTTGGGGAACAGGACTTGGCTTTCCCCCTCCTAACAGGTCTTGTTTTCCTCGTGGCTCTGTGAGAGTCAGTTCATGTGACTTTTAAATGGAAAGGGGATGGTCATGGCTTCATGAGGTGCACTCCATCTTCTCTCAGAGGCTGTCTGTCTGGCAAGCAAAATGATTCCTGACAGTGGAAACGTTTTATAGTAACAGATGATTCAACTGTCGTCTTTCGGTTAATTTCTTGCCAGTATTGATCGAGATACAACCTCATTTTTGGTCTGCTCCTCACTTTTCTCTAATTATGGTGCAATATAATCTGGGTTTTAACAATTTCTGATTTGGGATTGTAATGGACACCAGTTGTTTGTTACTCTGGGGGTGGCAGTCAGTCGGTGTGAAGGTGATTTTATGATACACACCCTTCCCATTGTGTGTATTTCTGCCAGGGCAGTGGGTGCAGTTACCAGGCAATCTGCTTGGCTCTTACTGAGGATCAAAAGATTCTGACTTACAGTCTTCAGAAGTTGTTTGCAAGACCTTTTTATGTATTTAAAAAACTCAGCAACTCCTTTCAACGTGATAGCTGAGCTTCCAGAGGTGGTTTTTTTTAATGAGAAATGTGTGCTGCATCATTTCTGTAACTGCCTAACCTTATTTCAGCTTTAAAGGAGATTGTCTTCAAAAGGAAAACCAACACTACACTTGTTTCCTCTTGCTTCCATTCATGGCTGGGGACAGAGCAACAAAGCTATTGTAGGCTAGATGTATTTTTGCTGTCTTTCAACTGTGATACACCTATTAGGAATCATGTCCAATGCAAAAATGAGGCACGGGAAAGGATGTATTCTTTAATGCTGTGTAAATCTAAAATTGTGTTATTTTTGAGACTTGCTAATATTACTCATTTATGGATTGGTTTGTAAGTAGTTTTTTTTTAACTTCATTTGACTGAGGACAACCACATTTTGGATTTGGTGGTTCAGTATACAACAGTTCCATTTTGCAGACTGCCTTACGAGTTTTCATATTCATAGATGCAAAACATTTTTGCGATGTAACTTTTTAAGGCACAAACGGTTAAGTATTTTTACAAGTGTAATCTTTGTGGGTGGTTTAGAGGCTCAGTTACCCACTGAAATGGAGGAAATAAGTCTCCTTGAGGGTTTGCATTTGGATCATATGACATTGTGGGTCTCAACTCATTGTTAATAATTCTTACATCTGTGTAGCACACAACAGCACATGAGACTGTTCAGCCTTGGGGAATGTAATACAGCATTACTGCTTGGTACCCTTGTAGAAACATCTGAGTTCTTTTATGGGAGAGGACAGAAGAGTAAGCCAGGACAAAGCACCAAACTGGCTGGCAAAATTGATGCAGTGTCTAATCTTGCCTATTAGTCAGAGCAGTTAATGTGAAGACTATTGAAAAGTTCCTGTTGATGATACATATGCTGTTTGGGTTGCATTGTGTATCTGTATTCTGGGCTAAGATTCCACAAAACCAGAAAGCAGCCAAAATGACAAGGAGGAGAGAGAAAGGAACAACGAAGCAGAATGATGAAAGAATGAAAGTGGGCAAATTCCAAGCTTATTATCGTGGTTATTTTTGCCTTTTATTTTGTATTAGGGATACCAAGGGGTGGTCCTGCAGCGTGAGAAATGTGGTTGCTCTGCACTTGGTAGATTTGAATCTTGCGGTAGGAAACAGCAGGAAACACGGAGAGCTCAGTCCCTTGAAATTCTGTGCTTGTGAGCAAAAGGTGCCAAATATTGTTCCCTCATCAGTGCTGTGAATCTTGACACGCATGAGAGCAGTTTGGCTCAAGGGGTTTGTTTGCATATTTGCAGGCTTCAGTTATATCATTAACCAACCTGGAACTGCTTTCCTGCCTTGAACACAGAAGGGCCACTGTAGTAGGGATGTACAAAGTGGATTAAAAGGAGGATGCAAGACATCTTCCTAAGAAGGTGAGATGAGAAAAATTAGGCCATTTCAAGAATAAATTTGTAATGGTTATGTGTGTCAGATAATAAATACCACATAGCAATGGTTCCCAGGCTGCTTTGTGGATATAATGCCTCTGATTATGAGTTCCAATTCTGTTATTTGCTTTCCAGAAGTCATACAAGCCCATTCTGGAAACCAATCCACAAACTAAAATCTTATATTTAACAACACACTCCCTTTTCCTCTACTGTTTTCCTCTTTCTACAGCATTCCCTTCCAAGTCACATTGGGACACAACATTTAGGCAAATAAAGCACTAAGTTGTTGGAAGTCACCTACCTTTTACCTGATGCACAGACTAGCAACTTACATCACCTCAGATTTTTCCCTAGGTTCAATATTTATGATAGATGTCCTTTCTGTTGAAGTTTTGGAGTTCTAATGATGCTTGTGTAGCTTTTTTTTGGAGGTGGGAGTTAACATCATGTTGAGAGAGGATACACAAGAGGATACTGCAGGAGTGTGCTGGCAAAGCTGGCTCCCTGCTCCTGCAACCTCACAATTTTATGGGGTAACCACTACAAATCCCAGGCAGGGAAGTGTGCTGAAATTTTCCCTGGTCACGTGTGCTGTGCGTGACAGTGCACGCAGCTGCCTTCCCGACCTTTTGTCCCTGGGGACGTACATTTTAATGCCGTGTCCGTTTACATCATGGTTGTATTTAATTACATTTAATGTAGTTTTGAGCTAAGGTAGCACAGCCTTATTTCAGAGAACAGAGTGTGTGTGTCTGTGTGTGTTGTAATGAGGCTTGAGTACAATTGATCTATGACTTGGATATAAGGGATTCTTAAGGGAGTTTGCTGATTTATGTAGAAGATGGATGTCTGTGGCCATTAGGAAACACCACTTTTTATTACCTATCAATCTCATGGAAAGCCTATAGCAGCAAAATCTCCTGTAATAGTTATCTAATCTGTTAAATTAGAGATTAATGAAATGAAAACATTACAGAGGAGGAAAATACACTTTTAGGAGCAGACTATCATAAGGACAATGAGGACTATTTGGAAGCATATACTACTGCAGACTGAAGACAACAGAAGGATAAATCAGCTCACACTATTGCTGTCTTAATCTTTATATTGCAAAAATCTATGTGGATATATGGGTTAGTAAATTACTAGAGCAGTGGAGCATATAGGACTAATTCCAAAACAGAAGAAAAAGTAGAATACGCCATTTAGAATATCCCACGCTCCTTTGTAGAATGGTCATAGAATTTAATAGAATTCAAGTTTAATTCTGCTTAACTGCATCTTTATTTTCAGCTTTGTAGAGTTCAAAAGTGTCTACTTATCCAAATACTTTAGTAAGACCAAAAATTAGAAGAAAGAACTTGCACATAATATGAAGCTATGACTGTTATTTATGACAGCTGTGTTTGGAAACTGTGAATCTTTACAAGGGGGGGGGGAACCCAGTATCTTAAATATTTGGAAAGGAAAAAGATGAGGGCAATGTGTCTTCCATCAGCATCTAATTTTCAGTGTGTTCTGTGTGCTCATTTTTCCTTGCAGCTACTGTGTGCAGTGGGATATAAAGCAGAAGGAATTTTCAAAAAAACAAGTTGCATTTATCCATACATAAAAAAGAAAATACTACTGAGGTGACCGTGTGTGTCAGTACATCACTTCATTTCCACACCACCTGCTGCAATTAAAAATGAAATCACCAAGCAGCAAGTACAGTAACTTCATCAACCAGCTGATATTATAATTAATGACTATATAGAGTCTCCATTATTGTGTACTTCCAAGGCATCAAGTGGAAAGCTGTCGTAGTGCTTTAAATAATGAAAAAGTTTCAGGCCTTGATAAATGGCTCAGTTGGATGCAGTTTAGAAAGTTGAGAGCATATGCTTCTGTCATTAGAAACGAAGGACCCTCGTTACCCTTGCTATAACTCTTCAGATTCATCTGAAACTCTTTGATCCCCTCATGTACTTACACTGTGTTTAAAATGCAAAAGTGTAGGAAAATATGGTGCGCGTGAGAAATTCAGTTAGGAGGAAGAAAGATTAAAATAAAGCCACCGTTCATTAACGTCTTTGTTTCAAACCTATCGAAAAAGATAGCACTAGGCTGGATCCAGAATTCTTTTGAAATGAGAGTCAGCAAACATTTTTCTTTGATTCCTTTGAGATTTTTCTTTTAAGAAACAATTGAAATCCAATAAAGAAATGTGCTTCAGAGCGTGCTTATGAAGATATTTAACTGACTTAATAGAGAAATGACAGCAAGGGTGTTTGTTCTTGCAGGCTCTGTGCTGTTCTGCAGTGATGCGGGATGGGTGGAAAGAGGAAAGTACTGAACCAGAAATTTTGAGTGTTACTGGTGAGGCAGCTTTAAGCAATATAAACTTTTAACAGAGAAGCTACTGGTAAATTCGCTTTCTAAACAGTACAGTTTCATTGTTAAATATTGCGGTTTTAACTGAAAACTGTTAGTTAATTTTCAGCTGCTATTTATTTTTCCTTCCCTCTCTGAAACTTTCCTGTAATGTATTTGCCTCTGAGGATATTTCATAGCTGAAATGCTTTGCTTGGCAGAGCATGTTACAGATAGAGAAAATTTTGTCTAATCCCTGACTCTCATGGTTGTCATTTTGCTTTGTTTCATGTACTGAAGCTCCATGCCAGAACCATTTTCCAAACCTTTTATAAAGGAATTATGTTTCTTCTGAAGTATTAAATTAAGATAACGAAACATATATGTGAATATATATATATGAATGTATAACCAGCAGTAGAAAGATTTCTCTCTCCCTGTCATATGAATATGTGAGATAATGAGTGCTTTTCCTTCCTCTTTATTTCATTATTTAGAACCTATTTATTAGAATCTGCATTTCCTGAGCATCCAAAACTGTGCCTTAGCATTATGTGCAAGCATCTTACAGGAGAATGTTTTAGTCCAAGAATTTCCCAGTGGCTAAAATGTATGTTTAACAACCTGGTGCTAAATTAAGGACTGAAATGGAAATAACTATGGACAGATGGAAACAGATGCGAAAATTCTACTCATGCAAGGAAGGAATCCCGTTTATCCTCTTCTGTGTGGAGTCTCATGCTGCAATAACAACAGCAGCGTGTGCTGCCAGTGAATCCCTTTGGATTCTTTGCATTTGATAACTCTCACTGCTTTGGTACTGTTTGTTGAGGAAAAGGACACCGAGTGCTTTACAGTGTTCACCTCAGAATATTTACAAACTCTGTGCAACTGGTTAGCCAGATACAAATGAAGTGCTGATGCAATGGGTCCATCTCCATTCATTCTGAAGGTGCACTTGCTTGCATGAGATGGGAATTTGTGATAAGTGCTGAATATTAACTAGGATATTTAGGCTTTAGTATAATGATCTTATATCACTACGGCATCTTGGCAAATTAGATTAAACCTGAAGGACACAGGACCTGATCCATCTTTAAATTCATGATGTGTGAAAGTTGCACTTCAGACAAGTGTTAGGCTAATTGCTTCCTTAGCTGGTGACTTTAATAAGTTATAAACAGAAATATTTATCTCGGTGTGCTAAGCGGAGGGTAGGCTGAGAAGAAGGATAACAAAGACATTCCGCCATGTAGGATTTTGCATATATTCAGAATGTAGTCAGGTTGTGCTATTACATGCCTCGCTTTTTCACATATTTCAGGACATTTATGCCCTTGCTAGTAATTAAATTAATTATTTATCCATTGTACACAGACTTGAATTACCGTATGATTAGCTTGGGCACTTAAAAGTATAAGAACACGTGGAAGCAAAATCCAAGCATAGGTATTCCATAGCACGTCTTACAATCTAAATATTGCTCTTAGTCTAATCGAAGCAGCAAGAGTAGTCACAGCAGTTGATGGACTATTTTTCAAATTGATTTCAAAAATGTATTTAAGGGGATGATCTTCTACTCTAGATTACCTATTGATTTTTAATATGAAAAGCTCATTATATAAGCAGTAACTGCATATAAAAACCTAGCAAACCTTTGCATAAATCCTTTAATTGAATTTCCAGAGCCTGTGGTTCTGCTTTTTTTTTTTTTTTTTTTTTTAATTAAATCTATTTCTTTTTTTTAAGTGTTACTGTGTAATTTGCATGCTGTGAAGTGGCCCTGTCCCAGATAAAGTGCCATTGATCCTTATTAAACCTCACCTCTGGGCTTGCTCAAAACTAACTGGAAAAATTAAAGTGTTCATGCTGCAATGCACTTATTGCTTGTGTGATAGGATTATGGAAAAAAAGAATAACATTAATTTCCAAGAGAGAATTTATAATGCAAGATTTTATTTTTTTCAATTTGATAATTAATAGCAAAATCGTATCCTAAATATAAATTGTATTTCAGTCTGCAAACTGCAGTAGTAATTAGGAAAGATAATGTATACCTGATACAAACCCATGATGCTTTATATGGACACTCCTTTGGTATATTAATTTTTTTAAGTGTTCAAAATGATTATGGATTCAGCCCAACAGCTTAAAATAGAGATTTGAGTAAAGAAAAAAAAAACAGAGCCTATGAAGTACCTTACATTAATAGCTGTTCCCATTTCATTTCTTGAGTTTAAAATGTGAAAAATGATAGTCTGCAAATATTCTTGCTAACAATTTTTATATTAGAATTATCGCAAGGAAGAAAAGTACATGAGTTGTAATGCTATTTTCACCTTTTTTTATAATACCTAACATTTTTTATTTGAAAAGCAGTAAAATCTGCTAAGGAAATATTCATAATCAATAAGAATACAAGGTATGGAATATATTAGCAGAGTTATAAAAATGTTTGCAATATGACTCAAAATGAAAAACACAGCAAGTTATGTATGGTTTAAAGTGTAATCAATTGTGAGGTTGTGTATGAGGATATAAATGATAAACACAAGTAGTAGCATTTTTAGTAAAGGGTGTTGCAAAAAAGTGCTGTATTTATGGTCTATTCCATTCTTTTTATAGATCATTAATGGAGAAAACAAACGCGGTGTATCCATCTTCTTAGACAGTTTAAACTTCCATTAAATGATATTTTAAATGGAGATTTTGAGCTCTTTTCATATTCTGCTTTCTACAAACACAGACTGCACTGAAAGTGAAGGCAGGCTAGCTTTCCAGCAGAAGGTGACACCATACAAGTTATGATCTGGAATGTTCCAGATTTGTAGGGGAAGCTGATGTTTTTTGAGCTTTTTTCCACTTGCAACAAAGAGAACTGCTAAATGTTATGTTTAAGGCAGTGGTGAATTGCATGTTGTATTCCCCGTGATGCAGTATGTGCAGCATTTGCTTCGGAGTGTCTCATCTACTGAGTAATTAGTGCAACTTGATTTTTGCTCCTCGTTCAGTTAATACAGAACCAGTTTAAATACAATTTTTTCACTGATCTGAACCTAACCAAATTGTGTTTAACTATATCAGCCTCTCTAACTATAGCAGCCGCTCCAGTTAGTAAGAATTTGCTTTAAAGCTCCTATATTCCTTTACGTAAGCGCTAATTATTTCTAGATCATCCCATCAGTCTCATTTCATGTACCTGCTGAGATCACAGAATCACAGATTCATTTAGCTTGGAAAAGACCTCAAAGATCCCGAGTCCAGCCTTTGACCAAACACCACCTCATCAGCCAGACCAGAGCACTGAGTGCCACATCCAGTTGTTGCTTGAACACCTCCAGGGATGGTGACTCCACCACCTCCCTGGGCAACCCCTTCCAATGCTTAGCAACCCTTCCATGAAGACATTCATCTTGAAAATGGTAACGGTGACATAAAATAAGTTGCATTTTACGTTTTTCAGTACCTCATTTGTGCGTTTGAGCACAATGACGTCCGTTGGTTAAGCCTCAAACTGTTATTGTGCTCCATACAGGAGTTACCTTATGGTCACTGGAGCTCTTTGCTGCTGCTGGGGTCGGTCTGGACCCTGCTTATTTCTTGTGCAGTGTTGTGAATCTTTCACTAAAAAGGTGTTTATGGTGCATAGCTCTAGACAGCAGTCTGCTGGCTCCTTCTCTGCTCGGGAAATATCATCCTCAGCTTTGGGAAACTCGTGTTTCAGTTCCCTCCGTCAACAGGCAAATGTGTTTGCTCCAGATTTTTGTGTTAGTTTGTAGGCTTAGTGTGAATGAGTTGTTCATCATCACTCGTGTTCCTCCTCTGTGTGGTCCGGCAGTTTTCTTGTGGATTATTTCTCTGAGCAGTTATTACACGTACCGTATTGCTCCTTGAAACCTGTTTCTGCTTTACGTTACGCACATCACGAGCGTTCTGAAATCCTGCCTTAGGAGAGAGGTTTAAAAACCCCCTCCTCGTTGTTTGTCAGTGGATTTGTTGTAGTTTCCTCCTGGTCTTTAGTGGAGGAAGTAAGTGACACTGATCAGTGAAGGTGGACAGTAAGATTTATAATGTATTTGTGCTAGCTGATTGCCAACAGAACTGGCCTTTCCCAGCGGTGCTGTACGCGTACTTGGAAAATCAATAGGGATTAGCCTATGACCCCCTTCACATACTTATACTGTGGTCTGCATTGCTTACCAATATTTCATCTGTTTCACTTAAATGCTGGTACTTACTCAATAATGTGTGGCTGTTCTTGCAAGCTACTAATTAATTTTTAAAATGCAGTATCACTTGAAACGGAGATAAAGCACACCTTTAGCATCAGAGGGAGAGCGGGGCAGCGGCTTACTTAGTGAATTTGCACTTGGTACCGTTAATTAAAAATCCTTCTTTGAAAGATTAAACTTATGTATTCAGATTTTAAAAAGTGCTAGATCAAGTACACAGACCTTTTCATGGTGGTTGCCAACAAGCTAAACTGCCAGGTTTGACTAGGTACCTGTTTGCTTAATTTTTTGCCTGTTTTTTTATTTATTTCTAATTTTGCCTTAAAAACACTCGGTTTAAAGTTCTTTCTTTCTTTTTTTTTTCCTCCCCTTGTAAATTTTAAAAGAAAAATATTTTATGTTTATAAATAAATATGTTTTGTTGATATTGAGTCTAGGGCATAGTCTTGACAGTGTGTTCATGGGTTACATAAACCATGTTGCAGTTTAAATACAGTTTAAATGCAGTTGAAAAGCTGAACAGGTGTATCAGGTATTTATTTTCCTTTGACTAGATTAAAGCAAAAAAAATTAATATATAAATCCAGTTTGTTACACAGTGTCAGAGTCTGATTTCAGTTTCTGGTTTACCATACAGTTTGCCAAAATCCAAAGATAATGGCCTAAAGCAATTATTTTTGATGAGGTTGTTCTCCCAATAGAGGGATTTTAAAAATTCACAGTTTCTTATGCAAGTGTACCTATTCCCCAGAGCTACTTAGAGTTTCTTATTGATCTAGTAGCTGGTATTTGAATTGGTCGATGTACTCTGTAACTTGTTTAAGATACCCTACCTGAACTATTAGTTTAAATAATATATTCATAAATTGATTAATCATTACAGTAAGAGTTATTAGCTGCATTTTTATCTGTGCTCTCTCCACAAATGATTCCTGGTACAATAATCATGCATATATAAACAGATTCAGGTTTAAATTACAGCATGCCTTATAATTATACTGCTAGTAATAGCATGTTTCTGCAAGAAGGAATCAACCCTTTTTCTGAGTGGGCAGCAAAAACTGTGTGTTTATTTAATGTGGATAAAGTAACTGTAAATATTGATGTGTTTATGGGAAATGAGAGGAAAGAAGGAAGAGAAGGCGCAGGAAGCTTTTAGGCTTTCGCATCCAGGGGTGCTGGGTGGGAGGGCACTGCACAGACTGGCTGTGGCTGCAGGTTGGACTGGGGGGACTGGACAGACTGGGAAAGCTGTGGCTAAAATCATGGTGCGTGTGTTGTAGCTTGCTTCTCCTTCTTGGAAGGGGACCGTGAAAAAGAGACGGAAGAACTACCTGACCGATAGATATTAATGACAGAAATACACTCAAAGAATGTAGCTGCCTCTTCGTGATTGCAGATGGGTTTGGCTTGATTGCCTTCCTTTGGTAACGTATTGCTTTTGAAAGGTCTGTGTTGCCGAAATTGCTGTAACTGGCAGGTAGTTGTCGTGGTTAAATTTGGAACTTGAAAATCACTATGAGTAGGGACTAAAGGTTTTGCATATTATTTTGTAATCTGTATTTTAATGCATATAATAGGAATGTGTTCCAAAAGTGGGAAGAGCAACCACTGTAACTTTCGCAACGAAGATTTTAGCCTGGCTCACACAGGAGTCAGTGTGAATCTTTGTCTACCACAGTGTGTGCATGGACCACATCCAGAAGAGTTTTTTTAGTAGAAAAAAAAATGCTCTCCAAAGAAGATTTGTACATGCAGAGGGAACTAGGAAAATCTATTTAATCAAAAGTGTCAGAACTCACTTTCTTAGCAGGTCTCAGGTTTACTCTGCTGAGTGGTGCAGAGTCCCAACAGCTTTAAACAATGTTCACCTTGATTTAATCTTAAATTCTATCAACAAACGTGAACACAGAATACATATGCTTGCAATCTTGCCATCACGTACATATTATCAAATTAATGGCCTCTTTTAGTTAATAATCTGAGTGTAGTGTGGAAAATCACCCAGCTCACATTTCATCTTGTTTCCTGCATAAACTATTGTCACGAGCCTTGGACTCTTGCATTTTGCAAATGAATAACTAGAGGAGGTTTTTCATATTTTAGTTTGAAAGCCATTTTGTTTCACCACATGCTTTTTCCGCTTCGTAAATTCTACTTTAAAACATTCAACAACCTGCTAAATTAATATATACTGTGTTCCTTCTTTAATGGGTAGGGGAACTTGTCTCACAGCAGTGCATTTGTTCGGCTCCGTTTTGAAAAAGCGCTGCCTGCCGTGTGAAGGACATCTGCTCACAAATGAATGATTGTGCTTTTGATTCGGAGCAGCACCTTCACTTTAAATGCTGGCTGCAGATGAAAGGAACAGATTGCTGTGGTACCACTTTTGTGAGGATTCCTCTACCCAGCATGTGGCTTCATACATTATTGAGAGCAAATCCACTTTATGCTACCACTCCTCGCTGCACTTATTTTGCAAACCTCATTCAGAATGCCAGCAAGGATCACTTTTCTACAAAGGAATAAAAGGCCAGTTAGGGAGATTAAGCAGATAAGTTATTTACAGTGTTTAATTATCACTGTACAGGTTTATTAAACTTCATGGTTACCTGGAAACCTAAGCAGGTGCTGGAAAACAGTCCAATAAAGTTGAATAAAAAGTGTTTTGTGTAAAATGAAACCCTTTTATGTGTGCCATGCTAATAGAAATGTCCCAGGTTTTTTTGGTGGAGTGCCAAGCTAAACTTGCATTTAATGTTGTGATTATTTTTTTTTTTTCATAATCCAGTTCTAGCTCAGGGCTTATTATGATAGGAGACACCACAGAATTCTCTGCTGGGTTGAGCAGCAGCCTGTTGTACTACTGGGTATCCCAGATGATAAACAGATGTCCAAGGTATGCTTGGGAAATCTCAAAAGATTCCCTTTTTCTGATATTAAGGATAGCTGACTTTGGTAGAAAAAAAAACCCCCACTGTAGCACCAAAACACACTTTGGAATTTTCTTTAATGTTTATACTGAATAATTAACTTACTTTGTTTCTTCTTATGAATTGACCTAATTGGTATTTATTTGATCATAGAATTGAGGATTGAAACTTTGGTTTATTTAATTTTTAAAAATTTAGCGGTAGAAGTGTTGTCCTCTAGAAACAGCCACCACATCTCTGCATGCAGTTCACTAATATAAACTAATGAGCTCCATTAAAGATCTGCCCACATAGTTGCAAAGAACCACCTATTAATCTGTCATCTTTGAATACCCTGAGAAAATTAAGACCACCAAGCAACCATGAATTCGAAAATGAAAAAGGCAGTACCAAGCCTATTATATTCTAAGGATGAGTGCCAAATAGGTAGAAAGTCACTGGTACTAAAAAGAAGCAGACAAATCCCTGCTGATATAGTTCACTGAAATAACCCAGAAGCACAGCAGGGTAAGCATGGGCTGAAATCCTGGCTCTGGTCAGGGGAGTTCTGCTGCTGACCCAGGGAAGATACCAAATCTGCCTGTTGGAAACTGCAGTTCAATTAATAATAATAAAAATTAATAATAAATAATTATAAATAATTAATAAAATTTAGTAATAATAATAGAAGTAGTTTTGCCCCAAAAGCGTGCAGTTTAATACAGTGCCCGTTTAGTTACATTTTGGATTATGATACAGAAAATTCTTAGGCTATTTATGGAGGAGATACTTTATCATCCTGTGATGTTACAGTTTTCTTGGTGCTTTTTTGAATAGGAAACTGGTGGCCAACTAAATACCCCAAGAGTTGCATTCCATAGCAATAGCAACTTGGATTAATGGTAGGTGGGTTACTTCATGTGGAAACTACACAAGGCTGTTCAAATTTATCTGGTAGAACAATTTCAGGTTTAACCCACAGTGTGCGAAATGGATTGTAAAAATTAGTATTCAGGATTCTCATAGTTTTGATTAAGTTCTATTTATGCCATAATAGTAAATTTCTCATTCTGAGTCTAGTTATTAGGGTTTTGGTATGAGTATTTTTACCTGCTTGTCTAAAATCTGCTTTGTGGTATTTTTTTCTATTATTACTTCAAACATCCAAAATACAGGATTACATTAAAAAAAATAATCTGAGGTTGGTTGTTGTTTATGGGTGGAGTTTTTTGGTTTTTGATGGCCTTTTTTCTTCTGGCATTTAAATATTCACAGCTATCAGAAGTAGACTGATACTGGATACTTTTTGAAAATTGTCCTGTTATTTGGGTAATGAAGGTAGGGAAGATGCAGCCTGGGAGCAGATTTCAGTGTATCTCTAGGGGTTTGAATGAGTTTTGGTATTTTTTTGGATTTTCCTATCATCAAACCACTTCATAAGTGTGACTGATTTCACCAGGGCCAGGTCTGAAGAGGGAAGTGTATCAACTGCACTAGTGGGGTTGAACACTTTTTACAGCTGCTTAAGATACCTTATATATATATATATATATATAATTAGTAAGCTTCCTGCTAATGGGGGTGTCATGTTGTTGTTGAGAATAAAGAGTTTGTAATACTTGGGGCTATAGTTAGTTGGTACTAATTTTTGTATTCCACTGGGTAAGCTTTGACAAAGACCTGTCATTTCCCAAATAAGCCATTCTTTTACGAGAACATCTGTTGAAAGAGGCAATTTAAAATCTCCTTAAAATGCGGGGCATAATTAACACTATAGGGATACAAATATTAGTTTTATAGAAGCTGTTTCTCTTTTGCTTCATCCTGATGTTCAGTAACCTTTTCAAGGTTTTTTTTTTTTCCCTTCGTTCCCCCCCCCCCATTTGCAATTAGCATACAATTCTACCTTCAGTAGAACTAAACCAATAAAAATACCAACAAACTGTAGCCCACTGATGTTAATTTAAAAAGGGAGGAAGTTCCTGCAGCAGGGTGGTATGGCTGCCTTCAGTGATAGCAGGTTAAAGATGCAGGATTGTGTTTGTGGAAAGCTCTTTGGATCTCAGTATTGAACCATTATCTTTTTAAGCACTGTTTTATGTTAAAGTTATTAAAAATTAATTGGAAAAAAAAAAGCCAGAAGTTTCTACAAAGGCACATTGGAGTAAACAGTGATGTTTGCCACCTAAGAAAACCTGAAGAAAAAATTTGAAGTTTTGGATTTAATCACCTGCTGTAGCAGCAGATATCTCTAAAGAACTTAGTGTGAGCACTTTAGCAGCTTTTCTGGTCACAGCGAACAGCAGTTGCCTGCCTATTTATTTGCTAACAAAACAGAAAAAAATGTGTGAAATTCATCCCTTGCCGAAGCTGATAAAACACCATATTAGGCTTTGAGCCATTATCCTTAATTTTGGCTTTTAGCTATGTCTATCCGTTCCTTAATTGTAAAAGGAATATAGTGAGATTTTTGCAGCAGGAAAAAAAAGAGTCCTCATTAATGCTCCTGGTAAATAACAGTGGCAAGTGCTGCTGGATTAAAACACGAAAATATATCCACACTCTAGGTCTGAACATGTTCAAGAATATGGAATATGAATCATGAGTCATTTGTGCCTATTTTAGCGTATTTCTGTGTGTCAGCCTGTTTTTTGCTAAGTCTTCTTTTGGGACCTCACTGTCTTTACTGATTATTAAAATTTAACTTGTTCTTACATTATTTGAAAATACCTGACCACATGGCTGAAGCAAACCAATGCCTCTTAGGAGACAGCGATGAAAATGGTGTAGTCTCGAATCTTGTATATTTAATTGAAACGGCTACTGTACAGAGAAGGAGTATTCCCACACTGGAATTTCTGTTATTCATTACCTTACTTCTTTCTGGAAAATTGCAAATTTATTCTTTATAGAGCTCAGGCATAAAAGCTGTCTGTTGCACTAATGTGGAAAATGTTTTCCTATTACACTGTTTCCATGCAAATAACAAATTAATGCAGCTTGTAGAAGAATCTAATCACTGTAATTCAACATTCAGGGGAGCAAAAAATGATCATACTTGTCTCCACTCTTCCAAGAATGACACCAGATTTTAGGTTTTTAATGCATGGCCTATTTAGCTCATTAGTTTTAATATACAGGTTTAAAAGTCTTTCCTTGAGCAATAGCTTCAAAACAAGACGTTAAGCTCCGCATGTCTGTAATGTCGTAGCAAGATGTGGTTATGGCCTTGCAGCTATCCTGCTATTTTATGCCCAGTCTTTATGCATCAATCTTCTATTGTACTGTCTTTGAGAGGTTTAATTTATGCAGTGGGTCATTACAGCTTTCATTTGCCCATACAGAGAGACCCTGGGGATAATAATGCATTAAAATCAACTACCCCCTCCTGCCCCCCTCCCCCCCCCCCAACCTTTTTGGTGTAATCTCAGCTATGTTGCTGACCAACCTAATTTGAAAAATGGGTTAGTTTGCTAAACTTGTTTTACTTACCAAGGTCAAAAATCAGCTACTTCTCAGGAGATCTTTAACTACTTTAACTAACCTCACCTCTGCTGAAATTGGCTTCCACTCCTGTTAC
>JAWMRA010000020.1:14657364-14685183 GCA_035584735.1 Pseudotriccus pelzelni
TTTCTTTCTTTCTTTCTTTCTTTCTTTCTTTCTTTCTTTCTTTCTTTCTTTTTCTTTCTTTCTTTTTCTTTCTTTCTTTTTCTTTCTTTCTTTCTTTTTCTTTCTTTCTTTCTCTCTCTTTCTCTCTTTTTCTTTCTTTCTTTCTTTTTCTTTCTCTCTCTCTCTTCCTTTCCCTCTCTCTCTCTCTTTCTCTCTCTCTTTCAATAATTTTTTAATTATTTTTTTTTTAACCCCATTATTATCTCTCCACAAAGGGTTGGTTTTTCTTTTAATTTTAACATTTTCGTAGTTGCTTAAAAGGTCTTCTGTGAAATTTTGATATTCAAGTTCATAATTTAGGGCCTATAGCAAAACAATGCTTTGTAGGGGAATCGCAATGAAAGGATGCAATGTTGGGAAAAGTCAGAAAGTACCAAAAAAAAGACCATCCCCTCAGAAATTTCTCTCTCTACCTTGGCCAGTCTTTGCGAACAGGATTTGCCTGCTCTGCAAGAAACTCTGAATACATACACCTCTTCTTACACATGCTACACACAAAGAGAAGGTCTCTCTGTTCTGCACAAGTCATGAGGCAGGGCCAGGGGGTGGCTGGTGACTCCTGTAAGGTTACAGGGCGCACAGCCAAGTAGGAGGCAGGGAGCACAGTGCCAAAGCTCACTTTTTAGGTATAGGGAGATAACTGAGAGTGCAAACCACTGAAACCAAGGACAGTAGCTGCAAATGCAAACTGCTGCCTTGAAACCTAGCTTCCCCTTTCCCAGGAACATGCGCTGAACCTAGGGGAATGTGCAGGAGAATGGTTTAGCTTGGAAGAAAATAAAAATAGGGTGCCTTGTTCTTAACTCTAATTTTCCCAAATTGGTAGGCTAATAATTTAAATAACAGTAATTGAGCAAAGTTCTTTGCTTTCTAAATGCTACGTTCACTTGGCAGCTGGTTTTTTTTCTCAGCAAGCTAGTTCTAAGTGCTGGCAGGCAGTACCTTAGAGTTGCTCAAATTTTGCTGCTCAAGACCCTAATAACAGTATCTATAATAAAGGCTGGCAAGCAGGGTGGACCCTGCATATTTTTGTAGAGAAACGTGCTTTCTAATATGACTTCAAACTGCCAAAGCCATCATGTCCTCCAAAGAAATGTACATATTATGCCTGTGTGCAGTTTGCATCTGTGTTCACACAATAAATCTGAACAGGCACTCATCACATGGCTGATCAAAAAAGGCCTGTCAAAAAAGGAAAATACCTCAACAGCAACATGTAAAAACAAAATCATAATTCAAGGCACCTATTTGAGCTCAGAATTACTAATTCTGCTCACACTGAAGGAAATGATAACACTCCTAATGACTTCAGTGGAAGCAGAACCTAACACAACCCACTGCCGTATTGCTCTGTTTCCATCAGGGGAGTGCACTGCATAGTACCTGAGCCTCCCCACTGTCCTCCAGTTAACTTCAGTGGATTTCCAACCACACCACTGGATATTCTCTGAGTTCAAGTGGGAGAGGAATGCGAGGCCTGTAAGTTCAAGCCACAAATTCTCAGTGTGTGTTTCTCTGCTGCCCTGCATTGGGCACAGTGTTTTGCACAGCAGCAATGTTAGTGTAAATGGTAAGAAACAAAAGAATAAATGGCCACAGGATGTTCAAGGCTGTAGAGAAACAAACTTCATCTGCCCTCATGTTGCTTCTGGCACCTGCAAGCCTCACACTGCCGTGGTGGAATCTGGTGAATCTTAGCAAGGTGACTGTCAAGTTTTTTTACCTGGCATCCTAAAAGGTTGTAGCTTCTTTAATGCCCCGGATGGGAGGCAAATATACACTCTCTGAGAGTTTCTTCTGAGATAACAAGATCTCTCAACATGCTTGAGAGAACCACAGTTTATAAAGAACTTAAACTCAGCAGAACTTCCCCTCCTGATTTCAATGGTGTCTTTCTTTCAAGATTGCCATACAAAATCTAACCAGTAAAGGGCATCTTTACCACCTTTGTTATGGCAAGAACCCCTTCTCCCTTCCCCACTTGAATGTGTTTATAAGTATAAATTCTAAGTCAAGACCAGAGTTTATACTTCCTCCCCTTCTAAGTTCTGTCTGACTGATAAGTCAGTTCCCTGATGTCATGGATGTTTGGTGAAAAAAATAATCTGACATACCATGTGCCCTTCCACCCTTCTCTGAATAAAGATTTCACAGGTAGTCATGGCTGGAAACCACCAGCCAGTATTCCATCCTGAGCTACTAGTGGGAGCCAGAAAACTCCAGTTTGAATTTCTAGTTCACACTTCTCAGCTGGAAGTCTGGCTGGAGCTCATCACTGAGGAACAGTCTCATGGTGTCTGCTTTGGGTTACGTTAGTCACCTTAGGTAGGATTCAGAGGACCAGACTTAGACACCTGTGTTCCTAACTGAGGTAATGGAGGGACATTAGCAGCTGTGGGGATGGGGTTTCCTCAAAGCAGCTACATTAAATCACTCACCGAGTCTAAGGTAGGTGAACAAATCTCCCTATCCCCTTACCTTCTTTAGCTATGCCAGAGTAATTTAGTCACTTTCTGTAACAGAGCTCAGTCTGAAGTTTTCTGTTTACACTGTCACTTAATCCAGTTCTGGAGCTGTGATATCCTCCTCAAATCCAGCAAGTATTCAATATCCCTTCATATCTGGACAGGGCAGAGTGTCCCTTGCAAAATATATAAAAATTTTCCCTTCCTCTGCTGGGTGATGTTCATAATGATTACCTCCACAAAGAAACCACTCTGTCTGAAGGAATATTGCCCTGGGCTTTGTGAGCAAAACTAAGGGGGAAATGCAAGAGCATTTAGGATAAAAGTGGATGAAGATGAACAGGAAAAGGGATATGGGATTGAGCTGAACAGAAGGAGCAAACTGAAGAGAGCAGGGATTCCTCCTGTTGCTTTAGTTCAGCTCTAAGGCATCAAATCCCTGAGGGATTCTGGTTTTCCTTCATGGAGGGGAGATCAACTGTCCACTGCAGCTGGTCTAAGCATTAAAAAACATTACAAAGGAGCCCATTTTATTTTATATTTTTTATTCAATTTAGTTAAAGAGGCCTTCATCTAATACAAGCATCATACTCACAAGTGCCCTCTGTCATCAAAGAAAAAGGGAAAAGCATATGATTGCAAAGAGTAGTTTTTGAAAACAGTCATTCTGCTGCTTTGCTGATTCTAAATTTTATGTACTCAGTGCACTCAAAGTGCCTGTTTTCATTGCTGAACTTTCTCTGGCTGGGTCTTTCATAGTTATCTTTCTGTCTTCTTCACTCTCTTTTCTTTCAATGGGGACTCAGCTTCTACTTTGGGGCCTGGGGGGAAACTGTCTGCTATGCTACAAGTACTACACCCCCCCTCCACACACCCCTCCCAGCTATATACTCTGAGCACAACCAGGTGGGTTTGGTTTCTGAGCAGATGCTAATGGCCAAGTGTGTTTGTGTCTCCGTGTGCCTTCCTGCAGATGACTGCGTATGGGGCTTTCCTCCATAAGGGCTCCTTCTGCAGAAACTACTTCAACATCTTAGACCTGCTGGTGGTCAGCGTTTCTCTCATCTCCTTTGGGATCCAGTGAGTGAGCTGTTTCCAACTGACTATTTTTGTGGGGTGTGTAGGGTGGGGCTGGGAGGGATAGCTCAGGCTCATTGTCATATCTGGGTAAGATTTTTTCCATACCTGTTGAGGTATTCAGAAGGTATTTTTCTCCAGTGATTCAAGAGCATTAAAATTCATCCTTGAAAGGGGAGGTAAAAATTGGGAAATGTTACACGGGTGACCTGGAGGGGAGGATCTTCCAGAAAGAGCAAATGAGAACAAAAAACTTGGTGTATTGGGAATCATGATATTTCACTTTGTTCCAAGATCTCTGATTGACTGTATTGGTTCAGGACAGTTCAGTGACTTACTGTTCCTAGACCTCTCATAACCTCTTTGGATAATGGGGTGATACTGTTTTGCTACTTCCTGAGCTGTTGCAAGTCTTGGTCAGTGGAAGACCATCAAGCACTTGAAGGGTTTTGTGAGGATCTTCAGAGTGGTGGTGGTGGCTGTTCCCGTCACTCTATTTTCTTTTGTTCATCTGTTAATTTGCTTGCTAAGTTTACAGATTTATTTGACTATGTGGAACTCAGTGTGTGGAATAGGGAGTTTGCTCATTAGTTTCATATTTGATAAGAAACAAGCTCCCAGTTTTTACCATCATAGGTTAACAGCTCACATATGTTACGTTCCAGAGCTAAGTCAGGCAGAATAATTTCTAAGGTCCATTGGGCTTTCAGTCAAGGTCTTAAGAATGGCACAGTACTCGTTTTGACCTGCTGTTTCTTTCTTGCAGACCTAACTAGGCTCTTACTATTTTAAAATAAAAACTGTTTTCTAAAGCAGTAGAAGGACCTGATGTCATACAGCAAGAAGATTCTCAATCAGGGTTTTAGTGTTGGAAGGTGCAGAGAGCTCTGATGCAGTAGATAGTTGTGTTCAGTACTTAAAATTAAGCACAAAAGTCACCATAATCAATTCAGTGGGAGGGGTACACACTTAACTGGTTTGTGGGATCAGAGGCCAAACACATTGCAGGATCAAACTCCCAGTGGATAGTATGCCTTTAATGCTGGAGTCTCCTGGGCTTTTCACTCTTCAGTGAAAACTTCAATAGAATGTTTCTTTGAGCCTTCTCTGAAAATACCTTGTAATGACTACATCTTGCCACAATTTTTATATCATAGATATCTAGAGAGTCATTTTGCCCTGTTTAAAAATATACCCTGCCCGTGTTCCATTTTCCCTTCATTAATACAGCAGAGACAGTGAAAATGAGAATATATATTGCTGAGTCTGTCCAGAACAAGAAGCACGGCCTATGAAGATAACATCAGAAATTGGTTTCCTTACCCCTGAAGTGCCATAGCAAAGAGTTGACTAAATATCCTAAGCAGTCTAAGGCTATGCAGTCCAAGTCTAGGATTTCAAAGATCTGCCCTCACAGCGCACCCGTGCACCCCATATTGGTGAATCTCTCAAACCTTCCAATACTTTCTTCCAGGTCCAGTGCCATTAATGTGGTGAAGATCCTGCGTGTTCTGCGAGTCCTGAGACCACTGAGGGCCATCAACAGAGCCAAAGGACTTAAGGTTAGAAGAGTCCCAGTGCATTCTGTAAACTATATATTTGGGTTGTTTCAAGCTAGAAGGACTTTTGCAATGGTTCAAGTAGTGTTTCAGCAGAATCACAGTATGGTTGAGGTTGGAAGGGGTCTCTGGAGGTTGTCTCAAGCAGGGCCACTGAGAGCAGATTGCCCAGGACCATGCCTAGATGGTTTTTGAGTTATCTCTAAGGAGGGAGACACCATAACCTCTCTGGGCAACCTGTTGCTATGCTCAGTCCCCCTCACAGTAAAAGTGTTTCTCAGTGTTCAGATAAACCTGTTCCAGATTGTGCCGTTGTCCTTTCAGTGGGCACGACTGAAAAGAGCCTGGCTCTGCCTTCTCTGCATCCTCCCTTCAGGTATTTGTGTACATGACCAGACTCCCCTGAGCCTTCTCTAAGCTGAACAGTCCCAGCTATTTCAGCTTTTTCTCCCAGGAGAGATGTTCCAATCCCTTAGTCATCTTTGTGTCCCTTTCCTGGACTTTCTCCAGTATGTCCATGGCTCTCTTGTACTGAGGAGCCCAGACCTGGACCCTGTACAACAGGTGTAGTCTCACCAGTGCTGAGTAAAGGGGAAGAATCACCTCCTTCAACTTGCTAAAAGTTCTTTGCCTAATGAAGCCCAGGATACCATCTTTGCAGTGAGGGCTCATGATCAGCTTTGCATCCACCAGGATCATCTGATGATGATCTTTTCTGATGAGCTTTCCAGCTGGGTTTGCCCCATCACCACTGAGCTTAAATGATGTAATTTTCTAAGGTCACAGAGGGACTTACAGCCCTAAACATAACCTTGGTGTGTTATATAACCTCCTTCCTGTGGACTGGTGGGTGCCCAACTACGTAAGCTGGTGCAGTAGAAAGTTTCAGAGAGCTGAGCTCTGGTTTTCCTATCCCTTTCTGCCTCCTCCTAAGAGCGCAGCGAGGAATGTTACAAGTTGGTCCCCTTTCCTGAAACATTACTTAATGGGTTAAATAAATATGTTTTTATTTGTATTTTTAGTCTTGGGCTCCTCCCTTAGCCAGAACAGTTCAGAACAATCTTGCAAGTTACATTTATTCCTATCTTCCTCTTGCAGCATGTGGTCCAATGTGTGTTTGTCGCCATCCGAACGATTGGAAACATTGTGATTGTCACCACGTTGCTGCAGTTCATGTTTGCCTGCATTGGAGTTCAGTTGTTTAAGGTAAAACCATTGGGCCCACTCATTTATC
The DNA here is from genome assembly GCA_035584735.1 of Pseudotriccus pelzelni. Lineage (NCBI taxonomy): Eukaryota > Metazoa > Chordata > Aves > Passeriformes > Tyrannidae > Pseudotriccus > Pseudotriccus pelzelni. Next base: position 14,663,739 of record JAWMRA010000020.1, read on the forward strand.
CATTATATTGAACTGGGGGGGGGGGAGAAAAATAGCATGAAGAAGCCTGAGGAAGGGGAAATGGAGTCTTCTGTGTGAAAGGCAAAATATTAAGGGTACTGTCAGTGCTACCTGGGCTTCTACTACCAGCAGTTCTCCAAAGCTGCATCAGGCATATGCAGAACTCTTTCCCATCATCCATGATCATAAGACATCATCAGTAACCTTCTTCTTCCCTAAACAGCTTGTGGCGTGACATGGTCCCAGGGAAGCAAAGGGGACTGTTCTAAAGGATTAATACTCTCTGCTCTCTACCTCGCACCTTGCAGAGGAGGAGGAATGCCAGATAGTCATGGGAGGTTATTCATTCACTTCTTTATGTCTGCTTGTATTTCTTTGCCCTTCGTCACCCTCCTGACAGCAAGTGTTCTGCAGCACTCAGTGATCAGGACATGCACATAAAAGTACTGTGCAAGCAGATGAAAGGCTGTGCTCTGAACTACCCATATGCAGGGAACTCTCAATGCAGTTTTCCTCGAATCTACCTGCAAAAGAGCATGTAAACATATTCACAGTTGGTTAACCAAGTAGTAAATGTAGATGCCTTGCTACATGATCTGCCCTAACCCTTGCACTGTCAGGAAAGGAAGCTTCATTCCTCTTTCTTCCTTTTCAAGGGCAAGCTGTACAGCTGCACTGATAGCTCCAAGCAGACAGAAGCGGAATGCAGGTGGGTCTGACCTTTTCCACTTAGTCCCCTTCACTGGTCACCCACCCTCAGTGCCTCATGCTGGAGGTGCAGTTCTGCCCTGTTCTCTCTCTGCTCTCCCCCCACAGAGGGTACTACATCACCTACAAGGATGGGGAGGTCAGCCAGCCCATGATACAGCCCCGGAGCTGGGAGAACAGCAAGTTTGACTTCGACAACGTCTTGACTGCCATGATGGCCCTCTTCACTGTCTCAACCTTTGAGGGCTGGCCAGAGTGAGTGCTTCTTGGACCAGTACAACACTAGCAATGTCCTCATTCATTTCAAAAGAGCAAATTCAAATGCAGAGCATAGTCTTTCCCATTCTGAGTGTTAAAATAAGTCTAAAGCATTAAATGTAGAAATAGTAGCAGTAGTCATTGTAGTCATTATGTACTTGGTAAATTCCTCAGGGCCCGCAGGAATTTCTGTGCTTGTAAACAGCACAGAGCACTGTCTCTAGCTCTTAAAAGATGATTGCCAGTTGTAGCAGTGATACCAGTATTTGTTACAACTATTATGTATACAAATGGATATAAAATGCCTGTCAAGCAATTACCGATGTTGCAGGTTTCCTGTCGGAGTCAGCAGGGCAACGTGAAACACTGCAGTGCTATGTCTGCAGTAGTGTCAGACATGGGATGTCTTACAGGCTGTGCTGTCTGTGCCACAGGAGCTGAGGACTCCCACAGAGTCACCCAGTCAGGGTGATGTGGGCATGCAAGTGCATCAGGGGGCTGATCCTGACCTGTGTCACCAGGTGATGCCAAGAGCAGCGTTAACAAATGTTAAGTCCTGAAATCCCCTTTTCTCAAAAAGCATAGTTCCCTTCAACACAGACTCTCCTGTCTTTTCTTAGTTGAAGGACATGATTTTGTTCTAAATTGTAATTGTTCAGCTATGAAAACATTTCACCTCTGAAGATGTTCAGATGTGTAAAGTTAATAAGAGCCATGTCTTCTTTTTTGCAAGTGTTTGCACACAGTTCAGTGCAAGTCTGCACATCTGTGAGTGAATTGATACAAGCAGAAGAAAATCACAAAGTTAAACTTTATGACATCACCTCTAAGGCCTCAAGGCAGTTGCAGATTTTCTCTGCATTTGGCTCTGTTTGCTTTCAGGTTGCTGTATAGGTCCATTGATTCCCACATGGAAGATGTGGGACCCATCTATAATCACAGGGTTGAGATCTCCATCTTCTTTATTATCTACATCATCATCATTGCTTTCTTCATGATGAACATCTTCGTTGGTTTCGTCATCGTCACATTTCAGGAACAAGGAGAACAAGAGTACAAGAACTGTGAGCTGGACAAAAACCAGGTAATTTACAACACCTTACTCTCTCACTAAAGTTAGAATATGCATTGAGAATAAGTGTTTAATAGATAAATACGTATAGACAAGAACATGTGAAGCTTGCCAACAAGATAAAACAGTAAGCTGGCTTTGCTGATATCTTTCAGGAATCAGGTAAAAAAAGTCTTGCTCTAAGATTAGTTCAAGGGACAGCAGCCGCTTTAAAATATTTGCTGTACCATTTGTTTCACTGAGATTAGATGAGCATGACACCATTGTCTGGCCAAAGTAAATGACCAAAGTAATTGCATATGGAACTCTTTTACAGGTAGAATATGCCCATTCAATTATGGCCTAAAAGAAATTCTTGTACCAAGCATTTTCATTTCAGTAAAAAACCCGAAACTTATTGTATTTTTATTATATTTGGAGGTAGTTGACCACTCTGATGTTTTGGTTTTGAGTTTTAAGTTCACCCTGCCTCTTTCACAGCGCCAGTGTGTAGAATATGCCCTGAAAGCCCGGCCCCTGCGGAGATACATCCCTAAAAACCAGTACCAGTACAAAGTCTGGTATGTGGTCAACTCCACCTACTTTGAATACCTGATGTTCGTTCTGATCCTGCTGAACACCATCTGCCTGGCCATGCAAGTAAGTAAGCAAGCAGAAAACCTTAAGGTGATCAATTAGTAGACTTTGTTGGGGAAAATATAAAAATGGCCAAGACTGAGACGTAATTCCACTCTCACACCATGTGCTGAGGGAGAGGGACAAGGACATGACGAAAAACCATTGCACCCTGTTCACTTCTGATGATGTTTCATTAAAATGAGGGATCTACCTTTCATCTTCCCTGCTGCTAATATGTGATGCTTTCAACAACTCTGTTTTGCCTCTTTAAAAACAAACAAATGGAAAAAAACCCAAAACACCAACAGTTACATCACAGAATATTTCAGTGGCCACTGTAATAATAAGTGACTTCTCAGTTCTGACTTGTCTTCTGTGAAATGCAGCAACAAGCCCAGAACTGCCACTCACCTGAGATCTGAATTTTAAATTTGGATCTTTTCTGTGTAGAGAGCAAATATTTTGGCAAACAAGGTAATTAAGGGAACTGGAGAGAGATGGTAGGAAGGGCCTAGTATTTCCTTTATTCTCAGTTAAGGACCATAGAAACTGTCTAGAAAGAACCTCAAGAGGCCACATTGTCTATCCCACCACTTTAAGGCAGAAGCAGCTCCACCTGAAGCCTTTTTTGATAGGTGCTTGCCTAGCTTGCTTAGCTGCTGATGCTGGACTGCCTTACTACCTGCTGTGCTTGTATTCATTTTCCTTACTGTGCGAAGGTTTTCCGAACATTGAAAATGAATCCACCAAAGAAACATTTGCAGCTGGATCTACAAGAACAGCAAATAGAGGCATATGTAGGTAGAACAGCAGTAGAGGAAGGAGTCAAACCCTTTACTAAGTAGCCAGCTTATAAAAAAGAAATCTTACATTCCTTTCAGTCAGGATATGGACCCTCATACACACAAACTGTTTTGTACGTTTCCCCAAGTCTGTACTTTGCTGGCTTGTTCCTTCCAGTCTGTGTCTGCCCAAGGCCTCCCTCACATCCCTTTCATTTTCAGTTAGTCTCAGACTGCATCTTCTAAGCCTGTGTCTACACTCTCAGTTTGCTTGGCCACTTGAGACCTGGTCTCTTCTACACTCCTGCTTAAGAGCTGGTCTGTGTGTCACTCTCCTCCCCAAAACCCATCCTTCCTCCTCACCCATTCAGACTGTGAACTCTCTTCCTTGGTCTTTGGCCCAAACAGTCTAGATCACCACTCTTCAACCAGTCCTTCTCTTCCCCTCCTTTCACAGGCTCACAATTCAGTGATCCCTGCCATGAATCATCTTTCCATTCTCTCTCTCCCCCTTCCAATCTCATTCTCTGCTACACTTTTTTTTACTTCACTAGTTGTCCTTTCCTATGACTTCAACCCCCTGTGCATTCCTACACCAACTTTCCTTTTGACTATGTTTTCCACTGGATCAATCTCAGTCTGCTCACTTCCAGTCTCCCCTCAAAACCAGCCTGTTTCCTATCTCTCACTAACAGTCTAAATCTATATTCACAGGCAATTTTCGCTTTATTTCCTCTCACTGTCTCCTGCCCAATCTCACCAGACTTCCCTGCTTTTTCTTCATCTGGTCTGGCTCTTTTCCACTTCTGTTGAAAAGTTCTGCTCTGTTCTTTTGCCTAAGGTCCAAAAAAAGGAGAGAGGCAACAAGAGCACAAGAAAGTGCTCTTCTCTCAGCTGAAGTCTCTCCTGCCCTGTTCACTCTGAAGTTGTGAAACATGCTCAGTTTCTGTGACAGTGGTGCAGGCCCAGGGCAGGTAGAGCTAGAAGCTGAGAGATGTTTGTGAGCCCACAGGTAGGACACCATCCCTGGAGATTCTAGGAATTCTCTATCCATCTTAAGAAAAGTACAGTTTCTCAAAGGTTTATACTGGGGCCAAATTTGAGTCAAACATCATAACAGACAGCAAACAGAAGACACATGCCAGTAAAATTCCAAGTTTCTAAACAGAGTCCTGCAAGTACTAGAGTCCTTCAAGAAAAATTATAGAAGAAATTCTGAAAATGCCTCAGTGTTATATTTTCCCCTGGCCTTGCTTTCAGCTGCAGTTGAATTGTTTTGACTGAAACTGCTTTGACTAAATTACTTTGAACCAATACAGAATATGAAAATCCATCCCAGCTGGTTAAAGTTTATCAAAGTTAAGCAACTATAAGTGGGGTGTTGTAAAATGATTTAGAAGATAACCTTAGAATAAGGCAGTGCAACCAGTCTCAAGTGTAATGATCTGGAAACAGGGATTTGAAGAGTGAGGTGGCAGCATTTGCAGAAGACACTGCAAGACTCAATCAATAGAAGATAGAGAGTAACTCCATAAGATCATAATAAAGTTAAGTGAACGGGCAGCATGATTGCAAATTTAATTCAGAGCTGACAAATGCAAGATAATGCATATTGGAAAGATATGATTTGAGCTGCTCATGTACTTTGGAGAATCCTGAATTAAGTGTAATTACTTGGGGAATGACTCGGTATCATTATGAACAGCTCAGTGAAACCCCTGTTCGCTCTGCAATTGCAATCAAACAAAAAAGTGATCTAAATGTTAGGGAAGGTTGAGATAACAAACAGAATTCGAGATTGTCTTATACCATTATGCAAATTTATAATGAACCCTCAAGGGGAATGATAAGTGTGATTTTTGGTAGCCATCACTCAAAAAGGTGTTTTTTTTAAGAATGAGAAGATCCAGAGCCAGGTGGCAAAAATAGCTAGAGGCATGGAAATGCTTCTGTATGAAGGGAGATGGGCATTCTTAATTGAAAAAAATTGATGTGCTAGGGTCCTCTTTAGAGAACCTCAGCATAAAGGGAGATCAGGAGGAGTCCTGTGTGTTCCTACCCAGCTGGTATGTCTGATCCTCACCCTGCTGTTGGGATGCTGTTTTTCAGCACTACGGTCAGAGCTGCATGTTTAAGGAAGCCATGAACATCCTCAACATGCTCTTCACTGGCCTCTTCACTGTTGAGATGGTCCTGAAATTAATCGCCTTCAAACCCAAGGTAGGTGCTCTGGGTGTAGGTTTTCCTGGCCTCTGTGTGTGTGTGCATGTGTGCGGGGCAGCTCTGAGGAGAAGGAGGAGGTGAAACTTTCTGATCTATTACCCCACCAATAACTGAGCTGGACAGTTGCTCTCTGGATTGGAGTCTCACTTATATTTAATAACTTTTTCACTGGAGAGTAGACACACACTTAAAAAAAAAACCAAACAAACAAAAAAAGAAAAGGCAACACCTGCAAATAGAGAAGGTTCCTAGCTTTCTGTCTTCATTAAGTTATAGTAGTGATGCTGTATTAAGGCTATAATATGTTTTCCATTCTGAATGTTATTCTAATGCTCTCTCTCTGACTTTCCTTAAGTAATTTATAAATAGCATCTCATGATTAGTCTTTTGACCCAAGTGAAGTTAATCAAGCATGACTCATTTTGAGTTTTGAGCTTTGGAAAAAAATGTTTCTTCTGGGAGGGCTACATCTCAATGATGGTTTGGATTGCTTTAGTTTTGAATTCAAGACTTCATTGATAATATTCAGTACTCCAGCAGGTCCTGTCTGAAAGTGTTGTCCTGTGCATTGGGCCATGATATTATGCTAGTATAGCTGCACCCTGGGGTATGATTGTAACCTACAACCTCTTCCAACTAAGTTCTCACAGCTGCTGCGGGACAAGGACAAAGATCCTGACCTCACATAATTACACAAGACTTTCTTTTTTGGGGTTTAAACTCAGTGGTGTGTCACAAGGAGGTGAATCCAGATACCTAAGTACAGCTCCCTCATGCCATTTCATATGTTCAATGGTTCTTTGACACATGGAGTTGTGTCTTGAGGGATACATTGTGTGGGTAGGAAATGGTGTCTGAAACATCAGTTATGACATTGATAAAGATGAGAACATTTATGTCTGGCAGTTGTGCTTGTCCTTCATGCTAAACATTTAGGGGATCACTGAAGTTAGCTCCTCCCAGATCTGCTCTAACATATTCCTCATCCTCAGCTCAGAAACTTTACTCTCTGTTTCTACTGAATTTGGTCTTATTTTTCCTTTTTAACTCTATGTTGACTTTACTCCCACCCAGCCTCTTTTTCTTTCTTACACACTTTCTAAGACTTCTTCTTGGAATAGTCAAAATTTTATTTTTGAATAGTCCAAATTTTATTTTTGATCTGAGTCCAATACCACTCTCCTGTCTCAGATGTAGTTCCCTTGAAAGTTAGCAGCATCTCATGCAGTCCTGTTGAAGACTGATTTTGTTTTTTGAGATCTCAGACACTGTCTTGGGAAATTTAGAAGTATCATTATCTATTTCAGCAGGGATTGTAATTTTCAGGAGAGTTCTACCTTTCACCCTTGAGATTTCACCATGTCTATTAGCAAGAAATTCTGTGGCACTTCACAAAAATTTTATCTGCACGCCATATACCCAGAAGTGTATCTCACAGGCTTTGTAATGTTCTTCTGATTTCATGGTTCTACTTTAGAGGAGATTCTTAACTTTCAGAAAGATGAGATTCTCAGGAGAACTTGGGCTTAAACATTTAGGGGGAAAATTCAACCAGGTCAAACACTGAGCTCTGTACATTTAAAAGGAAGGCTTTACCTGACATGGTTGCCTCTAACACTAAGAAGGTGGCACTGATGATATTGGAGGTCCTTTCAACTTCGTGTGTCTCACCTTCCTGTGTTCAATCTCCTTTTCAAGTTTTGCTGCACAGCAAAATATTAAAAAAATCAACTGAGGGTAAACATGTATCCTCTGGATGGCAAAACTGTGTAAGAGATTTCCTAAAGAGATTGTGGGATCTCCATAATCTGAGGTTTTAAAATTAAATTAGGGAGGAACCTTTCATTCAAAACTATTTAGGAATATATGATCTGCCTTGAGAGAGGCAAATGGAACAGAACATCTGACAAGATCCCTCTCAGACCAATTTTCCATTATTCTATAATTTCCAAACTAAATCCTCAGCCTACTGCAATATAGTAAAAGTGAGAATATAGAAGTTTTCATTGTGACCAGAATAGCAGAGTCTTCATGAAGACATCTCAGCTACAACCCAGAAACCAACCTTGGGTTGAGTCCCTCCCATCCTGAAGGAATGGCCAGAGAAAAGAAACAAATGTTTCGAGTCCTGGTCTGGCCTGTATGCCAAAGATAGTGCTAACCCTTATACTACTATTTTAATTAAATACCTTAATGAAAATTAGCAAAATTTTAAAAATGAAACCAAAGGATTTACAGGAAAGAAAAATAGGAATGAACTAGTGAAAGCAACTAATGCGGCAGAAAGATTTGCCTCCAGCAGTACATTCACACTGGATTATGTTGAGTACCGGTTCAGTGGCACACGTTTGGAAACGTCAAATTCCTTGTTCAACTTGCCGTTGTCTGTTCAGTACAAGGATTTGGCCTCTGCAGCTTTCATTCCCTGCTCCATATTGACTCAACCTGCTCTCCAAAGAAGGCAACCCCCTCTCCCAGATGAGGACTTGGAGTGATGTGCACCAACATTGGGGCACAAAATCAGCTTTTCTTCAGGCTACACACTGGGACTGAAGCTGGAATTGCCTAGAGTATGCTCTGAAGTAGGAGCCTCCCAGCATGGAGAAAGTAGCTACCTCAATCTTCTGCTTGGCCAGACCTTGTGTCCTCCTATCACCCAAACTACAAAAACCAACCTGCATCTGTGGATGGAGGCTGTCCCTAGGAACAGCAGCTGGAAAAGTCCAAAAGGATTTTTATTTTCACCTGGGTGAACATCAGTAACACACAGCCATCAGCCTCTCCCCTTGAACCAGCCAAGTCCCCTCAACAAAGAAGTGAGATGCTGAGTGATATTAGTGTTTCCCAGATGGGAAGTGGCAAGATTAAATGCTCATCAGATCCCTGCTGGAGAAAGATTCGTCTGTCATTTCCTGAGCAACAAAACATAAACCAGCCTTTGTTTAAGCTGCTTTGTCTCATTTTGAGTATGTGCCCAAACATCACTCTTTTCTATCTGAAGAGTACCCTAAAATAAAAGAGCTGTGAGATTTATGACTGACAGCAAGAAAGCAAGAAACTTGGTTAGCTGAAGGTGTTGTATTCTAGTGACAAGCCCCAGGAGAATGTGGCAGAACAGAACTGAGCACAGAACTGAAGCTGGCAACATTCAGACTGTTTTCTGCTTTTTTTTTTGGTGCTTATCCCCGCAGTGGGTGCTGCAGCTAACCTTCAACCACAGCAAGCAAATCTGACCTGTGGCTCTGAAGCAGCCGCCACAGAGCTCTCCATTGCGCAGGCATTTCCTGAAGGCACCTTGGAACGAATGGTCTGCAGCAGCAACAGAGAATGAGGTTTTCTCCACCTGCACAAGGTGGAACAAGCTGCTGTTTTTTATATCTTTACCAGGGAGAACTGGAAAGGAAACTAGGACAGATCCCTGAGGTACTCAGCTCTGCTATGATACTACCTTCTTACCACAGTCACCACGGGGATGTGCTTGAGCAGAACAGCTTTGGAGGAAGCCTAATATGCAGAGTTCCTGCTGCAGTCCACGGTGTGGCCTTAACTGTTGTAGACTCATTTATTTGGGTTGGAAATGACCTTCAGGATCATCAAATCCAACTGTTAACCTACCGCTGGCAAGTTCCACTAAATACGATGCACTCCAGTGCTACCTTTTTTACTGTATTTTTTATTTCTTCACTGTTTCTCTGAGATGTCCTTATTTGCTACTCTTGATAGTAAAGGTGAAAAAAAAAGCAAACACAATCAGCTGCACAGATAATAAGCAGGATCACATACGTGCCTGCATGGATAATCCAGCCCTACAACTAGTTCTTGTGGTAAGAGCAAGGCTTTACTTATTGAAAGGCCAGCTGTGGGAATAAGGAGCCAAGTCCAAGTCAGGGCTTGTCTCCTAACACTTATAGAAAATATGTGAAGGGGTAGAAAGACAAGGGCTTTCCTAACTAAACACACTGGTACTGCTGAGAACGGTTGCTCTACTCAACAAGTCCCTTTTATAGTTGTCCTTGTCACTGGCCATGCCCTGTGAGCAATGTTTTGGTGTGCTCAGTCTCCGGGGAGGCTATAGAGAAGAGAGGTGCTGCAGCAGCTGCTGCTGGGGTATAGACAGTGCATGCCAGGCAGAGACAAGGCCAGCTTCTTGAAAGCCCCCATGTTTCTGTGTGACACTTTTTCTGGTGGTGAGGATCAGTTACCCCATTTTTTTTTTTTTGCGGGATTAAGCGCTTTGTAAGACAGCTCATCCATGTTTGATGCAGTGTTGTCAGGAGGGTGTGCTAACACTGAGCAAGAGAGATTTGGGATGATTAGGGCTGCTGATAAAGAAAACATCCACTACATGCCCTGCATCTCCTTACAGAGTATTAATATGCTGCTCTGAAGCAAAACTCCCAAATGGACCTCAGTGTTTGTCTTGGCTGATGCTCATAAGCTGATTCAAGACTAGTTACTTCAAAGAGACAGACAAGCTAAAAGTAACACTGTTGAACCAAGGCCTTTTGCTGCTTTGTTTTTCTAATTTTATATATTCTCCAGCCAGTCTGGTGAGCTGTTTTCCAATTCCTGCATGGAGAAATCTGCTGCCGCTGCTTCGTGCTTTTTCCAGAGAAAACTACTAAAGGGAATGAGGTGCTGTGCTGCCTGAGGTGCTCACAGCTACCACTGTCCTGGCTTCTTAAAGAAGAAATCCCCACAAGCACCAGTCCATGAAGGGCCAGCTGCTCTACAAAACCTGCCTGGGGTTTATCTTTTCAAGTCAAAGACAGCAACTTAAAATTCCTACTCATATGAAGCTGCGCCATCTGTCAATGTACATGCTAATGTGAGGATGGATATTCCTCCAGGAATTTCAGATCTTTCCAGCTCCCTGGAATGGGCTGGTTTTCTGATGAACCACATATACTTCTTTCAGGAAACATTTCTTCTGCTCCCATATTAGCTAGCTCAGGACCACTAATCCGAGAGCTATGAATTTTCTACTGCTGTCCCTGTCATCTCAAACTAGGGAAGACATGTCTGTGGAACTACTGCCATGCATAAAGTAAACCCCACGTTCGTTTATTTTGTCAAATCCGTGTCTGAGTGTGGAAAGGGAATCTTGGGGATTTCCTCCGTGGAATTATGACTCTCAGAAAGACTACAGATCACAAGTCTATTCCATTTAGCAGACACTGTCAGCACCTTTCTTCCCTGGGTGTTTATGGATGTTACTTGTAAAGCAGCCTGTAACAACGCCATCTGTCCTGCCTCAGATAGTTAGCTCGCTCCCTCATTTATCACTGCTACTTTACTCTGAATTCTTGCCATTCTTAAATGTCATTTTTGTGTAGCAGAGTTCAGACTTAGTGCACTGTTTAAAACAAGTTTCACATTCAGCCCAAGGCATATAATCCCATGTGATCCAAGGAAAAGCTATGACCCTCAGAGCAGTGGAAGTCATAAGTGCCACCCATGGTTATTTCTTAGTCTCCATTTACTGATGATCTATGTGTCCTCGGTGTTTCTTTCTCCCCTGCTGCATTTGCCCTTCTTTATTCCTCTTTAAGCTCCTCTCAGTCAGCATTTGTCATGCATTTGATGTACAGATATCTCTTCTCAAACCTGCAAAATGACTCATCTGTTTTTGTTCTCTTTTTACCACTACATCTCTTGTACATTTATGCCTATAAACAGATCTTTGAGCAGTCTCTCCTCAAGTCACACTGACTGCTTCATACCACTTGCATTCTTCCTTCTCACCAAAACCATAATCTGTTATTACTTGGTCAGGCCAGAGGCTTCAGCATTTTCACAAACTGAAATTTAAATCCATGCACCACAGAAATGATATTGGTTAATTTTTGAAATCTAATGGTTTTTTTATTTCTTATTCTAGTACCTTTAGAAATAGCAGTCTAGCTTAGGATGCTGCTCTGGCATTGCTCATCTCAGTGTTTTATTCCTCCAGTTTATGCAGAGAAAGCAAAGGCATTCTGCAGTGATAATAAATGTCAGGAAAGCTGGTTACGATTGAGTGGTCTTTTGCTCAGTGCCAAAAACCACTTCAGCTGCATTCAACAGACATAGGAATCACATTTAGTTCAAAATCACATGCTCTGGGCTGAAGTATGGTGGTATAAATTAATAGTTTAAGTTGTGTAAGTATATACGTGAGCCCATGGTGCAGGCAGCTGCCTCCCTGTCATGGAGTTTGGCCACCAATGCTGTGTGGACAAATGTGATGGTTGTCAAATGGCTCATACTTTGCAGATTTTCTTCGCTGGTTTTGGCAAGTTCTTTAGCCTGGTAGTCATCTAATTGTTTCCTCTCCTCAGTTTTTTTGTTTTGGAGGGGCTGCATCTAAATGTGCAGTATTTGATGACTGAGTCATCTGCCCAGTTGCAATAGGAAGGACAGTCTCCAACCACCCTGCTGGCTTGGAGTGGGCAAAGTCTTTTAAAAGGCAAATGAAGCAGTGAGAAAACTGATGTATTTCAAGACCTGTGGGTGGGTAATAATATACATCATTCAACAATGAAGAAGATTGAGCTCTGCTTGACTTGGGTAAGAAGTAGTGAGCACGGAGAGAAGTAGTAATGGGTCAGGTAAGAGGGTGTGTGAACTAAAGAAAGTGAGAGAACTAAACAGGAAGGAACAGGTATGGGAGGAAAAGAGAGAAAAACCAAACCTGTGGAGGAGGAAAAGCTATACAAAGATAATGGGGAGTGGAAATATCCTTAGAGGCAGAAAGAAAAAAAAAACAAGTTGAAGACCTTGAAAGAGGAAAGTATTAATAAAATGGGGGAGAAATGACTGGACAAAAACCGATGCAAGGAAAAGAAAAACAGAAACAGAGCTGAAAGGGAAAGTAAACATGGGAAAGGGTTTTTAGAAAATTAAAAACTAAATTAAAACCCATAGCTTTTAAGCTAATGAACATCTTCTTGTGCTTCTACATTTTATAGAAGTTCCCTGGCAGACATCCCAGGTCTCCATGTTCAAACACATTAGCACCTCAGCCACAAAGCCTCCCTGTGTACTGTCTCATCAGAATAATTTGCAATAAAAGTTAAGTACAATATGTTTCTCTACTTCTGTGGGTTAATCTCAGCTCCTTTGCAAAATGCATGTTACCCCAGAAAGGCTTTTCTTTCTCACCCCAAATTTTGTTCTGGATGAAGTCTGAATATCTTCTGTGTTTCTCTGGATCTTCTATACAACCAGTATCCCAGCTGGAATTAATCTCAGCTGCTCCAACAAACCCAGCAGCAGCCATAGGACCAGAAATCTCTGAGGTCTTTGTAGTGCCCAATCAGACACTGCATTGCACGTGTGCAGTCAGTCTAAGGCTCTCAAGAAATTGATGAATCAGCCTCAAGGGTTTAGGAAATAAACTTTTAAAAAAAAAGGGGAAAAAAAAATCTTAACCCTTCATTAATCACTCCTCTGCTTTTTCTTTACTGTGATTACATGTCTGTGAGGAGTTTCATGCATTTTGCGTAGCATACATATCATGTGGAGACTTGACCAGATTGGTCTTTCATGTCCACAGGTCTGGGAGGAAGAATGAGCCTCTTTTCAAATCCTTCCTGAAAAATTAAATACTAAAAGTACTGTATGTCAGAGCAGCATGTTGAGGTGACTTTGGTGTGAAGAAATACTTGGAATAATTATTTTGGACTTGGATGACCAGGTCATCCCTGTCCTTTCTACACATCAGTGGGTTGGCACAGATGGGTTGCCACAGTCATCAGGTAGACTTGCTCCTGGATGCTGCTTGCCTGACAGAATTTCTATCTGCCCATGTGCCCAGGAAAAGGAAGGAAAATAGAGGCTAAGAGAGCAACTGAGCCTCTGGTAGCACAGTCTGTGTCACAGTGCTCTCACAGCAGCTCAGCTTTGAGGCTTTCTCACAGAGTACGGAAGGACACCCCACTAGCCAAGGGTCAAAGCAGCTGGTTTTGTTATTCCAGGCATTAAATAGAAACTACTCAGGAATCTGTGCTGCCAACACGTTGCAAGGCAGTGACATTTAAAGAAAGAAGAACCACATCCTGATGTTTCAGAGTGCTGGCCCATGAAGCAGAGCCGCTAACAACAAATCTTTCAGTTAATAGAGAAAAAGAAAATTTGCAATAGAATGCCCAGGGATGGGGTTGATTTAGCAACAGTTGCCACAAATGAGAAGCTACCAAGTGGATAACTGCCTTCTCTGTCATGTGAAAGCAGTGGGAATCCTCTTTGATGGCTTCTAGATTTCACTGAGCTCCTCACCAGTTCCCGAGTGTGCGTGGGAGGGGAAATCTGGTCATTCCAAACACTTCAAAGGAGAAGAAAGTAGTGCCAGACTAAAGTTTTTCTATTGTGCATATGCTTATATTCTGAGATGGCATAGGCGTGACTCCACCTAAGCAAGTCATACAGTGTGAAAAACACTTGGTAGGTGAATGTAACACAAGAAACAAGGCGGATGATGAGAAATGAAACTTTCACCGTAAATCCTAGCTCATACCTCTACTTGAATCTGGGTCAGGAAGCATCAAAGTCTTCCTTGTCACACTGGTTGGCATCCTGTATGAAGTACACTGGTCTCTCTCCCATTTTGTTGTGGAAAATGTACCTGGCAGAAAGGCGTGAGCAGAGTGGATCTCGTTTGGTTTCTTTGTCGGTGCCCCCAAGAAAAGAGGCTAAGAATGGAATGAGTATGCAGAACAAACTTCCCTCTTCATGCAAAAAAACTTGTCGTTTCATATGGAAGCAGAAACAGTTGGTGAGGGACAGAAAGGCTGTTTGATCTGCTGCTTCCCATGCTACCTTTGTGGTTTAAATGCAGGATCTTCTCTTTCTTGGAGGACAAGGCCAGCAATTCTCTGCAGACAAATAGATCCTCTAATTGCTATATAGAATGTGTGAAATATCTAATGCTGATCAGCCAGAGCTGTGCAATCCTCCAGCTTCCTGGAGGATCAGTGGAGAATTCAGTAGGCAGAAAAGACTGTTAGAGGAGCTGTATAAGAGCTTCAATAATAGAGGACCTTTTCCTTCACAGCAAACGTACCCAGAGAATTTGCATATTGCTGCAACATTATGACAGATGAATTTTCAGTCTGGCACTTGGGGGTTTTAATGTCATTATAAATGATCCAAAATAATTATATGACTGCACAATGCAACAGTGTGGGAAGCACTGTATTAGCTATTACACTTAATTATTTAATACAGAAAATTATTCACACAGTCTTGAAAGCCCAGTGGGATGGTGAGCCGGGGTCTCATTCACAACAGCATCGGCAGCGTCAGCAACAGCATGTAAAGGGAACAGTTCCACGGAAAAGTAACTTGCTCTCACTCTCAGACAAAAAAATCCCAACCCTCTATCACTTTGTGTGAGATTGTTTGGAAGGGTCAAAAGTTCTCGCAGATGTGAATCTTCTCTTCAGAGAGGAATGATACCAGAATATGGACTGTAAGACAGCGCCTACTAAGAACCGTTCATCATGTTAGAAAGTGACATTTCCATGACGAATGGTCACCTGACTCAGGTCTGAGAGAGCTGATCTCTCTTCTAGCATGCCTTGGAGACTTTAGGTTTTTGTGGATCTTGGAAATGCTAGTGTTCTACATTTCAGCTTCCCCAAGAGTAAAATGAGAGTAACCATCCTCATTTGGAAAGTTATGATTGATGGGTAAAATAAAACAATAATAAGCATTATTTTACTAACCACTGCAATCCATATAAAATTAAGCCTTTTCTGAAAACGGAGATAACTTACAAAAAAAAAAAAAAGCAAAAGCATATTTCTCATATCTACTGTCCTATTTCTTGAACATTCTGTCCTTCTGTCAGTCAGTATCTACTATACACGCAGCAAACCATGTCAGAGCAGACCACTGCCTTTCCCCATACTGCATATGGACACAGGGAAGGTATTCCAAGTCCTGTCCCGTATTCAGAATATTTCTTCACCGATTACTTGCCACTGTCTCACCTTACCACAACATTAAGTGACTCTTCACTTTGAAAATGTCTCATTTCTGTTCTTATAGGTTGAGTTTTACTTCTTTTGAATCATTCTTCCCCGGGCTGGGATGTCAGTCCAAATCTAGAAGACAAAGTATCTTAAGCAGCCAAGCCCATCCTTTAGCTCTTTTCACAGGACTGTTTCACATTGCTGTTTTGGTTTATTGCCTATAAGAGTTATTTGTTGGCTTTCATCAAGACATGGTTTTTCTAGACCTTCCAAAGTCTTTGGAAAAGAAAGCATTTGCAGCTTCTTCGAAATAGAATTTGACAGCAAAATTCTCATGGAATGCATTCTGAGATAAATGATCTGTTCAGACATAGGAAGACATCACATTCACTTCAGTGTTTCTGGTAAAACTG
The DNA here is from genome assembly GCA_035584735.1 of Pseudotriccus pelzelni. Taxonomy (NCBI): domain Eukaryota; kingdom Metazoa; phylum Chordata; class Aves; order Passeriformes; family Tyrannidae; genus Pseudotriccus; species Pseudotriccus pelzelni. The sequence goes on from JAWMRA010000020.1 coordinate 14,679,769, forward strand.
GTGCTGATGTTGTTTCTCTTTGCTGAGAACATGTCTGGTTTCTGATTGAAGGGCAGTAATTGTTAAATGATAGCAATGTGCTTAAAGTTCATGGGGAAAAGGGACCAATCCCTCATAGGGTGTTGCTGAGCCACAATACACCAGTAGGAAGGTCAAGAATGCTTATCTTCTAAGTAGACATCAAAATTTATAAGAGAACTTCCTGTTATTCTGCCTCCATTTTCATGCATTTATATCAGAGAGGCCTTAGGCATGATTGTTCTGAAGCATTACTCACCCTTCCTTCAAATGTAGCTAAAAGCAATCCAGGCCAAAAAATTACATCAGGATCAACTAGTTGAATCATCCAGCTTCAGCATGTTTTACTGTTATAATTTCCCCAGGCCTTCTCAACATGTTGCCTTGGGCCATAGCACCTCACTTCAAGCCTTCCCCATGGCTGAGAGCTTGTGTAGCACCAGCCACTTCACAGTAAATGAAATACAGAGAGGTGTAAGGTAACTGTGCCACCAACTGCCACCAGCTTCAGTACCTAAAGGGAGCCTACAAGGAGGATGGAGAGGGTCTTCTTACAAGTTCATGGAGAATTAGGACAAGGGGGAATGGCTTTAGAGTGAAAGAGTGTAGGGTTAGATGAGGTATTAGGAAGACATTCTTTATGGTTGGGGTGGTGAGGCACTAGCACAGGTTGCCCAGAGAAGTTGTGGATGCCCCAACTCTGGAAGTGATCAAGGCCAGGCAGGATGAGGCTTTGAGCAGCCTGACCTAGTGGGAGGTGTCCCTGCCCATGGCAAGGGGGGTTGGAACTAGGTGATCTCTAAGGTCCCTTCCAACCCAAACCGTTCTGTGAGTCTATGGAGATGAGCATGGGGGGACTCATGGGACCATCTAGAAAATACAATTCTGGTGAAATGAACTGGGTTGCAAGGTCTGGAAATGGAAACCTGAGTTCACAGATCAGATATGACACAGTCTTTTCTAGGCATGATTCCTCCACCCAACATCAGCAGGTGTGGAGACCGTAAAAAAGGGTCTGTTGTGACACAAGAGATTCTATAGTTCCAGCCTCCATAAATGTTTAAGTTTTTCAAATAGTGGCTTGGGGACCATGGTTCAGGCAGAGGGGTTTTTTCCTGAGATGGAGATACTTGTTCACCAGAAACAGAGGTGAGACCCATAGTTTGCTTTAGGACCTACAGGATCTCAATAATCAGAATGTATCCACTTCAAGGTGCCAATAACAAGATACCTCAGTTTTCTCCCAGTGACCTAGAAGTAACCATTTGAGATCTTTTTCCAGATCACAGAGCCATTCAGGTCCTCCAACTCCATTCTTTCTGTGTTCAGAGTATCCAAGCAGGCCCTCAGACCTCCGAGAACACCTGTTTGCTTTCACCGGTGTCCTCATTGTGAGAGAGAGCATGAACAGAATGAGGGAGGATAAAGGAAAATATCACTGTTTTTGAGCGTCTACTTTAGTCTGCAAGTTGGTTTTGTTTTCTTATGGAATAAGCAGAGAGCTATGAAGTTTCTTCAGAATGGACCAGAATTTTGGAATAGTCTGGAGAGATGAAAATCTCCTCTTCTCTTTTCCCATCTACAGAAAGATTTGACAGAGTACAGGGGGGCCTTGTTTAATTCCCTGCAGCAGTGACTCATTACAGTGACTGGTAGGTGAATAGCAGGGATTCTGTGCCTCAGAATTAATCCATCAGTGGATGAGAGCTGATAGATAGTATGCAAATAGATGCTGTTTTCCTGCAGCCTGTCAGGAGCACCAAGCAGCTGCATCCTCCACTTTATTCCTTCTCTATTAGGTTCTGCTAATCTCCCTGATTGCTGTTATGGCTAAGTGGTATTTTAGCATAACAGAATTTGCATCTGACACACATCTCTGTTCGGTGTCAGGAGCTATTGAAGCTTTGTAAGATTGTTTTGCATGTTAGGATACATGCAAATCCCTCAAATCTGCTGTGAGAAGTTGTGCCAAGAGTCATGGTGGTGTGTAAATGTCACTTGGTACTATACTGTTTTGCGATGAAACCGCCTCTTTTGCAAAAATACTTTCAGGGAAAGCCTGTTTGGATGAAGTCTGAGAACTGACTCTCACTGCTTCAAATAGCCTGCAGCATTTTCAGACACAAATTCGAGTACTAACCAACCATCAACCAACCTAGCTGTTCATCTCGTTTTGCAAATCACTGGCAAAGTCTGCTTTGGTGCCCTTTGCAATCAGCAGGAAAACTTTGCTATGAAATCACACTGGATACCGGGGTATCAGCCCCTTCCTCTCCTTCCTATAAACTTTTTCCATCTGATTAAGACTGATGCTTCTTTTTGTTGTTTTAGTATGCAGGATTATTTCAGATAAGTGGTAGCAAGGTTCTCCTGTAGTTTGCTTTCCTTTTAGGCTGCATAGTTTTCTTTGTGTCTTAGTTTCTCCTCCTTAGTCCTTCATTTCTGTATTATAAATACATACATGCATGCATGTCTTTCCCTTTTTTCCTATAACATTGCAACACCATCTTCCACTGGGGACCATCTGACCTACATTCAGATCCCACCCAGTGGACAGTCTTAACCTTGCTGTGCCCTTTATCTTTGGGGACTTTTTTGTCAGAGGGTTTTGTTAAATTTTGGCAGCCACCTCATAACAGACAGAAATGAAAACCTGGGACTGAGCAGGTAAGTAACTACACATCAGTTAACACACAAGTGACCCTGCAGATCCCACAGGCTGGATGCTCTGAACCAACTGATCCCATGACTCAACAGCACCGTTCCCCTGAGGATTTCTGTGCTTCAGTGTGGATGTACAGCACTTCAGCTACCACATACCTGGGGCCCATAATAAGAGTGACTCTGAGCTTCAGATAGGCTCCAGTAGGTAATTTTCCCTGCTGTTGTTGAGGCTTCTTAGATACCACGTTTAGGATCTCATGTTCACAAAAAGTAATAGAGATGGTGTCCAGAGATTTCAATGCCTCTGTAAGTACCAAAATAAACCCTAGCTTCTTTTGGTAGCTAACCTCAGCAACTAGGAGACCTAAAAATGATTGGCATACTCATTCTGAAATGTTATGATGTCTGCTCCTCTTGCACAAATGAGATTCCATTCCAGTCAGCTACTGCATATTTATGCTCAGTCTTTCATTAATTTATTGATCATATGGTGATACACTATCATTTGCTACCTTTGGGGGGGAAAAAAAATGGGGAAAAAATGTGCTCTTCTGGTGGGGCTATTTCATGCTTTCTGAATATTCAGTCCAATCCTCCTGGTCTCTCTCTGTCCTCTTTTCTCCCCAAAAGCTTCATGGATCTCCAAAGACATCCCACAAGAGAGGGTGACTACCATTCACCAGTAAACCCCTGAGGATGCCATTATGTGGCATGCAATTACACAGCTAAATCAGGGTCAAGCATCTCCCTTTAAGGGTAAAATATGGTATTACACTCTAAATTCCTGTACTGTAAAAACAAACAGTGCCATCAATTCATTTCCAGTCAGACCTCCACCCTCTTGGGAAAAGTATACAGAACTTTCTGGTGGGAAAAATATTTTGGAAATACAACCTCTTTATTAGAGTGAAAGCTCTTCCTTCATTCAGCTTGTCTTTCATTAGCCACCCTGGTACACTCCAGTGAGGAATGTGGCTTGAAGAGGTCCTTTGAGGTCACAGGAGGCAAGTCTCAAAGGGGCGTAGTTCCCTCTTGATATGTACTCATAACTCCTGACAAGATTATGAGGTCTGATCCAAAGCTAAGTAACCACACGGCCATTCATAGGTAATTGTCTCTAAGGAGGGTGGGTGGCTTTTCCAGGAAGGATCCCGTTACCTTTCCACACAAATGAAGCATCTGTGTTCTCTGTTTTTTCGAGCTCTCTTACTGTAAATAATATCTTCCTGTTTTTCACCCTTCTGTTTGAAACACAGAGGGAGCAGGTGAGGAGGAAAGGAAGGTTTTAAAATTCATGTGTTTCTTAATTCAGCACTGGTATATTGGATGTGGGGTTGAGTAAAACTGCATTCATATCCATGGTTCCTCTCCGGAAGGCTCCCACAGGAGGAATAGCTCTCTGAGTTCATCTTACAGCCATGATAATGCTCTTTCTGGGATTCCAGAGCAGAGCAGCCCCTGACTTTCAAGCAAGGAACTGGCTGATGAGACTCAGCAGAGCATCCCAGGAGAAAGAGCTTCCTATGTAAATCTGGAGCAACACTACTGAAGTTAGCAGAGTGACTCCAGATACACCGTGGTGTCACAAAGGTCCAAAGCAGCTATTTTTTGATGGCAATGATAAAGGGACCTTTTCTTTCCGGGCCTGAATCTCTCCTGAGATGTGCCAACTCTGTCAGTTGCAGTGTAATTGCATCCAGTGAGGGTGTATCACTACAGCTGGGAGCAATATTTAATTTACTGGCTTCGGTGGTCATCTGAGGACAGGATTTGATGCTGCTTGTCACCTGGGTCTTGTATCAACAGCAAATGTTGTTTTTACCAGCAGCAATGACTATTGGGCCCTATGAAAGAAGCTGCTCAGTAAAAAGAAATTGTGAATTTGGTTACACCAAAAACATTCTTTGCCAATCATAGCAAAAATAACCAGAGACTTAAAAACCATTAGAAGTCATCATTTTCATGGGCAAAACCTAAACAACATGTTTTGAATTTTAATATTTGCAGCTGCCCAAAACCAAACTCTGGGGTTTTTTTGAGTTGTTTAGGTTACTGTTGAAATCCTTAATAATTCCTAAACTGTGCATTAAAGAGGAAATAAAAGAGAACCATGCTATTGAACGCATGTGAGCAGTGCCATTGCCTTCACCAGGACCATGCACATGGACAGGGGCGGAAGGATTGGGTCTGGTGTCTTCTACTCTGTTCTTGGATCCTGCAAGTTTACTGTTTGCCAAGGTCGCGTCAGGCTGCAAAGGCACTTTTTGTAACTCTGTATGATCTGTGTCTGTCCTCTATTTATTCCAAATGCGTTTGCCTCTACAATTTAATCTGCTGTTCTCTCCCTCCCCTTCCTCTTGGTGAAGTCTAATTGCAGTTTTATTCCAGGTCCTTCTGATCGCTAATGGTGCTGGACATCACCGCTGAATTCATTCTAATATTTGCTGCGTATTTTCTAGGCTGGACACTGAATAATAATATTCTCTGAATTTGCTTTTGCTCCTCTTTCCTTCCTCCCTGTTGTGGCTAATTGTGTAGTAATGTGTAGCCCTAGGATGATTACTCTTCCCAGTGTAGATCTGCAAAGAGTTGCCTGTTTCAGGCTGCAGAATGAAGGGGTTTTATTCTGGTTTTGAGGAGAAGTTTTCAAAGTCTGCTCTACCAGCTCCCTTCACTGGTGTGGAACCAGCCAGGCAGTGGCTTTTTTTTTTTTTTTTTTTTTTGGCGCAGCCT
>JAWMRA010000020.1:14685193-14777693 GCA_035584735.1 Pseudotriccus pelzelni
GGAGCGCAGTGTCTGGCCGGAGGGTTCAAGGCCAGGAGGGGTTCAAGGCACATGAAACCATCCCGAATCTCTTCCCCTTTCTTTTTTTTTTTCCTTGCCCCAAGTGTAATGCTGCTCATAACTGTGAGTCTCAAAGTGTCCTGGAGGCAGTGTTTCAGCACTTAGAAAGACACTTTTTGCCAGTGCCTGCTCCATGTGATGGTTGAACCCACAGTAATTTGAGGTTCCCAAGCCTGATTTTGTACAGTGCCAGCGCTGAGATAATTTTTTTTCTTTCTTTTTTAATTTTTTTTTTCTTTTCTCCTTTTTTGCTTTCTGCAACACTGCCTGGGAACACAGACTCACACTTTACCCATGACCTGACTCTTTGACTAAGAATAGCAGTCACAGTGCAGCTCGGGTTCAGTCTCACTGGAGACACGCTGCAGCTGGGAAACAGGGAGGTCACATTAGCCCATGCTCACGAAACCAAACACAAATCCAAAGGAGTATGGAGGATTTTGTGTGTTTGCATCCTTTGAAGACTGCAGAACAAGGGGAAGAGACTGGCACAGGTGTTCAGTGAGCAAAGATAAACTTTCTTTGCTCGTGATGTTGACTTGTACAGGAAGTTTACATACAGAGGTTCAACTTCTGGGCTGAACAGAACCTTTTTCAAAAGAGTCCTGTATCCTTACAGCCTATCCAGCCAAAAATTATGCAGGATGGGGATAGTAAGCAGTGCTGATTAGCATCCCCTGAGCTCTGCTTAGGACAATGGGATGTTTGAGATAGCCCATGGAGTGACCTGCTGTGGCTTGTTCTGGGCAGCCAATGTGACAGTGCTGCTGGAGCACTATCTTTAACGTGAGGGACCAACAGGTCTGGCTCTGAGCACATGCTAAAAGCCAGCTCTGCTCCCATTCTTACCCCTTCCTGCTGGGATGTGCCAGGCTACATTCACACCTTCATTCTGTGGTGCAGACGTGCTTTCAGAGTAACAGAAATACCAGTGCTGCTCTGTATTCTTAAGGCAAGAGCTAAAGCATTAGTAATAGAAAATGTGAGGCTAATGATTGTCACAGTAGTCATTGTGGTGAGATTTAAATAGCACACTCCCAGCTCGATCGTGCCCTCTCCTCCACCGTGACGCAGCAGCCAGCTGTTCCCTGTGGACAAAGCATTACATCTGGAACGTGGACCAGTGGATTGATGCTCACACTGGCATAAGGGAATCCATTTTTTGAGAGAACCATATGACACCCTTCCTGTACTCTCCCCCAATTGAATCTAAGTCAAGCAGGGAAGGGTGCTGTGCTGCTAGGAATTGAGATGTCTGGAGGAGCTGGTCCTGCCAGCCCGGCTCCTGTGAGCAGCCATGCTCAAAATGATCTCTGTGACTTCCCTTCAGCCCCTGTCTCAGAGTCAGAGGGGAGGGGTGACTGCCCTGGCATCACATTAGCTGGATGGGGGCTGCTCACTCAAATCAGGGAACCCAGGCCTGGGCTACAGCTTGAGATGCGACAAGTAGACTTGAGAGGAAAACCCCTTGAGGTCTCAGGACAGTAATTCTAATGGTAATTTTTGAACTGTTTTTGTCTGTCTAACATTCCTTTTTAATCCCCATCCTGCCTGCCCCTTCCTTATGTAGGGTTACTTTAGTGATCCTTGGAATGTTTTTGACTTCCTCATCGTAATTGGCAGCATTATAGACGTCATTCTCAGTGAAACTAATGTGAGTATTACTCTACCCTCCCCAGGATACCACCACCTCCTCCTCCTCCTCTGCCGTTCCTTCTCTCTTTCTCTCTTTTTTTCTCTCTTTTTGTTTTCTGTTTTTTTTCCCTCTAGTCATGCTTTTATTGAACTTGCCGTCGTCCTTCTCCTTCTCCCAGGGAAAAAAAAAAAAAAGGAGGGGGGGAAATGCCTCCTTCTTTTTCACTTGTCATAGCTCACCCCAAGGCTGTGACTGGTGAAAGCGCACAGAGTTTGGGGTGTGTGTGCTTTTTTTCCCTCCAAAAGGTAGACATGTTTGAGTGTAACTTTCTGACTAACCAGGCTTTTGTTGATACCCTCCATCATGTGAAATGTTACAGAGGTTTGAGCAACCAATACTGTAGAGTGGTAAGAGACTATTTAATATGCCCACGTAACCTCTTTCTTTTCTTATTTTTTTCCTCTTCTCTCCCTCTTTCATGCTTTTGTTTTGTTTTGTTTCATTTTTTATTTTTTTTATTTTATTTTATTTTACTTTTTACTTTTTTTCCCCTCTTTTCTCCCTTTCCCTCTTTTCTCTCCCTCCTCTCTCTCTCTCTCATTCTTTCTTCTTCTTCCTTCCTTCCTTTGTCTCTCTTTCTCTCTCTCTCTCTCCTTGGCTTCTCTGCCACATGCAGCACTATTTCTGTGATGCATGGAATACATTTGACGCCTTGATTGTTGTGGGTAGCATTGTTGATATAGCAATCACCGAGGTGAACGTAAGTAGCTGGCGTCTGTCCATGATCGTGCCTGCTCTAACATTCATTTGCCTTTCCCGGGTTCTTTTTATTTTATTTTATTTTCCCCCCTCCCCCCTTTCTCCTTTCTTTTGAGTTTATTTTCAGAACTTTTTGTTTAGTTTTGAAGCTCTTTTTTTTTTTTTAATTTAGTTTTATTTGGTTTGGTTCTGTTTTAATTTTTGGAACGACTTAAAGGACTTTTTTGACTGTTGCATCATTTTCTTCCCTTCATAATCCGCCTGGCATGAATTAAACTGTATAGCAGGAAAAGTGATGGGAAACGTGGAGTGTAAGTGACAAAGCTATTTGTGCCATGGGAAGCTGCTAGAATAATCCCAGGCCAGCACTTTGGCCTACCCACTGTTATGCTTTGCTTCCCATGGCAGTTCCATACTCTCCACCCCACCAAGAGATAAAGGTCAGTTCTTTCGAGGTGGAACTGCGGGAACCAAACCAGGAATACTCCCTGTGTCTCCTCACTCAGGCTTCTTCCACAAGAAAGAAAGACCAAATCACCTCTGTTCAGAGGAACCTGCTCCTGATGTTGTTTCTAATTTGAAAAAAAAAAAGAAAAGAAAAGGTAGATAAAATAAAAACAAAGCAGAAATACCAAAGAAAAATAAAGCATCAGAGTTCCAACCCATTTTTTGGGGGTTTGCAGCCTGATTTGCTCCATCCCTCAAATTCCACTGGCATAATTGACACTGATTGGCCCCGCTGGTGCCCATCTCAGCAGACAGGTGAAGGATTGAGTGAGCCACGGAGACTGAAATAAGCATCTGGTGTTCAAGACATAAATCACATCAGCCAAATTTTTTTCCTCTGTCTGTTTTCTTGGAGGTGGATGGATACAGAATTATAGGATAAGTAGACAAAGAACAGGCAGGAAATGCAGAGATTCCCAAAAGAAAGACTATAATGGGTTTATGAGTATGGACAAAAATTGCACTCAAAAATCCAGCTTATAAAGGCCAAGCAAATAGAAATATTGAAAGAAAATTGCTACAAAAATGTTAGAGGAGAGCAAATTAGTCATCAATTTTCAAAATTATGTGGCTGTTGAATAAATATTCCAGCTTGGAACTGTTGTGTACTGTAGAGGTAATCCATTGCAAGCAGAAAAGTGACAGCATAGTTTTCACTCAGTGCTGTGTTTAGAGAAAATATGTAGGCAACATTTTGAAAAAATAAAAATGCCTTACTTGGAACTTTCCAAATAAAATATTTTCATATCTTGGTTCTATTTTAATTTTTGTTCAATTTCTTTTTTTCTTTTTTCTTTTGTTTTTCTTTAATTCTGAAGCTGGGACATTTATTCAAGCTGTAACATTTTGATTTAGAATAAATGATTTATTTTTTTTTTTAAACTAGTTTATTTTCCTTGGTTTTTGAGAGAATGGAAACTAGTTTCTAACTGAAAAGGAACTTTTATTTCATATCTTTTGAATGTCCTGCTTTCTGGACACAAAAAGTTGCTTGCAACATTTCCCACAGAATGTGGGAACTCTTTTGGTTACCCTTTTACTAGATAGATATTAGGATTAGGCTGACTTTTTAGAGAAAAGTTACAGTAATCAGCTGGTTGAAGTTGTCAATTTTTAAGAAATTAAAGCCTTTTTTCTGCCACGCTTGTCACAGAAAAACTAAACAGGGAACCTGGAAATAGCCTTCAGGTTGTGGAAAAGTTCAGTTGTCGTTCAGAGACAGAACTGTACATAGTAATGGAGGAAATAAGTACAGTTAACTGGAGATGAAGCATACTAAACATCAACAAGACTTTCCTGACTGATATATTTGAATCCATACGAAAGCCTTCCAAGCAGAAAGGAAGGAAATCCTTGTGTTTTGATAAATAAATGGAGGTCTATCATAGAGCAGAAATCCAGGGAAAATACATTTATCCTTTTGAAAAAATTCACAATAATTCCTTATAAATTAAGGGACTTTTTACTTCATGGGCTAGGACACTCCGATATGCCTCTCATTAAACTTCCCTGGTGTGAGAGAAGGACAGTCACCAGGCTTCCTCTTGCTGGGAGTGAGGAGAGACACAGCCCTCTCTCAGGCCCACTGGTGCCTCCCCTTACATCTCTGTGACAGTGGAAATTAATTGCTCTTTGGAGGTGCCCATCCAGTGACTGGTGAGTGTCTGGATTTGTTAGGTTTGTCTAGACACCCAGCTCTCAGACACTGAATTTGAGCAGTATAAATCACATTCATTCTCAGCATCTTGTCGAGGCGGTCATGCTGCTCCTGATTGTTCTGATCTTCAGTCTCCAGGGCTGTCCACACTGGTGTGCTTAATTGCCACTGACAAGGCTCCCTCCCTTTTCCATTCCCTGTCTAAATTCAAGTTTATCTTGGCCAAGGCCTAGAATCCAGTTTTTGGTTGGAGAAGTCAATGAAAAATGAGGACGTGCATCTGTCCAAGCAGCCATCTCCTGTCTTAGTTGAGGAGGCAGCAGGGATGGCCCTGACTCTTTTAGTAAGGGCTAGGAAGAGCATTGTGTGATGGTTCCCTCTGTTTCCTCTAAAGAATCCTTTCCTTCTATACAGTTTTACAGATCTCTGCACACGTCTTTTTGTTACCTGGCATGTTTAAATCTTCTCTTTTTATCTAGGCAAGTCCTTTGCTACTAGTTTCTAATGTTTGTTACTAAAAACTTGCACAATCTTTTGATGCACTGATAAATAAGCAGCAGCTATGGATGGAGTTTGTTCTGAAATGTTCTGAAATCCCTTTGCACTTATAACCCTTATTGAATAAGAGAATGTTTTGTATGTTGGTTTGTCCTGTCAGATTCCCTTCCTGCTAGCAGCACTTGATATGTTACATCTGTAGAAAATGGGCTCTGGAAGTAGCAGCCCATCTTGGACGGACGGGTGCCATCTTCCCAAGCAGTGTGAGGCAGTTTATCAGACGCACTTCTCCCATCTCCTCAGGAGCTTGTTGCTTTCTTGCTGTTTGTGGGTTTGAGCAAACCCTGCCGTGTGTTTCCGTACGCTGTCTTGTCTTGTTCCAAGAGACCTGGAGTCTGAAAAGGAAAGACACAATAAACCCTACAATGCCAATCAGCTCCTCTAATAGGAGATGTTTAGACTGGTCAGGTGCAGGTGAAAGGATTCTGCCCAACTCCTTAGAAGCTCAAGAGTGTTCGTGGTAGGGTCTTGGGAGGTGCTGCTCTTGGAGAGGAGGGGTAGTTTTCATTGTGGTCAGTTAGGGAAGATGGAGACTCCTGGCACAGGTCACAGACACAGAACTCTCTGTGAAGTTCATCCAACATTTGAGTTCAGGGGAAGCAAACCCAGCAGGTGTTGAGCTGCCACAGCTGGAGTTGGGGGTGGGGGGGAGAGGAAACACTGATTGTCAGCCTGCACAGTGCGTGTGTAGGTATGAGCTTGCTTTTATTTGTGCAGTTCCCCATGCTCTGGTGGTTTGGTTTTTGGGTTTTGGGGTTTTTTTTCCTTTTGACGTTTATTTTTGTTTCTTGAAAAGGAATTTCCCAGACCAAAACCTTCATTAAGATATATGTGAGTGTGCATGGGTGGGTCTTTGTCTGTGCACTCGATTGTACTAGATGTTCCTGAGTGGGTTTGGATGCCTGTGTATGGGCTGCAGATCCATGGGAGAGTGTACAGGCACAAATCCCTGTGTGGGAGAAAGAGAGTGTGTATGTAAGCATATGTATTTCATATGCATTTGTGTTGTGAAGGGTTGTGAACGGAGGCACATGGATTGTTGTCTGTGTAACTGAGAAATAAGAACATGTTTTCTGAGCTGATGTGACCATCTTCCTGTGCAAGTTTGACCTGCTTAGGGATGGGTGTTTGTACCTGAGAGTTTTCTGAATGCAGGCATGCTCATCTGCATGCCTGTGGGTGAGTGAGCACTTGCATGTCAAGCTCAGCATATTTTCGTTAGCATGGCTGTGCATTCAGAAACAGTGAGAAGGCATGTGCTTGTGACGTAGGCTCCCAGGTTGCCTCAGCATTTCTGAGTCATTTAGGAAGTCTTCACTTGAAACACCTCCCTGGTCTGGAGATATGGCAAGTGATAAGTCCGATTGCATCAGGTTGGGCCCGCTTGCTTACCTCCACTTAGGAACCCCAACCAGCGCCCCAGACACGTGGAGAGGCATCTCATACAGCTGAGTAACAGAGCAGGTTAAAATCTGGTGGGTTTAAAAACTTCAAAGGGGCACAATTTCTGCCAAAATCACTTTTAAATTGCCTGACTTTGAAGCTGCAGTTTCAGAGCTCTGCTCTCAGTGACTGTTACACAACTAACTTCTTAGCCACAAAATAAGAATTTATTTTTCTTTTCACAATTCTCTGGAAATATTCAATATTTCTATTTTGGGGCACTCTTAAGCCATTTCTTAAATGACTAAAGAGGGAGAGGAGGTGACTTTTTAATCTTTTTCTAAGAAAAAGAACTTCCAAGGCAGAGACCATGTTTACGATGTTTTAACTCTCTCTAAGACCAAGAACGACTTTCAGGGAGTAAGATGAAAGATTATATAATATATGGGGCCTGGGATGTAGGGCCTCTGGGTTGTATTCCTCAGACTTTGATTACATCCCTGTACCTCAGTCTTCCCATCAGTGAATTGGAGATTGTTATTACTGCTTATGTTAAGACAGTATAGTCATTAGAGTTTAAAAAACACTTTAAGCTCCTTTGAAGAAAATGTGAAGGTGGTAAAAATTATTGCTATCTATTATAATAGGAAATAAATGCTATAGGGGTTGAATAAAAGCCAGCAAATTTGGAATATATCATCCCAGAAACAGCCCTGGGCACAGGCTTGCATTTCCTTCCTTTCCACATCAGCAGACGCAGCCTGGAGTTGAGCACTGTAAAGCTGACTGACAGCCTGCTGTCCCCTCCTCCAGGCAAAGAAAGTGGCTCATTACTGTTTGTTGTTCTGTATCAAAGGGGAAAATCAAGTTTGATTTGTGCTCTGTGCTACAGTGCCCAAAGTGACAAAAGAAAAACAGTCAGGCCCTGAGCCACTGGGAAAGCTGTAAATGTAACCTCCTCCCTCTCGGCCAGAGAGAAAAGCTGACACTTCTTCGGTGCACAGGGTTCTTTTTCCTTCATCCTTTCTTCTGCCACTGTCAGAGCAAAGATACTGTGTGGCTGAGTCTTTGTTTGCCATCAAAGCAATGCTCACAGCAGTGCCCGCTGAGCTGGATGGGTCCCTGTGGCCAGCTGAGGGGTTGCCCATCCAGCTGCAGCGGGCAGATGTGTGAGAGTTACAGAGGCATGTTCAGGTGGGAGCATGTGTGTCTCCAGAGCATCGGCGCGGGTACCGGTGCCGGTGGGGATGTGGTGTGTTTGATTCTGTCTGTCTGTCTCGAAAGGATGTCAGGGAGGGGGAGGGTTTGTGCCTACCTGTGAACCTGTCTCTGAGGATTTCTGCCGGTGCCCCTGAGCGTGTGTGCATGGGTGGGTACCTCTGTGTTCATCAGCTGTGTCTGGGAGTGCACGAGGATGACTGAGCAAACCATCTGGACTGGTGTCCATCCTGCCTCTTCCACTCAGTGGCCGTATTTGCATGTCTGAGTGTGTCTGTGAACACTGCAGGAGGTACAGGGGAGGAGGAGTTACCTGTCACAGGTACACAGTGAGATGAGCCGGAGGTTGTGCATGGTTATGAGATGAGACCTTATAGGAGTAGGGTGACCTGCAGGCTTTTGTGAAATAATGGAGTGTTTCCCTACCTAAAACTCCTTCCTGTTGTAGCAGCACACGCTTTTCTGAGAATGAACATTGTGAGTGGTTTGAGGGTTGATGGAAGTGACGGGTTATTTAATGGGAGAGGTGCCAGGAGAAGGGTACAATGTTGTGTGTGGTCTGATCCGTGGTAGCACCTGGGAGACATAGGACCTGGGTACTTCAGGAAGTAGCACCCCTATGAAGAAGGTCAGAGAAACCCAAACCACACCTTGCCGTATTACTTCCCCTAAAAACTGTCAGTCAGATCTGTTGTGCCCAAGCCTGCAGGGCAGTGTTTTGGCATTTATATCAGGAGAGCTGAGTACCTTATATCTTGTGTTTCTGAAAGGGTTTTCAGGTTCTGGTAGGAAGTCAGCAGAGGGTTGCAGCTTGATTGATTCCTGAGTACGGATACAGTAAGGCCAAGTAGATACCAAAGCATTCAGCTCCCAAGACTAGGAGACCTATGCAGTGATTTCATATTTAGTCTATTTTATTTCTGAACTAAATCAGCTCAGGCTTAAACCAGGCGCATAGGGCCTTTTTTTTATAGTCATCTTGCTTTTGGTGTCTAGAGGCTTCATATAATTTGCCATGGGCTCCTGCTCCCATTCTTTGGAATATCTGACAGCCTATACTTAAGTCTCCCTCTCACCTTCTCCTGCACTTCTCCCTTTTAACCCACACCCTGCCTTTCTTCCTTTTCTCCCTTGCTTTCCTCTCCCTTGTCTCCAGCCACACTAAACCTCACGAGTTCATTTTCACCCTCAATCAATGTGTCTGAAGGCAGAGAACCAGTGGCTGAAGTCCTGCAGTCCTTATTCAGGCAGAACTCCCCCACCGGGGCATTCTGCCTGCGCAAGGACTGGAGCGGCCGGGCCCTGTGACACAGCCCTGTACACACACACCCCCGCAATGGGAGCAAGGATCGGTGGAAGGACGACATACATCCAGCCTGCACCTCAGTTGGGACTGGCATTCATATCTGTCGCTGTGTCTGTCTGTCTTTCTCTGCCTGTCTGGTTCTCTCCGCTTCCACGCCCTTTGCTGCTCAGATTTTGGCCACCGGCTGCCACTGCACACAAATCTTTGCAATTCCCAGAACTTGCAAGTTCGTTTACCCAAACCTTCCGGAAGAGGCAGAAAACATCTCCCTCCCTCTCCTCTCTCTCTTTCTCAAATGCCACCTGGGTAGCAGAGGCCTCCAAATTATGTAGCAAAGGGCTGGAGAAGCACAGTGGCTTCTTTTGACATCCTGTGTTGTCATACCTTTACTGCTGCCACCCCAGAAGTTGTACGTAGTCCTGAGCTATCCCTGTGTGCGTGTATTTGTATGTATTTATGACTTGTTTTCTTTTTGGAACAACTACTGATAAAATTGATGGGGAGGGGAGGGTGGATTTAGTTTGCTGCTTTTTTTTTTTTTTTTTTTAATATCTGGTGATGTTTTTATCACTAGAATAATTCCGTTAACACACCACGGTGGCCCCAGCTTCTCTGTGTAGGAAGCCACGTTGAAGCATGGTTGTGAGCTGGAGCAGTGGCAAATGCTAGTGCTTTGTTTTGCCTTTGATGAACATCAGAAGAGCTGCCCTAAACAACTCCTCCCCAGATTAGGCTTAGATCGATTTGAATTTGACCACCTCTCATGCTTATTCAACAACTCCAAAGCACATTTTTCACCCTGTGTTGGTGAGTAGGAAGTACGGCATGACTGTCTGACCACAACCATGTTTGAACAGGGTTATTTTGTTTTTATTTATGTATGTATTTGTCATGAAGATGGGGCCTCTTTTTCTTTTTTTTTTTTTCTCTTTTGTCTCTAAAATGTTGGTATTCTCAGTGCATTTCCAGGGTTCATTATGTGATTTGCCCATTCAAAGAGGTGATTTTTGGTAACTGTACAACTTTTTCTGTAAGAAAATCTGTATGAAATATGGACAATCAGAAAAAAGTATGTATTTTTTCCAGAAAACGGGATAGTAAATGCAAATGACTCCTTCCTAGGTTTACCTCAGTATTTGAGCTGTTAGTTAGCAATATTAGCACCATAAGGAGGAAGGTAGTTCTCACTTTAAAAGACTCTTCATACTACCCAATTTTGAAGAAATACATCAATACTGTGATTTCTACAAAACTACTTGTTAGACTTGGCTCCTGACATTGTTCCAGGTGCATGGAATAATCAGAATGTATTTTAATGCAAGGGAGACCTAAGAGTAGCATAAAAATAAATTTGCCTTGCTGGGAAAATTTAACCACTCACATTTTAATTAATTAAAATACAAGAAATAGAGAGGAAGTCCTGTTTTCTTCTTTTACCCAAAACCTTGGTGGGTTTCAAGGCCTTTAGAGAAGAAGTCCTGTTTTCTTATTTGACCCAAAATACTGTTACAGTAACAGTAATAGCTAGTAGTAGAAACACAAAGAACCACAGACCTTGTCCTGTGTTGGTTCAATAGTGAAATAAATGTGTGAAGTGTACATTTCAGTAGGAACAGCTCTTTTAAAAGCCTGCATCTGGATTTTCTCACCAGTATTTAATTTTACTTGTCATTTTTTCTATCACATCTAGCACACTTTGAGGAAAAAAAAATCACTACAATATTCTAGCATCAACATTTGTGATCTATTTCAGCTATATTTCATTTTCCTTTTAATTCCAATGTGGTTTTCCACAAAGCTGGTTAAAACACTCAAATTAAAAAACATTAGAGCTACCCGCAGCTAGTTATATTTTTCCATTGGCTTGCTAGCCAGGATAAATCATTCCTTTTGCCTAGCAAAAGTTTCTTTTAACTTTCCCTGAACTCTAATGGAGATTGTATCTCTATATGAACCCATAGAAAAATCTCTGACTCTGATTCCTTAGATGGTCTCTGAATATATTAATGTTAATTAATGATTGCTCCCTAAGCACCCTAAGTTAGTGGTCAAAAGGATGCTCAGGTGAGTTCAAATTCATCTAGTTCTATCATCTCAGGCAATTCTTTGAAGCAGTGAAAGATGACTTCTGGCATTTAATTCTCCTTTTTCTAAGACCTACCTTGCTGAGAATGCCCAAGGAATTTTCCAGCGTTGCTGTTCTTCACATGCAGATTGCAGTCATAGAGAGGGCACAATCCCCTATATTTTGCTCATTTAGTTTTGCTGCAAAAGCTTCTGTTCTTCATGCAAATTACAAAAGCTTCAGACATTGGTTCTACAAGACCTCATTGCAGGCACCACCTTGTGCTGATGCGCTTATTCAGAGAAAAGCCAACTGGTTCCCGATTGCACTGCCAGTTGCAATGAAAAAAGCAATGAAGATGATGGAAGAACAGAAGACACACAGAAGTATTTTACTTGCTTTCCTCTTTAACTTGCTCTTCTCCCCCATCTTCTTCTCCCCAGTGACTTTCTCCAAATTTTGCTGAGCTCTTGGGCAGCAGAGGTCATGTTGCCCATTCCCAGGAGCACTAGGGGTAGTTTTCAGCAAGACAGTAGTAAGTTCCCATCTACCTAGTGTATCAGTGATTTTCTTCTGTCTGTCTTCAGCCAAGACACCATCAGTCCAGGGGAAGGGCTGTTCCCCTTTGAGAGGCCTTTTGTGCCAGGCACTTGGCAGCAGGTCAGCATGGTGATGGGTATGTCTGCAAATCCAAATGCACGGGCTTCATGCTAAAGAGCTGATTGTGGGGGTTTTGCTGGGAGGCAAGAGAATGTGGCCATCCAGGCAGATTTGTAATCAAAGGTAAACCCATATAAACTAATTTTACGCATTCTAATATAGTCGATATAGCACCCTCATTTAGCTCCTGCTCTGCTCCCCCTACACTTGTACGCACCAGCCCAAACATAAGCGGTTTGGGGTTTTTTTTTATTTCTTGCCAGACATCTGTTTTTAAAATGACTGTGTTCTTACCTTTCCTCAGTGGTCTGTTCTTACTGGGGACTGTCTGGCACAACATGCCAACAAAATGACTTCTGTTTCATATATCTTCCTAGACATCTGCTGAATGGGGCCCATTCCCTGCTGCATCCAGATGACCTAGCTGTAGGGACTGGATTGCTGCTTATGGTCAGCTGATTGATGGCCAAAAAATGTGACGGGCTCTAATTGCTGTTGCAGAGTAATGGGACATCCCAGCTGGTCACATCCCAGTTGTTCTTTCAAAATCCACTTTTAAGCTCAGAGAACACAGTCAGCAGTGGTGCCTGCTGAGCCTTGTCTGAGTGACTGGGAGAAAAATCTCCTTCACCCAAAGCCAGATTAAGTGATATCTTTTCATAAGCTGAACAGACATGAAGGCAAAGATGCCTCAGCTGTAAAGAAATACTAGTTAATAGAAAGACATTAAAATAAATTGATATTTAGAGATGGGGCATTTGAGGCTCCACTGTTTGACCAGACTTGAACATAGTAAATCACACAGTGAGCATTACATATAATCTAAACTATCCCTACATTTTTTCCAACCAAAAAATTCATCAAATCAATAATAATCTATTCTTGGAAAGACAAGCAGAACAAAAAACTGTTGCTCAGTAGCTTTGTAAGATCTATCCACATTCTCCATATGACCACTTCTAATGTTTTCCTGATAGTGCCTGTGATTGACATTTCAAATCCCTGAATGGCTCATAGGCTTTATTGTATCCCATATTAACATCCAGAAATCCAATACAAGTCTGTAGGCTGTTTTTTTCCTAGGAAATGTTCTGCATCAACATTAAATAACTTTCTAATTCAAAAGGCAATGAAAAGACACAGTCTGAGAATTAAACACTAACTGCTACAAATGTCAAATGGCCCATAACAAATTCTCTCTTTGGGCTGCCGGTATCTCTGTATATCCTCCTTTGAGCAAAGACTCATTGTACAGAATTGACAGGGGCTGCTATTTCACCTCTGTCTGCAGTCTCTTGCAACCCACATTCCTGGTGCTTTTGAATGAAGGCAGACTGGGCTTTCAGCTGTTTTCAACATCATGGGCAGTCTCTTTAAGCACCTTCATCAAAGCACAAGATGGCTCTTCCATCTTCACATTGTCCTAGAGCCTTTGGGCTTGCCAAAGGATGGACCCTGGCAACACTGCATGCAGAGTCTTTGAGCTGGTAGGCTACCAGCTTTCCTTCCTGGAAAAAACTGCTCCTGGTCCAATCTCCATCTGGCTCCATGGGTCCCCAGAAGAGTTATACTGAGGAGTGGGTATTTTCCTGCAGACCACAGGCCTGCTTCTGACCTTAACACCACCAGTGTAATTCCCCATCGGCTATACAGAAATTACAAGGATGCTCCTGAAGTTTCCTTCTGGATCCGTGTACTCCTGACAACCATGTCACAGTAAACCCTCCTCATACTGGGCCTCCACGAAACCTCTTCACAGATGGAACCCTAAAAATCCGAAGATTTCCAGCCTCTTTTCAGGTGAGGCTGCCCAGAGAAACCCCAGTAACATCAATATGCAGAGAGCACCAAGTTTCACTCTGTTCTTTTTTTCCTTCTTCCTTATGCTTTTCCCATACCATGGAAAACTGTAAGTTAAATCAGAAGTAATTAACAAATGGCTGTAGAGGTGCTCAAACGTTCAGTGCACTGAAGACAAGTACGGCCATGGCAGAAGAAGGAGATGCCTTTGCGAGTTTGCTGAATTCTTCAAATCACCAGTGTTCAGGGAAGGTGAAGCCAGTAGATCATCCTCTTAGTACCAACGGAGTATTGCAAGGTGTTGGAGGCAAAGAAAGCTCCTGTCTATCTATGGCTCAGGAGGTTCATCCTAGAGAAGAGCTCTGCTGCCATTATCATTTCCAAGGCAGGCTGTGGGATGTTACAAGAAATGGAAAAATCAATACCTTATGAAGTGCACAACAGCATGTCTTTAAAGTAATTAAGACTGGTATGAATGCTTTGAACAGTCTCTTTCTTCTTTTTTATTTCAAGATCAAAATCAGTGGCATGGTCTTAGTACATAGGATCCTCAGCAGGCCAAGTATGTCAGAGAACATCTCTCTGTTTGCAGTCTTCCAGAGCATCTGTGCTTTCACAGCACTACTACAGATAAGAAGTCAAGATGATGTATTTTTTCAGTGTTTGGAGTGGAAGAACCTGGATATGAAAACAACTGTTACTCAGAGTGAGTCAAAACCATATACAGGCTGTGCTACTTTTGGAAAACCAGTTCCACAGATTTCCCTCCCAGACAATGGGGGAAAAAAAAAAAAAAAGGAGATAAGAGAATAATGATCAATATAATACAGAACAAAAATCCTTCTAAAGAGGTGGAAGAAAAGAGGGTCTGCCCTTTCCAGCACAGTGAGAAATACACTGCTGGGTTTGATGCTTAAAAGCCACGTTAACTTTGCCACAGGAAAGGCAGTGAGGCACACTGGACTGCTTAGGGACAGCAATGAGGACACTGTTGGCATGGATGGTAATAAATCTGAGGAAGGCTGGGGAGATGTGGGAACTCTAAATTCTCACACTTGCACTCTCTCCGTCCTGCTCCGTGGTCTGGTCTGTTGCCAAGGTTGTCCTCGTCAGTCTGCTCTGGGCTGGGACAGCCTGATCATCTCCTCTGGGAGCCACTGCCCTGTGAATCAAGAATTGGTCAAGTGAAAAGGCAAGTTTAAAGGAAAAAAGTCCACTCTGTCACACGAGGCTTCTGGCAGAGGTGTTCAAATCAGCAAAACGTCTCCTCAGCTGTTACTCCCACGGAAAATCCTCAAAGTCACTCTACTTGTAAAACAAAAGTAAAAGGTCCTGCACGCAAGTAGCCTTTCAACATTTATTTTCATGGCTGAATTTCTCTTCAGTGCCTTTCCATCCAGATGTTCTAGGCCTTTTTTTGGCTACCTGTCCCACAAAACACAAATAATGAAACACAGGTAAGATGCACATGCCTCTCTGTGTCAGATCAGTACCTGAAGATAAGCGCTGCATCTCTCACAGTGTTTATAGTATCTGCTTCTTTCTCAGGAGTCCCCCAGGCTTGATTACCATAGGGCTTGATTACCCAGAGCTAATGAGAAGGATTATTAAAACATCCTGAAAATTAAGAATAATTTGCATAGATATACTTTACCAATTGTTCTGCTTTTCTGCAAGTCATGAAAAAAAATAGAGCTTTCAGCTGTGTGAAAAAGTGGCTCTTTCATTACTTGTCCAGTAATTGTCAATCTAGGGTAATCTGCATAACCAAATTAAAGCAATTGACTTCTCTTGTATTTACCTTAAGCACTTGGAACCATAAGATTACTGTCTGACAATTTCATGGATATATATATATATGAAATTAATTAATAAGCTATTCAAATTGATATGATTTGCATATTTGAAGCTAATTAGAAAAGCAAGCTCCAGAATTTCAAAATCTTAGAATACATAGGAAATTAAGAGAAAAAAACTGATAGCTGCAGGACTCATTTGCTTAAAAAGTTACCTTGACCTTATTAACTGTATGCCAAATAGGCTTTTGTTGCATATGGATATGCAAATATTTCCCCTGAGGTCTCAGATCATGTGGAATCAGTAAAGTATAAATGCATATATATTGCATTTGTATGAGCTGACACGTGATGTGTTGGCCCACATGAGTTCGTGGAGGCAGAAATGTAATGGCAAACTTCATTGCAGATGTCACATTTCTCCTAATTCCCCTTATTGCATCAAATAAAATTTTCATTCCCTGCTGCAAGAGATTTCAGCCTCCTCTGCAGAGCTGGGTATCACATGTTACATTGCTCTTGGACAAACTCGGGGCTTTTGCCAGGGAAATCAACAAGGGCTTCGCCATTTGCCCCAGTAAAGACAGCATCATGCAGCTCAAATCCCTATTTTCCTGTAAGATTGTGCCCTTTTCTAATAGGCATTAAACGATCCAAAAAGCCTCTAGTGCTTCACCCAGATTTGAGCTATAGGTAGGCTTGATTTTTTGTTTCCAAAAGCCCCTTGTAAGATTTCTTTTTCAGTTTTAAAATAAAAATTTAAAGTTGAAAAACTTCCAGTAAAAGCTCATTTCCACAGAAATAATTGGGGAAAATCAAAACATACGCTTATGTAACGTAAAAGCAGATTAATATATAACTAAGGTTTTTTTCCTAGTTGTATATGATTTCTACAGGAAACTAAAACAAACTAAAATGTGTGAGAACAAAATGTGAGATTTCAATCTTATGTTTCTGAAATGCCTTTTTCAAAATTGACATGTTTTTACAGAACATTTCACTTTCAGCATCAGCATTCTTGTAACAGAAAATATCTTGTAGGGAAAAAAAAGAAAAAGAAATCTGGCTAGTTTTATTCAAAATATTCCCAACAATTCTCAACGAGCTGCCCACTTAATGGAAGAATGCACAGTTTGAGAAGCTTTTCTGGCTTTTTTTTTTCCTGCTAATAATTTGATTTCGCTGTAAGGTTGTGGGAATTGAGAGTTATGCCATCTGCAATCCAGTAGTATTCCCTGACAGAGAAATACCAGATACATTTCTGCCTGGCTTTGTAATAACTTCACAGACTGTGGTGGCTGGTGGGTTATCTCTGGGGTTCTTGTGATTAAAACCACAGACAGCAGCAGCAGACAGATGGCTCTGGAAGGGGCTGTGGTAACTCCCCAGTGTAAGGGCAGGCTAATACCTGCCAGCAGCCAGGTTGATTTGAAACCCTGGCTTTTTCCAGCTCTCCACAAAGGCTTGTGTTACTCAGCCTCCCGAGGTCACTTCAGATTTTTGACACTACAAACACAAGAGGAAATCTTGTGTCTTCTTTTATTGTGTCTACCCGGCACTGCTAAATTATAAATCTCTTTTTCTGCCATACTCTGGTAAATTCCTGTTCTTCTTGAAACTCCGGTCCTGGCAATCCCATCTCAGTGTGAACCACATGTGAAAGAAAAAACTCCAGAACAGTAGCGTTGTTGGCTTGCCATTGCCCTATTTGTGCTGTTAATTCCCCTCCAAATCTTATCTGTGTTTGTATGATGAGTTCATTTCCCCAGAATGTTCCCTTCCACCCTTCATTTTGTGTCCAAGAAGGTGGCAGATGCAGTATGGCTAAAGTAGGCAAGGCTCTTGGAGGAGACCTCTACAGGCAAAGAATTTGAGCTGGAAAAGATCGATATCCTACAACTGCAAGGGAACTACACAGCACTGCAGTCTGCTCAGATGAACTCTACAGTGTGGATTCTGAGGGGCATCCCTCCTGCAACGAGTAGAAAAAAGCAAGAAGTGAGCATCTGTCACCCCCCTTTCTCATGGGACAGACCAATGGACAATCTTCAGGTGTAACTTCTCATTCTCCAAACGTCAACAGCAATCATGGAAATGTCTAAGCAGACATCCATCATCAGCCAACTACTGTGAGTGGTCTCCTAAGAGCTGCATCCACAAGCCACGGTTTCCTCAGTGGAGAGATGCCATTATATAGATTGTTTATCACAAAAGGCAGTGTGAGCATCTGACCATTTGTTTTGATGAAAAATACGAATTTACTCTGTCATATCCTGGTGCCAGCATCTCAAACACAGATTTCCTCTCATCTCTTCTAACCTTGGGCTATCAGACAAAATTAGAAGGCTGCAGTTGTGTCACTGAGACAACTCATTCACTGAGACAACTCTGACTAGCAAAGCAATAATAACACTTTGCATTCAGCTGCAGAAATGCTCCCCAGATTAAGCCAGGCCCAAGTTTTCCACAATATAAATGAGATTCCTCCCTGTGAATGAAATTAAAGGAAGTTTTACTCCTCAAACATTAGGGGAAAAAAATCAGTTTGGGCTTCCTAGCAAGGACTGGATACTCCAAGAAGCTGAACTCATCTTCAACCTTCAGTGCGTTCGGTGGTGTAAAAATATTACTACTGTCAGTGGTGGGAATGGGAATGCTGCCTGCCTCTCCTGTCATCTTGGTGGCAATCAAGCTTCTACAGCTACTGAAACTTACCCAGCAGTCAAGGAGCCTCCTTGGATATATTGATTAAACATATGCTGCACAGACCTGGTGAATCTCCCCTTCAGGCACTTCTGGGTGCTGCTTCTCTGCACAGCCATTAGAGCTGTCAGCAAACCAGCCAAAGCCCTCAGGAAACTCAAACCTCTCAACGTGGTCCTCCATCTCCAGTGTTCCGCAGGGATGAGGTGGGATTAATATGTCTCTTCTCAAGAACTTTCTACTAAAACTTTCATTTGAATCTGTTTGTTAACACACCTTATTTTTTTTGTCCAAATCTTTATCCAGAAGATATTCTAAGCCACACGTATTTCACAGGTCTTTGTTACTACCACTACTATACAAAGTATTCAGTCTTTTTGCTTCCATCTTTACAGCTCTGAAAAGCTGCATCATCCCTCCTCTGAACGTCAGAATGGATTGCATAACAGCATAAATATCATACAATATTGACTGTTACATATTGCCCTTCAAAGATTGAGACTGGTTCTCCTGGAATGCAAATTTTATCCTCTCCTGGCTTCCAAAGCACAACCTGTTAAAAAACTGTTCCCTTGACTTGATGACAGTATCAGACACCAAGTTTGACATGTGAGACAGTATGGAGGTCCAACAGGACCTGGGGGGGGGTTATGATCCTTGTAAATAGCCACCAGTAAACCTTAATCCCACCTACCCAGGCAGAGCATGATTAACAGGAACACAAGTTACCTTCTGCTGTGCTCTCTTGAGGTTTTAAGGATCTCTCCATGGAATAAACCTGTCTTCTTTCCCGGGCGCTTCCTTCCCTGGGATCCTGACTTCATATTGGGCATAAGCTGTGCCTTTTTCTCTTGTGTGCCTATAGGGGCTTTAAGGATGCTCACAGGTTTGCAGCAGGTCAAGCAATGTATCTGTTTAAAATTGGGTGTTCTGGTACACACTGAGCGTAGTTAAAATGAGATGCATGCAGGCAACAGTATCCTAAGGAGCTTTTCAGACACACTTCAGGGGTCACTCAGTCTTTATCCTACTGAACCTTTACTTGGTCTTCTAGAACATGCTCTTCTCTTTCTTGACCTCTTCTGCTCCATACCAATTCTGTTACCTTTTTAAATATAGTGACATCAAAAGGAATAAAAAAATGTTACCCAAACAGTTTCAGAGCAGTCATCCTCTTGAGAGTCTTTACACCAGTGCCTCAGATATTTCTTTTCCCACTCTTGGGCTGCAGGTTCCCTTCTGCATCACCCTAAATACGGCCCTGGACTTGTTTGTGATTTATACTTCAGGCCCCTTTTCCATATGATGGAAGTTGCACAGAACATCATCTCTGACTGATCTCACTGCTTTGGACCTTTCTCGTTCAGTATGTGCATCCTACTTGTGTCCCAAATGACAAGAGCAGGGGTAGAAGGCTGGAAGTTCCTCTGCAGGTTAGGAAGAAGAGACTGCATGTCTCTTCTTTAATTAAACACTACAGCCATGGGTGCTTTCTCTTAAGTGGTGCAGCTTCTCCAAAAGCTCTTTCAATTACATTAAATAGATGTGTATTTGTTTTTCTACGTTATTCTGAGATCTGTAGAAATTAAATTCTGTCCACTTCACGTGGGCAAGAGACACTGGCTTTAATTCCAAGTACCTGTCACCATGCCTCCATCCCTGGGAACTGATGTGACTACTGCATTCTCGGGTGTCAGTTGCCTGTTCTTGTCCTAAAATTGGCATACCCACATCACTTGCAAGGTTGAAGATTTCTCAGAAAATCTGACAGTAGGTAGCTCTTCTGGCTTTATAGTTAGGAACAGCTACACTTGAAATTTCCACTAATGGGTTCTCAGGTATCTATGCTTGAGTCCATGTAGTGAATTTTTGGCACAGGTGGAAAATGGTAGGATTTGGTTCCTTTCTGAAACCTTTGTAGATATCAGAAAAAGTATGCATGTATCAGAAACTGTACTCAACCCTCGGCTGGTGGTTGATTTCCCCCTCATGAGCTCATGCGCTATGCACAAGCATTTCAGGAACTTCAGCCCATACGGCCATAGTTCATAAAAATACCACCAGCCAGCATTAGCAGAAACTTCCCCATGCTGCTTTTGAGCCTCTACCACAGGTAGTGATATAATTTGCTCCATATTTGACCCAACTTAAAACGCAGGCCAGTTAGCTCAGGGAGTAAGAGAGGAGTAAGTCAACTTCCTCTTCCCTTTCTTAGCAGTGCCAAAGACACTCAGAAACTTCGGGTTTACCACATGAAGCCGACGCCTCCAAATTGAGCATCCCATATCAACCTTATAAAGTCACACCCTCTTACACATATTTTTTTTTACTCACATTGCTATTGTCTGCATTTTCTGATGCAGTACTCACAAATATCAAAATAACAATTAAGGCGTGATATTCCACAGCAACTCGAAAGGCTTTTTCAGCCTGTCAGTCACAGATGCAGCGACTCTGACAGCCAGGAAGGATGGAGAATCCTGAAAGGTGCTGAAAATTTTTAGTCTTCCTTCCGCTATTTTGAAAGGCCTTTGTACCTTCTAACAGGAATGTAGCAACTAGCAGACTAAGGCTCCTTCCACTATTAGAAAAGATGATTTGCAAAACTAGAAAGAGGAAGGGGGATGGGACAGAGAAACTCTTTGCTGGAAAGATGTTTGCCTAGCAACACAAAATCAAAATCTATGCCTGGCCTGTAAGAAATGTCTCTATGGGCACTGCTCCTTTATTTGGTATTCAAGCCAACTTTTCCTTGTATGTGATCTGAAAACACAAGAGCAAACATGTGAAAGAGGAGGATAAAAGCAATGAAAGCTGTCATTACCAAACCAATGAGTTAACCCAAAAGACTATTACATGATTAGGTGTACCTTGGGTTTTTAATTGTTCCTTTTTGCCTATATCACCAAATAGACTATGCATCTAAACCACAATGTTATTTAGACAATACAGTGCCAGTTGGTTACTGCAGCATCCTGGAGAGCAGGAGCATGCTGCAGGAATCCTGCATGGCACTAGAAGGGAATTCTGCCATTGGCAGAAGAAGAAATACATCCATTTCCACTTTGCTAATGTAGTCATGGAAAGTGATGACAGACAGGTTTGGCATATGGGGCATATGGTAGTTAGGCCTAAAGGATTATGTTACTATTGAACTGAAGGATTCCTGATAAAGATGGGTTTATTTAATTTTCAATTCACTTCTTACACATAAGGATATTTGCAGCTTTGGGTGTACTTTAGAATTGCTCTCAGATTGGAAATGGCCCCAGAGGTTAATCAAGGAATGTCAGGCAGAATATTTGCAGCAACTAGACTCTCCCAGGCATGACTTGGGCTCAGCTCAGCTCAGCCTGGCCTCCAAGAACACAGCTTTGCTGTGAGGTGAATGAAGGTACAGCAAGCTAATTAGCTAAACCAACCCACTTTCCACAGCTGGTGGTGGGTGTTTCAGGGTTGCTAAGAGCCAGTTAGACTCTCCCAATCCATTGTCTCACCAGAACTATGTGTAAGGAAATGGAGATATATAAATAGAAAGAGTTGCTTTAGCACTGGGATGTTATGGGTTTACAAATCAGATGGATGCACTAGAAGCTGGCTGGTCCCTGCACAGACGTGGCCTGGATCTGAGTTGGAGAGCTAAATCAGCCCCTGTATTGAACTTGATAGCAGTGATTAAAGAAACATTTTAATAATATCAGTACCTCCACTGCCTGGATGCCAGGATATCCAGCATCAGGAGATCCTGGGTGTGATTCACATGCGGTGGTAGTGGATAGAGCTCACATCAAATTCAATGGCAGTTGTACCTACCTCTGCCATGGCCAGCATTGATCCTGGGCATCCTAGGGAATAAGCCCAGCCTCTTGTGCATTTCTTTCAAATTCCCTTTTGCCCTCTTCTGCCATTTTGTTGCTCCTGTGTTAGCCAAGACCTAGTTTACTAGGGCTCTTGATTGGAGACTTATTACAGCTTATTTCTGTCTGCCTTTCTTTAAAGCCAGCTGAACATACCCAATGCTCTTCCTCTATGGTAAGACCGAAAATACAGACCACCCTCCCAGCTTCTGTGACACTCTTTCTAACACACTCCTTTTTTCTCTTCTCCGTGATCACAAGTTCTCTCTCCAAGCCCAGCCTAGTTATTTGTGCATGAAGCTGCCATGTCATGTATTGCTGTGAGTCTGGTGTTCACATGAGCTGTGAATATGCTGCACACGTGTATTTCTTGTGCATCCTGAGCTTTCCTTTGGTCAAGTTAACTGTCGTTCTGCCTTCTAATGAATCACCAAGAGAGAACTAGACCTGGTAAGATTTCTTGTTAGCCACAAACAGTGTCTCTATCCATGTGACACTGGATGAGTTTGCAGTGTGACTTCATGTCCAGCCCTCTGGACAAGAAGGGTATTGGGACTCTGAGGTTCCTCTTTACCCTAACACCTGAGTTTGTACTTTGCACAAAAAGAGTAAGTCATACACACAAAACTCCTTGGCCTTGGTGTGCAAGGCAGTTCCCACACCACCCCAACAGAGCTGCAGTAACTCCAGTCTTTTGATTGTCACTTTGCAGAACCTCCTTCCTCTGGCAAGGACGTGCGTTAAAAAGGTGGATGAAAGCCAGGAGAAAGCAAGCAAGGCTACTCAAGCACCAGCTAATCTGTAGCCACCTAGTCTTAAAATGACTGTAATCTTCTGAGGCATCACTGAGCTTTTGGCTAAGTGGTTTGATGCCAGTAAGTTGCAGGTTTGCGTCAGGGAGGAATTTGTTCTGTTTTATCTGCTGCTTAGATTTTGCCTGCTCCAG
Source organism: Pseudotriccus pelzelni (assembly GCA_035584735.1). Taxonomy (NCBI): domain Eukaryota; kingdom Metazoa; phylum Chordata; class Aves; order Passeriformes; family Tyrannidae; genus Pseudotriccus; species Pseudotriccus pelzelni. The sequence continues at coordinate 14,708,105 of JAWMRA010000020.1, forward strand.
AGTGCTAGGGTCGGGAATAATTTTCTGGCTGCAGCAGCTTTCTCCACTCAGCAAGGAAAGATGCAGGAATGCTAAAACCTCCATCCAGACCCGTGTCCCAGCTTGCTACCACCCAAAGGGCCAAGATGATGAGAGGAGTAGCAGGCAGAATAAGAAAACAGTTTTTCTTTTTGGTCACAGCCACAGCAGTATTGCTGTCCACAGAACTTTCAAATTTTGGCTTTAGCTCTCTTTTAAGTAGTATTGGAGTTTGGGAAGGCCATAGGACTTCTGTAGGACTGGGAGAGGTGTGTGACATTAGAGTTAGCCTTCAGGGAGCACAGTGCTGAGAGTATGGGACATTCCTGCCTTCACCTCAAAGCAACTCCCTCTGATTCACTGAAGCCCGCAGTTTGTTGTCCAAGTAATAAAATGATATGAAATGTAGGGAGCACTCAAGCTTTCCTTGACACAGGCTGTTCCCCTAATCTTTTTCACCCTCTTACTCCATGGGCAGTGAACTTCAGCCTTTGCTACAGACTGGAGGAAGCTACCCAAACTGTCCCGGTGATAGCTACACCACAGACAGACAGACAAGCTGCAGCTGGGGTGCAATCCTGAACTGCTGTACATGGTGCTGAGCTCTATGTGCGAGCAGGGTTCACACATCCAGCACACAGCTCCAGTCCCTACGTGCCCCTGTGGCTGCTCCGCAGGAATTGGGACGTGACCAGAGCTGAGCACCGATCTGCTCATCCTGGGTAGAAACAGGAGCACACACAGCACGCAGGTACACATCTGCATCTGGACAATCCCAGAAACATCCATCTGGGCTGTTCCTATGACTTGGGTTTTATCAGGAGCAGACAGGGAAGCAGCTGCTGTTTTCACTGCCCAGTGACAGGAAATCCAAAGGGTCTGTTCTCTCTTGGTTTACACAGTGGTGAGTAGTTAACAGCAGGGGTGATCTGCACTGTTTCTTCCTCCTAAATGTTGCTCTTTTGGTAGCGTTTAGACTCAAACTGCGGTCTTTGCAGCCTGGGTGGGGACAGGGACAGGGGTTTCCATGCACTTTGCTCCACAGCAGGTCAAGTGGCAGGGTGACAGTGTTATCTCCCCCCTGTGACAGGAGGTCACATTCCCACAGTGCTGCTACCGGAAGCCACCAGCTCCACAGGCTTCACACAGTATTTTAGAGGGTTAAGAAACTGGGAAACATGGTGTTTGCTGAGCCCTTGAGGTAGACAGTGGGTCCTCTGCTAAGGCCAGGTGAGCCTGCTGCTGCGGCAGCCCTCAGATGGATGTTGCCTTCACATACGTGAAGGCTGAGGGATGTCAGAGATGGTTACAGCCCCAGGGGAAAACGCTTAGGGATAAAGCAGATGCTGTGAGAAAAAAAAAAAAAACAGGCCAGAAGAAAGGCTATTTTAAAATACTGCACGCTTGAACAGTAGCGGGTGAAGCCAAAATAAAATGTTTTTAGAAAAGCAAAAGTCAGTGCGCAGACTGTGGGAAATACAAAGGGGTCATGAGAAATGCAGAAGGCCCGAGCACGGAGCAGCAGGAGCGAGCGATCCCAGCCCAGCCCCCAGGAGCACGGCCAGAGCAGCGCAGGGACAGCCAGGCTGACAGTGGTGCCAGTGACTCCAGCGGCCGGGCAGGGGCCAGCACACACTGCGCCCCTGTGGGGTTTTGCACCCCAGACCTGCTACTGTTTCCCAGCAGAGCGAGCAGCACGTGGCTGGTGCCCGATACCAGATTCACCAGAACTGCTGGCTGAGGCACCCACTGGGGTAAAACACCCGAGACCGGTCAAAAGAGAAAGCGTCCTTCTCCTCCAGTGCAATGTTAAAGGGGATTTGCATCTTTCCAATGTAAGGAGGAGGTGCAGTGGCAGGGTTTACAGCATAATGTATCCCTAAACCCCAGAAGCCCAGGCAAACTGAAGGGAGAGGCTCATGGCTTTGAGAGCCCCTGTAGAGTAGCTTCACCACCATGGGAGACAGGGCTGGCTTGACCACTTCGGCCCATCCCTGGGGTGCTGGGACATTGGAAGCCCAGGGAGCAGTACCAGGACAAGGAACAGTGCAGTGAACTCTCGACGTAGCGTCCTCTGTGGCCCAGGGACCCCCGTTCCGCTCGTGCTGTTGTAACTCCTGCCTCTGTGCCAATGGCTTCCAGAACGCAGAGGAAAACTCTCGCATCTCAATCACCTTCTTCCGACTCTTCCGCGTGATGCGTCTCGTGAAGCTCCTGAGCCGAGGGGAGGGCATCCGGACTCTGCTTTGGACCTTCATCAAATCCTTCCAGGTACTCCTCCGCTTAATCTCTAAGTAAGACCTAACTCCTTTTTTATTTCCCCTTGGTGGCCTCTCGTGGAGGGGTTTCACCCAAGTGCCTGAGCTCAAAGGCAGAGCTGGGCACACCAGGGACACGTGGCACAAATGAGAGTCAAGCCAATGTGACTGCCTGTGTACAAGTTTCATCTTTAAAGCCTGAGTAACTGCTTGAGACCTTTCCGAAGAGCCCTGATAGTTCAGTTCGACTCAATTACTGCCTGTTTGTAAACCTTCAATCTCCTCTTTTTTTTTTTTCCTATTTGAGCTGTATTTTATATGTGTTGCTTTAACTGAAATACACAGTGATGGGGAAGGCCTGGGTCTCAATTAAGTTTCCTTTAAGCCTTGTTTTGAGGATTTCCAGTGAGTATTAGCGGTGTGAGACCTCCATACTTTCATGCAGTAAGAATTCACCTTTTTGGCCCCACACAAATGCCAACTTATTAAATTGTTGCTGCTTTTACCCCTAGAGGCAGGTTGCATTTCAGTGGTACATAAAATACCAGGGTAGAAAGGGGAAGGTGAAGAAGACCGGATAAGAATCATCCCCTCTGGGAGAAAAGAAACACCACAGCTATTTGCTAGAAGAAATCTAGCCACATAGAGTAAAATGATAGAGATGAAGTATAGCATATTCCTGCATTTTAATAGTACTTGACCTGGTTTTATTGGACAAGCACAACCTGGATGTTAGCTGGGGCATATCCAAAGGAAGTGTCAGGGAATGACAGCACAGGAATACAAATGGTGGTCTAAACATGAGAAAATATGCAGAACACACCACTGGACAAAAGCATGAAAGAGTAACTTGTGCAACACACAAATCTTGAAACAACAACTACATATCCTTCACACGGAGGCTGTAAATGGTCAATAGCTTTTGTATTGGCTCTAATGGAAAAGGAGCAGATCCACACTTTTAACACTTAAACCTCACCTGCAGCACCACAAGCTGGGACCAAAGCCTGCAGTGCTGTGGATCATTGCAACTTCTGTCAGCAGAATTAGCACATGTGTACACTGGGGATCAGCCTGGACTTTTTCCAGTGCAGCTCTCCATGGTCTCGGTAACCAGATCCCCAGGCTTATGCAAAGGGCTCTCATTTTGCACACTCCTAGACTGCCAGAGGATCTAATACTGCACAGCATTTTTCTGACACATCCATAGCACAGGTGACTTTTTCCATTGCTTACATGGTTGCTAACTTCCAGGTTGTTATTTGAGCAGCTCCAGTGGGAACCATTTTGTCTGTGTGCTTAGGAATGAAATTCCCTTGACACAGCTCAGTTATCCTTGATGCAGGGGACAGAGTCACACTTTCCAGTTCCTGCTTCTCCTCCCCTTGCCCCTGTGCCCCTCCAGCCTCTTTAGCAATAGCTCGATCCTACGCTGAGCTCAGCTTGCCATGGCTCTTGGCTGGAGAGGGTGAGATGGATGGGAAAGGGAGTGCCTGGTACTTCCCTCCAGTGACCTTCAGACCTCTTTGATTTAAGAGTCACTTTTGGGCAGGGTTGTAGAGTGGTGGGAGAAAGTATGAAGGGAGGGATCTTCCACAGCAGGGCAGTAAAAAAAGAAAACAGAAAATGAAAAAAAAAATCATTGCAAGCAAGTGCCTTTTCCCTTGAAAGCCTTTAGCCATTTATAACACGGTATTCTCTGCTCCAAGCTCCTCCTCTTGCAACTACTGGGAGGCTCCTCTGGTAGCTAAGAATAGCCTCTGTGCCGCTCTTAATTCAGCCACTCCCACTGTCAGAATGTGGGATCCCTGCAGACTTTGGCACAAGCTCCTCTCCGTTGTCCCCACATGCTTCCAGGAAGCGTCTCTGCTCACACAGGGCAGACTAATAAGCAACGAACTTGTGCTGGAGTTAGATCCCATCGTAACTACCACGTGCCCTGGGCATGGCACGAAGCGCTGACGTACAAGCTGGGGCACTGGTCAGAGGAGTGTGTGGTGGGAAAATGCTCAGCGGGCTTTCCGTCTGCAGAGACAGCAACAGAGCTCAGGCTGGTGAGTGGGAGGAGGAGGAAGTGAGAGGGGTGCTGAGGGCACAGCAAGGCCATGGGAATCACAAGGACGAAGTGGTAAAGCCAGGGAAGGACAGAGTAGGACGGAGCCTGAGGAGCAGAATATGGGAGGTGGGGAGCTGAAGGAGCCGTGGGGAATAAGGGGCAGAGATAAGTAGGAAGGCGCATTAGTGGAAAGGCTGAGCAGAAGAACATGAAAAGGAAGTGGAAGGCCAGACAGTCAGGACAGAAGATACTTTCCCATTCCCATTTAAAAGACAGAAGAACTGTTATGGTTATACTCCTCAGACCCTGTCTGGACACTATCCCAGGAGCTCTTAGGTTTTGAGTGTATCAAGTCCCAACTAGATCATCACAAAAGGTTAAAAGCCCCGTTCTGAGCTGGTGTCTCTCCAGTGACATTGTGGGATAACCATACAGATTTGTCTGACCCCAAAAAACACAGAGGAATCTGCCCCAAACCTCAAGATGATGATTACAGGCATTGTCTAAAGGTTTTCATTTTGTTTCTGTTTTATTATTCAGATCGCTTTGAGATGATTTATGCTGACTGTAGTTAACTCTCCATGGTGGCCAATGAAAACTTTTCCTAGATTCTTCGTATGGGATTTAGCTATGTTGAATTTTAGATCACAGAAGGATTTGGGTTGGAAGGGATCTTAAAGATCATCTAGTTCCAACGCCCCTGCCATGGACAGGGGCACCTTCCACTAGACCAGGTTGCTCAAAGCCCCATCCATCCTTGCCTCAATCACAGTCACAAAATACGTATCCACAACTTCTGTGGGCAACCTGTTCATGTCTTGCCACCCATCTAAACCTCTTTCAGTTTAAAAACCATCATCCCTTGTCCTGTCACTGCATGCCCTTGAAAAAAGTCCCTTTATTGCTTTATGTAGGCCCCCTTCAGGTACTGGAAGGTGCTCTAAGGACCCTTCTTTTCTCCAGGCTGAACAAACCCAACTCTCTCAGCCTATCTCTGTAGGAGAGGTGCTCCAGCCCTCTGGTAATGTTGTAGTCTTGTTATATTCCATGAAATTGAGTGTTCAAAGTCCAGATCAGAGACTGTGCTCACATTTTCAGGACGAACATGTTCACCCATTGCCTCTGAAGGAAAGTCTGGAAATCCCTGGTCTGAGAGCTATATATTCCAGAAGCAGCAGAGTAGAAAATTCCTCCTCAAAAGCCTGAGCTTGCGAGGTCCTGAGCTGTGCCCTTTATTTCTGTTAGCGAGGGTGGAAACTGGTAGCACCCAACACTTTGCTGATTGCACTGGTCTCTTCCTTAGGTGGTAGCTCTGCGTGTCAGGGCTCTGCCTTTCCTCTTCAGCAGCTGATCACAGACACTTAGTGTTTTACAGACACCATCAGGGACACCTAGCTCGGAACAGGGAAGATGTTGATGCTGCCTGAAGTACTTAGGATGGTAACCAGCCATTGTAGCAAAAGCTACAATTTGGATTTCAGCAGCTGTTGCGTTTTTTTATTTCACCAGACGGGATCCGGGGGGGGGGGGGAAATCACATTGCTTTTAGTGCCAGAATAATGCTGGTTATGAGAGCTTTCTCCTCCTGGTAAGCAGCTGTGGACACTGGTTTTGCCCTCGCTTTCCTCGCTCCGTCACGGGCAGGGCTGACGCGCAGGCAGCGCAGCTCCACCACCGCGAGTGGGAGCAGAGCGGAGCCTGCCTGAGCTGGGTGGTGGCAGGGAGGGCAACCAAATGTGGGCTTGCAGAGGCATCTAGTGGCCACCTGCCCTAATTACAGACTCCGGGTTTGGGGGCAGCCTCCTCCCGGTTTCCCAAAGCCAGGAACACGAACCAGGCTCCAGCGTGCCGGGCTCGGTGGGGACACAGTGCTCTCTTTCTTTTTTTCTTTCATTTCTAGGCTCTCCCCTACGTGGCTCTTTTAATAGTGATGTTGTTCTTCATCTACGCTGTGATTGGGATGCAGGTAAGATGCTTAAAAGAGTTCAGCTGTATCTTATCTTCTCCTGTTAGACCTTGGGCACTGACTTATAGAGTAACTAGATCAATGTGTGGTTGTAGGGGCTTACAAGAATGTTTTCACCCAGTGAGGTAAAGTGACAGCTAGCCTTGGTTAGAAAACATCATCTGCCTTTGCTCTTCCAATGGGAGCACAGAACACTCCAGGAAAAAAAACAACCAAACAAACAAAAATATTGACCCATTTAATGGCAGAACACAATATGCAAACAGTAAAAGGACTGTGCCTGCCTTCCACACTCTCAAAGGAATACCCATAAAGGAGATTTACTGCCTTGCTTGTTTTTTCAAAATAGTTTTTTTCGGTGGGTTTATGGACATGCTGCGCTGAAAAAAACAAACAAACAGGTTTTTTCTCTCATCACTTTTACTCTGGTGTAACCTCCACTGAGTTGTAAAGAGCAGCTTTTGATCTACACCCTTGAAGGTAAATACGGGATCAGACCCAACGTACCAACACTGATTTTGTGCCAGTTCTTCAGGAAGCTGCATCAGTACAACATCCCATTCCGTCTGCAAAATGAGCTCAGAACCATCCTGAGCATTCACCTGTGCAAGGAATGATGTTGCATACAGACCATTGAAGAAAGCATGTGATATAGGTACAGTCTGTGACAGTCCCAGCCTCATCTGTTGTGCTGCTTTTCAAGCTAAACTTCATTTTCCACTTCAGTGTTAATCAAAGTTCTCAGACAAGTCAGCCATCTGGGACCAGAGACCACAGTATAGAAAGGCATGGCATAATTGCTTCCAGAGGTCTTCAAACATGACAGGCTTTTTGGTTTCGCAATGCCAGCAGAACTTGTAATGAAATTCATCTGACCTCTGTGACCTTTTTTGAATTTGTTTCCTGTTATTATAATCACATGTTTTCAGAGGCTCCATCTACCCTGCTCCACTTTGAAAAGTAGAACTAATTTTTTCTTGAATTATCGCAGGTTATCTCAATGGCCCCAGTAACCACAGCTGTCATTTAGTCTATGAGGCTCCTACTGCCACTTTTGCCTCTAATACCTAACTAGCTGAAATGGCCAAGATCTTACAGAATTACCTGTGCTATACAGAAAATCACTTCAGAGTATTAAGCTACTGTTACATTGCTATACAAAGCATTAAAAGTGGCTTCCAAGCACCCACACAGACGGGGTCTGCAATGATCAGGGCACTGCCAGGGCTAGATACTTTATTCTGTAATTCTATTCCTTTTCCTGTCAGCTAGTTCTAAGTTATCTATTTAAGCCTTGGCTTGAATTCAAGCCTCTGTTTAAATCATCTCAGCAGCCTGAAGATCATGCATCTGTCTTTCACATTGATCTAGATTACTAGATCCCTTCCTGCCCTCCTGTCTTCCAATGAGAAAACCAATTTTTCTCATTTTCTCTCTTTGCTTTGAGCCCACAGCCCTGTTATCACCACTTTTTGTCCAAGTGGCATCTCAGACATTCTGCGTGCTGCTCTCTTGAACCCGCTGACACGTAGAGTTCGCTCACACACAGGAACATACAGGAAAGGAAATCATTCCTCACTCCATTAAGCAGCTACCATGAAAGACTAGATGTACCAAATCTGATGAAAATATCAGAATTTGCCATATAAAGGAGACCTACCACTTTTTCTCAGCTGCTGCCATGACTTAGAGCGTAACAACGTTCAAGCCTCACTACCTAATGTGCTCAAGTGGAAAAAATCCAAGTTGATGCTGATGGATGAAGCCACTCATATGATGCCCCAAGAGGCACAGATTGGAAAGGCCATAAGAGAGGAACCATTACCTATAGCTCCTCCTCACTACCTAATGCAAAGCACTCATAGCAGCTGCCACCAGTACCTCATGTGAAAGGGAAGCTGCAGGTTTGAAAGGAAGATCAAATTTCCAGCATGGGAAGCTCCCTTGCCTATGTTTTTGCCTGAAATGAAAAATATGGGTTGCCTCAGCTCAAACTGCTTCCGAGCATTAAACTGTCCTCCTGCTCCCCTCCAGTGCAGCTGGGGGCAGTTAAGGCTGGGAAAGGCCCATGCATCCACGAGGAACCCCTGCAGGAGCCTGCCAAGTGCAGACCCTCCCTCCCATCTGGCATGGCCTCCCCGCCCCTGTCCCCGCACTTCTCTCCACGTCATTGTTTCTCTCGGGGTGCTAATTATCGGTGACATTTCCTTGAAAAGAAGCTCCATGTTCTCCCAGAGCTGCTCCGTTCCTGCTGCTTGTTTTGGCTGTAAGATTACAGCTCTCAGTCCCTGACATCTCTGCCACGTTGTTATCGATGGGGAATAAATAGTCCTGACTATGCTTTGCAGAGACCTTTCTGCCAGGCAAGGTTTGTTAAGCTCTCCGGCCCACGGCCCGAAAGTAACAAAATTGTCTAAGATTTTTTTTTCAAAGAAATCCGAAAACTCTCCTGCACTGGGGGCTTCACATCTGAGAACAGGCCACTAGAAAGGTTTGCTGATGGTTGCAGCCTCCGTGCTGTGACTGGATGAACTAGTTGGTGCAGCAAAAGTTGGCTGGGCACGGGGGGAAGCTATAAGCCATCCTTGTCTGAATAAATCTAGTCATCACCTTCATGCTGCTGCATTCTGGGAGGTCCCCTGAAGCACCTGCTGGTGACAAGCACGACTATCAGAAGGGCAGGCATTCGATCAGTCGCCAGATCCAAGGCAACATACTTTAGATTGTTTTAGGAAGATCTAAGGCACCCCACAGAGTTGGAAGCTCAAGACTTTGCAGCTGCTGGTCTTTTGCTATCATTTCCTCCTGGTGAAGACAGATAAGCAGTGAAGGAAGCAGCCTTCCTTCTGTGTTACTGATTTCTTTTAGCTGGGACTCCCCATATGAATGCCTGTTAAAATAAGGCCCTATATCATGAATTCACAGGGTATAAGCAAGGAAGGATGTCTTGTTTTAACATAAGATGCCTCTTGTCACAAAATTAGTGCTTTTCTGGTAACAAAACACAAGCCAGGGAAGCAACAACAAATATGAAAGGCACATGGAAACGTTCTTTTAATAGAAGAGCAGATTCCATTAAGTGTCAGAATCAGGGTGAGGCCAAGAGCTCCAGGTGAAAAGAGCTGTGGGGATTTTGCATGGCTAATCTGAAGAGACCTCTGCTTTCTGCCAGGTGTTTGGTAAAATTGCGCTGAACGATACCACAGAAATCAACCGCAACAACAACTTCCAGACCTTCCCCCAGGCAGTGCTGCTGCTTTTCAGGTGGGTGTATGACAGCTCTGGATTGTGTCAGTCGGGGAGCACGATTCCTCTGCTCTCGGGCACAGCTTAGCTCCTTCTACTGTGTCGTGCTCAAGAGGTACATAGAAACATGTTGTCCTTTAGCAGGGGAGCCCGGGAGTTACGTCAGATGGAATGGCCGGTCTCAAGTCTTGTAGCACACCAGCTGACACTGGCCAACACTTAGTGCTGGGGAGGGAGGCAGGTGCTCCTACTTGGAAGGAAGGTAGCCAGTTTTCAGTGCTCTCAAATGTTGATATGCATCTAAAACTCCTTTCATTCAAATCTAGCCAGTGTGACTTCTAGCAGGGAAAGGGACATGATGGACTCATGCTTAGGTATGGCCATGCCCAGCTCAGCTCAGCACATCATCCTACTCCAGCTGAGGCCAGCTGGACTGTGCCCAGGTGCTGAAGGGGAGGAAGCTCAACACATTCTCTTAATTTTGAAGGACTGCTTGTGTGCAATCCGTATGAGATGCAATCCATATTGAGATGTCTCACACACATCTCAATGACTGTCTGGTTGGAACATGAGAGCCCCGTACCCACATTAAGCCAAAGCCGGTCAGGAATGAGGACTGATCGTGGCAACAAAATCAAACAGAGGAGCAGGGTATGCCAGTGAGTCAAAGCCCAGCTATCAGCCTAATTCCCTCCTAACTGACCTCAGTGGTGAAATTCCCATTAACGTTCATAGGAGCAGGAACAGGTTGCCAATTTGCCAGTCCCTCTCACATCAAAGGTCACTGATGTCTTCCCTTGCCCTTTGCAATGCCCAGGTGTGCGACTGGTGAGGCCTGGCAGGAAATCATGCTGGCATGTCTCCCGTTCTGCCCCAGCCAAACCCAGCACAGTGATGTACAGAAAACAGACGCTGAGATGTTAGTGACAGGAAGGGGCTTTGCTGAATGAGGAGGTGTGAGCAAAGGGCAGCTTTGATGCAAGCATCCATCAGCACAGATCAGAGAACCTATGGAAGCATTCAACAGCCTGTGAACAGCTAGCAGGCTTCATATTCTCACCTCTCCGTGTCTGACATCACCAGCAAGGCAAAAATATATGCTCCTTACAGCAATATATGGGTCTTTTGGCATTTCTTGTGCTGATTTGTTTTCCTCAGTGTGAGGAAATAGCACACAAAGCAGTTCTGTGGTGGAGCATTTCCTAAATGGATGTAGCTTGGCAAAGTGCAGCTATTAATTTTCCTTAGATAAGCTGGTACCAGAGTACCTGGTTTCGAAACCTGGCACTTCTCTCCTGTGTCTTTCCAAGCTCTCTCAACAGTGTCCGTGCCAGAGGGTTGCTGCCAGAGTAGTTTGGGGGGTGGATTAAGTTGTGCAGTGGAGATAAACACTTATTGCAGGTGAGGAGGTCAGAAAAGCATCCTCAGAGATAAGGCTGTTTGGCAAAGCTCTCTCCTCCCAGAGCTCTCTGTACCCACCCTGACAGTACCGTGCTGTGCCCCATGAAGTCCTGGGGCTGTAGCCAGCAGCCCTGGCAAGACTTGGTGGGGAACCCAGGCTGTCCTGCCCTTTGTGCATAGCATTGTGTGAAGGAGCAGGCAGCGGTGCCAGGAGCCAGGGAAGAGGAACATTGTGTTTCCCCTCAGCTCATGCTGCCGAAGGCACTGTGGTTCTCTTCATCCCTCTGGCGAGCTGGAAGCTTTAGCCCTGCATTTTGTGGCCAGCCTCTCTCTGCAAAGATCTCCCATGGGAAAGGGCAGCTGCACTCAGGGACAGCTGAGGATAAACTTGTCTCTTCATATAAGACCAGGCTGTCTTTACACTGTGTTTTGCTCTGGTTATTTCCTTTTATTCTCCATGAGGCTTTTACTCAGTACTGAGGTTCGGTGGATTAGCTGCATCTGCCTGTGACCTGCGTGGTAAAACTTGCCTATTTTCATTTGCAGAATTACAAGGCACAGGTCAGCCCGTGGGACTTACGTGGGGCCCTAGTCACCCCAGCACACCTGGGAGATGGGATGTTTCAGCTTTGGGAAGGAGGCCACAACTCACAGCCAGATCCTTGTTGGTGAGCAGGCCCTGGGGTGCCAGCTACAGGCACAGGTCTGCCTGGGGAGCTGGAAGTTTAACGTGTGTCAGCAGGCTCCTGGCAGTTCCCTGGGCTGGGCTGTGGGGGCTTTGTGTTGGGAGCTGCTTTTTCCTCCCGAGGGCTTTGCTTTGCAGAGGGGTCCTTCCCTTGCTGAGGATGTCCCTGGTCCCGAAGCTCCTGCTTTCCTTGCCTTGAAAACAAGGAATGGATTGGTTTTGCCCCCAGAGTCTCCCCTGCTGCCTTCTTCGGGCAGTCTGTGCCTGCAGGGAGGTGGAGCGAGCAGCCTCGCACTGGAGAGCGGCCAGACCTGGGGTGGAACACCCTGCCAGTTCACAGCCTGGAAACACCACGAGAATAAAGGGTGTTTGGGAAGAGCGGGCGGCTGATGAGAAGGCATTCAGTCACGGGGGCGGTCAGAGGTTCCCTGTGCTTTGTGAGATGTGTGTTCCTGGCTTCTGCGGCAGCTGGGGGAAAACCAAAGGCAACAGCCCAGCCCTCATCCCTGTAAAAGTGGCGCAGGAGAATGATGGCTGAGCACCCAGCCTGCCCTTAGCTCTGTAATGCCTGCACACTCCCTGGGCTTTTCTACTCCTTGAGAAATACTAAAGGCTGGAATTGTGCCCACCTCCTCCAAGGAAAGGGCTAAAACTTTGGGTAGTGGAAATGCATCTCTTGGAGCAATCTTGGGAGCACCTGCCAGGTAGAGCTGGTGGTGTGGGACTTTGCTCCAGTGACCTGAGAAACCTAGAGAGACAGCTTTTCTGGGAAAGTGAGTTCAAGGCAATCACGCTATTTGTGACGTGGATCTTGTCCTGCTTTCAGCCTTTTTTAGCAGGCTGGACATCCCAGAAATACAGGGTGTTGCAAGTTCTGTGAAAAAAGGCACCTGCCTTGAGGAAAGATTAGTTTGCCTGTGTGGGAAAAGCTTCATCAAAACACACCCTGAAATCCTGAGCAGAGATAGGAGGCAACCGCAGAGCTGCTCAAGCCCCTCTGGTTTCTCTGCTTAGGTGGCAGCTTGTTTCTTCCAGATTCCTGGTGCTCAGCAGAGAGCTTGGAGGGGCTCTGCTGTGTCTGGAGTCTGAGTGTCTTCTAGGTATGACCTAGGTTAGCATCTGCCAAAATCTTTGTGCCTCTCTGTGTACCTGAAGCATGGAGATTGAAAGGCTGGCAGATTGGATTTCTTGGAGTGACTCTGTAGACTGGCTATTGAGGTTGCAGCTCCATTTGTCCACGTAAAGGTGTTTGTGAACATTCTGCATTGCGTGTACTTGAGGTCTGCTAAGATCACTAACCTGAAGCTCCTCCAGTTGAGATTAGATTCTAATTACGGAACAATCTGATTGTGATGTTAATATAATGCCTGGAGGATCAAACCTCCGTGTCCTCCTCAGGGCTATCAGGTTTTCTGAGATAAACACCTTTTACAACCCTTCTGATAGATTTCTGAGCTGCTGTTCAAGGAGGAAGGCGCTTTCCAGCAATCTCCTTTGGTGCACACAAAGGCCTCTGTCCCCTGCACTGCCATGGAGTTCATTCTGCCCCATTTCCCTCATATCTTTCTATACAGACCAAAAGATCCTTTAACATGCCTTTAAACAGGTCTCTTCCGGGAGGCTGTGGGAAGCCACGAGTTTGTGCACCAGCTTTTCCTCTGATGGAAGGTGTTTTCCGAGGAGGAGCTCGTTCCTCACCACCCCTCAACTCCATTGCAACGTCTCCCATTAAGACCAGAGGAGCCAGGCGCTGACAGTCTTGTGGCAGTGTGCTGCCTGCTCTGACTGCAGATGGGGCCATCCCATGGATTCAGAAGGGCAGGAAGCCTTTGAAGGTAAAACGTGAGTGCAATTGCCACCCGAGCATCATAGCTGCTCTGAGCTGAAACTGTGAGGCTGTTTTTCGGACTAGAGTGTGACCACCAGCGGGGATATCAGGTGGGATTTGGGGCATGGCTGGGGCATGGCTGGGGCAGGGAATGCATCTCCCATTCCCACTGGTGCGTGACGTGAGCCCAGCCTGGGATTCAGGATTTGAAGTGTCTGAGAGCAGCCTCTCTTCACAGTGCATCCTCTGCTGCTCCTGAAAAGGCTGCTGTAAGGCCATGGGCACTCTCCCACACCAGCCCTGCCTTGCTGCAGGACCAGGAGGCTCTGGCATGGCGTGGGAGGCAGCTGGGAGTGTGCTGAAGCTGGGGACAGGGTGGAGGAATGTGCAGGCCCTTTCCAAGTGCCTTGGCCCATCAGGAACTTGGCCTGAATTTTCTTCCCCTCCCGTCCCTCCTATCTGAGCAATTCCTGGGGGCTGTGGGCAGAGACAGCCTCTCCCAGCACCTGGTCTGATCCTCCTCAGAGGGCTTGCACAGATTCTTTGTTGCTGCCTCGGGTCAGCTATGCCAGGCAGAAAAAAGGAGCGGGTTGGGGATGCTGGAGGGAGCTGTGCTCTGCTTGCCTGGAGGGCTCCAGGGAGGCAGGAGGTGTGTGATCCCGGTGGGTCTGGGACAAACCTGTGCCCTTCCACCCCTGGGCATCCCTTCCCAGTGCTCTGCATGAGAAGAGGCTCCATTTGCAGGGACAGTGGCCAGGCTCTGCTGGGCCAGGGGTGCCATGGGGGAGTGCCTGGTGGGCAAGGGATCGGTGATGGGCTGTGTCCTTCCCTCTCAGAAGAAGGAGTCGTGACTTTTTGCATGTTCCTCATGACCAGCTGATGAGGTTGTAGGCCCTGACCCAGAATTGGGGTGTGCTGGGCATTTATAGTGCCTCTAATTGCTTTTGAAGATAAGGGCACATTATTATTTTATTGCCCCCTTTCTTCATCTAAGGCATCATCCGGAGTGAGAAGAAGAGAGGGGAAGGAGTCTCTTCCTTGTGGCAGGGCATTAGTCACTGCAGCCTGGCCTCTGGTGAGGGGCTGCAGGGCTCCCCACTCCACTGCACCATCCTACCAGGGGAGGGCTCCAGCCTGGAGTCTTGGCACAGCCCTTCCCCATCCAGCCTTCTTCCCACCCCTGCTTTTCCCCTGGCTGCACCTTCCTCTTGCATGCTGCCCCTGCCCTGAGGTGGGCTGAGCTCCTCTGTGGCTTTCCTGCAGGAAATCTTGGAGCACCCTCAGCTTTTCCCACTGAGCTGCTGAGGGGCGAGAGGCAATCTGAGGGGCTGGCTCTGTGCTGTGCTGCCTGGCTCAGAGCTGGCTCCCGGGCCAGCATGGGCTCCCGTCCTCTCCGGCCCTGGGCTGGGCCACATCCAGTGTGCCCTCAAGGACCTGGTTTGTCGATAACGGGGAACGTGGCTATTGCGTGAGGCAGAGATAACCACCGCCACTGCACCCGCGCACGCCTTGTCCTCCCCTTCCCCTCCCCATCCTCCACTCCTGCTGCTTAAAGAAGTGGAAAATCCTTGTCAACCTGCCTTGCCCTGTAGCCAAGGTTCACATCTCTGAGTGCATTCACGTTGAAGGCCAGGAAAGCCAGAGGGGAGAGACGTTCCTCTCCCTGAGCCCACTCATGCTTAATGCAGGGGTTCCCCCTCGGCGGGGCTGGCAGCATGGGGACCTGGGGAAAAGCTCATCCCAGTTCACTGTGATGCTCTTCAGCTCCTCTCCTGCAGTGCCACAGCCAGAGCTGACACTCTGCACCCATGGAACAGGGGTCTGGCATTGCACAGTTGAGAAAGAAACCTTGGGGACATTTGGGCCCACTGCCCTTCACTCATCTGTCCAAACCATGGGTGTTTCTGTACCTGAGCTCTGAGTTCTGCCTGCCTTTGCCTGTGCCTGTCTCCTTCAGGGAAAGCTGTGCAACTCCTTTGAAACCAGAAATCTTCCCTTCTTCTGCTTGAATTGAAATGTTAATAAACCCAGCACCAATCAAACTATGAACTGAGCATTTCAAATGCCCCTTTGTTTAATTAGCATGGTCTCTCACTGCAGACACCACCAGACTGGGGTGGGAGGCGAGGGCCAAGATCACAGTGCCCAGGAATTCCTCCTCTTCAAAGTGTGATCCCTCGTACTAAATATTTTCCTGCCTCCTCCCTGCATCAGCTGCCCAGAAACAAAACATTTATGGATGAAGGACCCTGAGAACTTGCAGCATCTCCTGGGAGGGCTGCAGCTGGCAGGTTAAGCCCCTTGCATGCCCCAGGGCTCCCCTTTCCCTAGGGCAGCAATAAATAACCCTTGGTAATGGAAATGGGGTGACTGGCCTTTGCCTTGAAATCCAGCCTGGTCCCCTCCAGTGAGCATAAGTGAGTTCCCGTGTGGCTCCTTGCTCACTGGGGAGGGGAGAAAGCATGACCCCCTGTTATCAGGAGCATGCTAACCTCACAGCAAACGTGATTTCACTGGTGCAAGGGTAATGGTGGTGACGTTTGAGTGGGGAACATGGTCCCTTCCTCTCTGGGACCTAATCTAAATTGCTTTATGAGGGGTCAGTAGGTAGACCAAAGCTTGTCCCTGGAGGACAGGGAGCCAGGGCAAGGGGTTCGTTCTGTGGCATGGCAGAGCCATTCTCTGGCGTCTGGCAGGGGTATATCAAATGTGTTAAAATGTCCTTGGTGGGCTGTGGGGCTGGGCTTCCTGCACCTGCTCTCCTCCTGCCGTGCCCTGGCACATGCCCAGCATCCCCCAGTGCCACTGGCAGTCTGCGTGAGCTGTTATGCTGCTGCTCCTGTGCAGGGCTGCAGCCACAGGGCATTGCCCCACCACTGCCAAAGGGCTGCGTGGAGCAGCCTTGGCTCCTGCCTGCCCATCCCTTGTGGCTTTCTGATGTCTCACTGGTGGCATTTTCCCTCCAAAAACAGCCCATGGCCAGCAGCTGCCTCTGGTGATTGCGTCCTGGGTGCCAGCGCTCACCTCCATCCTGGCATGGTGATGTGGGAATGCCAGGGCTCTCCCACCTCCTGTGAACTTCGATGTGCCACATGTGTCCAGGGCCAGTGAATCCCCCTGTGGGCACCCCAGTCCCAGTGACACCTGCACCCTTAGGGAGTTCTGCTTGCCCCTGCAGGCACCCTCACAGCAGTGTCATGTGGCAGCACGGTGCCCAGGGACAAACTGTGCAGAGGAGAGACCCTCCTCCCTCCCAACAGTGCTCCCACCTGCCCGGGTTCCTGGGGGGCAAATCCATGAGGTGTGGGGTGGGGGAAGGCAAGGGCCAGAAGGTCCAGGCGGGTAAGAGAAGCCCCCACAGTCCACCCTGCTGGGGGAACTGCCAGGGCCCCTCTGTGCCAGAGGAAAGCTCAGATACAGTCTGGCTAGAAAGACAAATTTATTGCGACATCGGTTTGCAACCCGCATTCAACCCCCCCAGCAGTGACTCTACGATGCCCTTGACCCTGCTGTGATGCCTCCATGGCCAGGGGGCTGGTCCCTGGGGCCACAAGCCCACCCCTCCCATCCAGATAGGTTCACTGGGGCTGGGGTCCTTCTGTGCCAGGGACTGCCTGCGGGCTGGCAGCACGGAGCAGGGAACAGAAGCTGGATTCAGGGTCCTTCAAATACATAAGCCATCAGCAGCTGGCATCTCCAAGCAGTCACAGGGCTCTGGGGATCCCCAGGAAGAGAGCAGGGTCGACCTCCCCAGCATGTGAGAGGTCTGAGCACGGGTGATGCCGCCGTGTCCTCTCCTCTTACCGCGCTCCCTCGGTGCCAGCCCAGGCGCTCTGGAGAGCAGGGAGAGGTGCCAGCCTGGTTCCCACCTGCAGCCGCTACACATATCCCGTCAGGTTGTAGGAGTTGACCTCACTCTTGGTCTTCTGCACTTGGCTGACAGAGGGCTGGGGGCTCTTGCTCACCAGCAGCTGAGGCTGGTGGGTGTAGGTGGCCGCTGGGTCCCGGGCAGGGCAGGAGGTGCAGAGGATGAAGCCGCCGATGAGGGAGAGGAGGGAGGAGATGATGCCCAGGTAAAGAGCCTCCCCGAGCTCGAACTTCATGCTGTCGGGGAGCACGGGGTTGCGGAAATCCCGCAGCACCACATGGATGTTCCACACCAGCGGGATGAAGCAGAGCAGCCCCCCGAGGATGAAGACGGCGCCGCCCGCCACCGCCACCCGGTCCTTGCCCGGAGAGCCCTGGTTGAAGACAGTGCACCTCATGCCCACGACGGTGAGGAGGCAGGCGAGGGAGGACACGGCGCAGGAGCTCACCATCAGGGCCTGGGCCGCCTGGATGTCGGCAGGCAGGTTGAGCAGGGAGCTGTAGATGTCACACTGGGTGATGCCCGTGCTGTACGTGGCGCACTCCATCCACAGCCCCTTGGTGAAGCTCACGGCTGTCACGATGCTGGAGCCGATGTAGGAGCTGGTCTTCCAGCTGGGCAGCAGCGTGGCCGTCAGCGTGCCGATGTAGCCCAGGAAGGCCACGGCATAGCCCAGCAGCTGCAGCCCCATGGACACCATGGTGGGGGCTGGCTGTCACCTACCCAGGGCTCGCGGCTTCTCTCCCAGTTCCCTCCCGTGTGCTCACGTTCCCATGGCCCTGTGAGGAGCTCCGCTCGCAGCGCTGCAGCTCCACCCCGCTCCCGGGGCTGCTGGTTTTGTGCAGGGTGGGAGCTGCGGGGAGTTACCTGCAGGAGTGGAAAGCAATCCCTCACAGATTAACGATTGACCCAAGCCCGTGGAGGAGCGCCAAGCGCCCTTTCACCTCCGCTATCTCCCCAGCCAGGCTTCAGACACAGAGCAGTGCTGGCCAGGAAGGACGCCAAAGCCCTCCCCTGCACTGACGCTGCGGGCAGGGATGGAGAGCCAGCTGCTGGTGGGGGGAAAGTGCCCACATTCTTCCTGGAGGTCCCTTGCCTCCTGGGATGTCCCGAGCCAAGGAAGCCAAACACTGTTATTTGGGACTTCAGATGGTGACCCTGAGGCTTCCCCAGCCGAGGAAGGGGGATGGCACCTTGTCCCCATCTGCAGGGGCTCACCCAAGGCATCTGCAGTCACCCACAACCCACCCCAAGCTGCTGAGGCTCCGCTGGGACAACGGCATGTGCCCATCTGAGGTTGAACCATGGATATAAGCCTTTCCATGCTGCTGGGGACAACGATGGAGAGAAATGCATATGACAGTGACACCTGCATCCCCAGGACAGCCTGGAGATCCACAGAGGGCAGAATCACATCAGGACAAACCAGGCTGGCATTGCTTTGGGATTACTTCCAGGAGGCACCCCAGCTGAGCAGAGTGACCTGTCCTATGGAGGGGTGAGCACAACAGGGTGCAGCTCACGCTGGGTTTTCCCTGCCTGTGCCACCACCTGCCCACAGCCCTGCACGCGGGTGTGGGGGTTGGCGGAGGTGGTGGAGCGGGTTGGTTTGTTTTCCCTCTGCTTTGTTTCAAAATTCCTCCTCCTTTGGTGCCTTGCGAAACCGGACTGAGCCCTAGCTGCCCTGGCACCACCGCGGCCAGTGGCCTCCCTGTCACCCCGGGAATGCTCCTGGCTGAGCGTGCTGCCACCCCCCAGGGCCTCCGCTCTGCTCCCTGTCCCCCCGCTGCCACCTCCGATGCTTGGCACCAACGTTTCCCAACTTTCTCCCTCCTCTCCTCTGCACTAACCAAGCCCTCCCGCGCCGTCCCGGGGGTGTTGCTGGAGAAGAAACAGCTGGGGTGCCCAGGGTGCCGGCAGAGAGGCCCGTGAGGGCTGTGCCGGGGCTCTGCGGTACTTACGGAGGTGCTGGAGGAGCACTGCGGACCGAGGGCGGCTGCAGCCGGGGGTCACCCAGCACTGGAGGCGGCTGGTCAGGGCAGGGTGAGCAGCCGGGGAGGGGGGGGATCAGAGGCTGCAAGTTGTTTAGCTACAGCTTTGCAAAATCCACCTGCAAATCTCCGCCTGGATCAGAGGCTTATTGCAGATCGGAATTAAACCCTTTTGGCGTCGGGAAGGATTGGGGAGCTGGGATGCCTTGTTTTGCTTGTTGTTTATGAATTATCGGGGTAGGTTTTGAGTAATTGGCCCAGGACTGATGCTTGCTGACACACTTCTGGCCAGCCTTAGTGTTTGGCAGGTGACTGTGTGCCACCGACTGTGTGCCACCATCTGTGTGCCCGCTCTGGGCTGGGCTGCCCGTGTGGGGTTGGAGGGGCAGTGAAACCCCAGCAGGTTCAACTACACATGCCTCAGAGCAGGCCTGGGCTGTTGGTTCACTCTGCCTGGCCCTGCTTGTCCTCCACGGGATTTGTTGTTGTAAGACTACTGGCCCAAATGAGGAGCAAATGGAGAAGGTAATGAGAGCTGTGCTGGCCCCGTGCCCCCTCCTGCTCACCGGCTGCCACAGATGGAGAGGGGCAGGGAGGGCCCCTGGTGACAAATTGTGCTCAGAGACGAGCCGGGTCCGGCTGGCGTTTGGACAGGGGTGTTTGGATGCTGATAGCAGAGATACAACAGGGACCATTTGCTATTTTCTTTCTTTGTCCCAAACTGAAACACTCCCGGGAGCAGGAGGTGACCTGTCTGTCAGTGGCACTTTGCGTTGCGGGGTTGGGCTGGAGCTGTGGGCTGGGAGGGTTTGGGGGGCAGCGCTGGGGGCCGGGGCGTGGGGGCATCAGTCTTACACCTTCATGTCGAGAAGTTTTCTGTACCTCCCAGTGTGGTCTCAAAGTGCCAAAGGAGAGGGCAGGAAGAACGGGCTTTCCCCACTGCCAGCAATGTGGGAATGGGACCTGGCAGCTCCTTGAGACAATGGGCCTGAGCAAGACCACTGCCCTGCCTCTGCCTGGGGTCCAGTCCTGCCACCTGTCTTCCCTCCCTGTCCTTTCTCTATTATTCCACTACCTGCCTCCGGGTTGCTCTGTGCCTGCCTTCAATGCAGCCCATCCCACTGTCCTCATCATGCCCGTTTTACTGTCCCCATCACAAGCCTCCCACCTTGTCCCCATGGCATGCCCAACATGCAGTCCCATCCCATGCCCATCACGCTGCCCCAGTGCTCTCCATCCCTTCCCCACACCCCCCTCCCTTAATGTAAATGGCTACACAGAACACTTAATCATCCTTGTTAATTGTCTCTGCCCTCCCCTGTTCCCCCCCTGGGGATTTTCTCACAAATGGTGTCTAACTTTTCCCTTCTGTGTTTTGCTTTTCCACCAGAGATCGCAGCCCCTCCCCCCCCCGGCCCCCCCCCCCCCCCCCCCCAACCTTTTTGGTGTAATCTCAGCTATGTTGCTGACCAACCTAATTTTAAAAATGGGTTAGTTTGCTAAACTTCTTTTACTTACCAAGGTCAAAAATCAGCTACTTCTCAGGAGATCTTTAACTACTTTAACTAACCTCACCTCTGCTGAGATTGGCTTCCACTCCTGTTACACCTTCAGTCTTCCTCTTCAGGTCATTCTCTTGTCCAACACCTGCACACCGACACTCGTTACACGTGACGAGAAATGCACAGTTGGACTTTCATTAAAGATACTTCTGCTTTCTTGAATCTTTTTTATCCCCAGTGGCCTCTTTTCCCGCCCCCTTAGAACTGTCTGTTGAGCAAAGGAGCAGGACGTTTAAGTTCCTTCTCGAGGGTTTGTCTTTTCTGAGGTAAGAACTTGGGCGTATCTGACCTACTGCTCTGTGAGAGTCACATCAGTCTGAGGGATCAGTGGGATTCTCTGCTCTGCTAATGAGCAGCTTTGTGCATTGTTTGTGTGCACGCCAGGTGGCATGAATATGTAGTTATTCGTTGTCTTTGGAAGTTTACGCTGTACTTCCATTTGAAAAACGTTGTCTCCCGAGTTTCTGTAGTACTTCAGTGGGCATCTTAAAGAAACACTTGTGCTGTACATCGTTTCTGTTTGTGGTGCTTCCTACCCCTTGCTTGGTGGGGAGCTGGTAAAAGGGTCCTTAACTGTTCTGTCTGGCCCTGGAGGACTAGGAGGGAGGAAGAGTTGTTTTGGCCAGGCTAATTCTGTCCTCCTGTTTTTCCAAAATGCTGTCATCTGTATAGGTTGCTGTCACTGTGTTCCCTTTTTCTCCTGCTGGACTGTTTCGATTTTGTGTGTGTGTACTTGCCAATGTGATTTGGGTGCCACGTTGAAAAGGGTCAGATAATCTTGTGGTTTTTTCTGCTCTACGTTAGATAGGGAAGGAATTCAGCTGGCAATATTTCCTGCTTAGAAGGATGAATTCCTTCATCAAAACTTCTTCAGATCCCAAAGTCTATGGAAGATCATCACATCCCTGAAAATGTGCGTGATCCAGCTGGGATGAAACTGTGCAAGAGTTTGTGACTGATCAGGGAGTAAGTTAGTAAGAGAAGCAATTTAGTGGTAAAGGAGTGTGATCTTGTTAGTCCTAACAGAACTAACTCTTAGTGGGATGGTGGATGCTGCTCCTATGCTGTAATAATAATTTGAAAAAGCTGACTCCCCAAATCTAGAAAGTAAGAGTTCTTTGGAAATCCGAAGTGAAATCATGAATATCAATCTTCCCTAAAGTGTTGTGTTTGCTGCTTTCACTGAAGAAACAAACAAACAAAGACCTAAAAGACAAACTCACTTGAAATTCATCAAGTTAAGCGTTAAAACTTGATTGTTTGCTGGATTGATTCCAATCTTGTCTCCTGTATATTTTGCGACAGCTATACTGAGAAATCTATGAGATGGAATTTGTGCAAGGAACAAAAATGCTCTTTTAATTTTTTTTTGGTAGAAACTCATATTGCACAGTTAACCACATAGTTATAAGATTTTAACTATATGTAGCTTTGTAACAGCTCATTGGCTGATAAATGAAAAGGAATTCAGAGCTGAGTAGAATACAGACAAGCAGAAAAACTGCTCACAGTTTCTGGTTTCTTAAGTCAGAGATTATATTGTCAGATTTTTTAAATACTCAGAAATGATGCTGTGTAAACCCTCATCTGCTGAGTCCCTCTCCTTTTATATTTGCAACAGACAGTGCAGACTTGGCAAGGATTTGTCCAAAACAAAATGCTAATTAAGATTTCCAGTCTGCTAACGAGATGAAGTTTAATAGGTTCTTCAGGCAAAAAGGATAGGTTCTGTCCTAATGCATTATATTTCTGAACTTGCAATTTATTCAGTAATTAACTTTTCTTGATGACAATGAAAATTATAGCCTTGCGCATGCAAAATTCATTTTTGTCTTTACTAAATGTACAAAACACATGTGAGTACATTGTACAAGGGATTGGATGAGTGAAATTCTCAAAAACTTGGGGGAGCATAATATTTGAAGCTATTCCATTATTAACTCTATCAAACTATATAGCTGATGTGCTTTATGACAGAGCAGCTTATTAAAGTGAGTACTTGGAAGGAAAACCAGAAAGTGCAGAAATGTTGTCAGTGAGTTTCTTGTTGGTGTTTCCTTATTTGTTTCAGAGGGATAAACCCAGAATGTTTTTCCTTCTTATAACATTTCATAGAATTTTCAACGCTTCTGTCATTTCCTTTCTTCATCCTGACGAACTGTTTATTCCAGCTCTGTTGTATTTAGTTCACGTTGGGCATAAAATGCTAAAAGTTGCTACTGAGTTACTCAGTGGGGGAAAGCTGACCCTCAGGTAGCTAACAACTTTCCTTGAGTCCCCAGAGTTCCCTGAGTTAGCAATACACTCTTTATTCAGTGTAATACCTGTACATATATTCCCATTATATGTCAGCTTAATGCGTGCCAGAAGTACCTGGAAAAAACTGCCGTTTTTCCAACACAGCACCCAAAAATGGGTGTAAACTTAAAATCCCCCTTCCCTCATGTAGGAGTCTGAAGTTAAAAACAGAAGCACTAAATGATTTGTAACAGGTATTTCAATATCCAGAGGTTCATTAAAGTTTCAGTGCTGATCTATGAAGAACAGAGTTTATTAGCAATGAAAGCATTGGCAACATCTTCAAAGCACAGCACAAATATTAACTTGGTTTTGTTATGTAATATGTATGCGTGTGTAAAATGATGCATAGGTGAGTTATCTATCACACACCAATTTTTAAAGGTGTTTGAGCTTTTTATGCCTCAGGGAGTGGCTTAAACAACATTATTGTTCTTGGCTGCTGATAGCTGCAGTCACTTCCAAATGGGAATGCATTGCTCTGTGTGAGGAACTCTGTCTGAGGAGCTCAGATCTGATAACTTTAATAGCACTAGTGCCCCATTTCAGGAAATTGCCCATGTGTCATTAGGTTCCATATTGCTGGCACATTTTTATACTAAAATAAAACTAATTGAAAGAATATGTTGCCCGAACCGTGTTCACATTTGAAGTCTGTTATTTTGATTGTCGAAGGGATGGATACCCCAAGAGCTTTTAAAATCATCCTGAGAATCTTCGTTTATTCTTTGTGTGTCAAGCTGATACTTCATTTCAGAAACTGCAGGATACCCACAGCAAATATCTGATGGACAGTCAGGCTGACCATCTGGTTTTAAGCTGTTAGACCAGTTTATGTCAGTATGTTATTAGCAGAAAAATAAAGGTTAACCCTCTACAGCAGCCTTGCCCTCACTGTGATCCGTAAGACACTGTGTGTGTGCAAAAAAAACCCAACAACAAAAAACCCCTCCAAATTGTGTATTGCAGAACTGGAAATTGAAATAGATGTAAAAACATTCCCTGATTCTGTAGCCTGTCACTGATCTAATTTGAACCCAATTTCTGGCAGGGGCGACTTTGGGAATTTATAAATGCTAGATAAGAGCATCACCAAATGAAATCAGAAGGGGAAAGAACTAAATGTTGCTTATCTTCTTGATGGACTTGGCATTTTGTACAAGTTCATTACAAAAGTGAATTTTCCTTCAAACAGATGTTAATTTTAATCCAGAAAAGTTTCTTTAGTAGTGATGTCCACCATTTGGAACAAAACCATTCCAAAATGATTATGCCACCTTATTGCTTAGATATCCTCATATATTTCTTGTTATTCTAGTTGAGTACTACATTCAGACAGAGGTTGCCAATAAAGTTTATTGTAGGAGCTAAGTGTCAATATCTGTAGTACCCCCCGCCTAGGGTGCTTGTAATTAAAATGCCACAGATAGTCTGGGAGAAGCATGAAAATTTGATGGCAAATTGATTTCAGGTTCATCTTGAAATTTGTCCTCAGCTGGACTCAATACTGCTGGCAGACATTGGATGGCTTTTGTCAAAAGGGTTTGCTGGGATGAGACAGAGATGCCTTGATCTGAATATTAAATACAGTGCTCTGCTTATGACAGTTTGCTTAGTGCTAACACGTTCCTTTTTGTATACACTTTATTGTGTGGGGAATGTTTAGGGGGGCACCACTCTATTTCCCTTAAGAAAAAAACATTGCTTACAAATATTTTGGCAGGCTAAAGAGCTGACTTACACTATTAGCTTCAAACCTAGACACAGAGCTTCAAAACTTCTGAATTCTGTAGATATTCCTAAGATTCAGCTGAGCTGCACAAAGGAAAAAGAAGTCTGCTAAGGCAATAGTCAAAATTTGTGGCAGTGGTGGTGTTGCAGGAGGGAAATCATAAAGTAATCTTTTTTTAAAAGATAAAGCTCTTTTTTTTTTTTATTTAAGTAGTTTCATTTATAGAGGAAGTACCTGGAACAAACATAAAATACCTTTTCTGCTGTCAAGTTAGGATCTTATAGTAAGGCCAGTATGGACCTTTATTTTTGCAGATCGGTGCTTAGCTTTGGCTCTGCTAAGTACTTCAACGATCTTATGATGAGAACTGGTTATTTTCAAGTGTTTTACAAAATGTGAACACTGGTCTAAGTTCACACAAAAAAGAAAAATGCTATTTATTTGCCTTTGCTTATACTTTGGTTCCTCAAAAACAAACCAGCCAACCCTTGGCCTCTGGGACAGCTGTACAGACACAAACACAGCAGTGACAGTAGTGCAGACATGACCAAAATATTTGTTTTTCCTTAACTCCCTGATGCTGACCCTTTTAGTTGAAATGATAAGAAAGGGAAGGTGAGAGAGCCAGTGGGAAAGAAAGGGAGAAATATCACAGAATAAGAGTGGCTCCCAAGGGCTGTTGGGCTTCCACCTGTGGAAGGATGAAGTGGAAGCTTATCACGACTTCCTGGCTTGGGCATCTCCACTTGAATTGGCACAGCACTTCCATAATTATTGTAGCAGATTTTTCCGTCCCTTCTTTTCACCTCAGTGTTGTGCCAGTATGTGGACAAATACTGAAGTGGTATAAAATGTTGTTTAATATAAAAACTTTGGTAGCTTCTTTATATCTTTCTAAATGACGCAGTCTTTTGCAAAACTGAAAAAAAAAATAGATTTTGGACTTAGAAGGAGGTCTTTTTGTTCTACTCCTGTGGGAAATGAACTGGTGTCATTATGAGGAAAATTAGGCCTGAGAGTGTAAACTTGTCATTTTGCTTCATTTTGATTGTTGAAATACCTGAATTGTTCACTCTAAGCATTTGATATTCTGTCTTATCCCTTCTTCTCCCTGCGATATTTAAAACTAAAAAAATCATCACATGGTGCACTAGAAGGAGACTTTCTTAGGTGCCTGAGATCCAAACCCAAGTATCTGATCTCATTTCAAATGGTCAATTTATTTCCTCCTTTTCCTGACACAGGTGAAATTGTGTTTTTATTTCCAGCTATGATAGATTTGTTCGCTCGGTAAATATTATATGGTACAGGAGTCTTTATTTTTTCATATAATCTTTGTTTACAAAGTCAATACAATCACTTGGAAAATATGTAGCAAACACTGCAGTATATTAGAATCTTGTGTATTGTGTTTGCTGTGGGTACAAATTCAATACAGCAACTCTCCAACAATTGACATGTCAAGTAATACATCAACCGTTGGTATATTACTTTTTGCTCATCCTATTACTACTTATCAAACCCAGCTCACCACCCACACTCCCCTCCTCATTAAGGACTCTTGCTTTAGGAGACAGAGCAGACTCAAGTCTTGCTGATGTTAAGTGCTGTTTCTCAGAAGCCTTGGCAGAGATGTCACGCTTGGAACAGAACTGGGTCCTGTTGATCAGGGGCAAAAAATGCACAGGGGCAACTCTGAGGTTTTCCATGGAGAAAATTATTCTTTTAGTTTACTTGGAGGAAAATTAATTTAAATGGAGCAGTTTCCACAGAAAAAAATAGTTTTCTGTGTATAGCAGCGTAAGTGAAAGGAGACTTCTGCATATTTTGAACTAACTTTGCTGTTACTTCTGCCACTGGACTTTTCCTGCATATATGTTTTCAGCCTTTTCCCTGAATTGTGAATTATCTTGTGTGCTGTGCAAAATAGAAGAAAAATGGATTGTATACGTGAATAATATCAAGTGACCTTCACTCTGCTCCCGACCCAGGCTTTGACCTGTTTGAGTGACTTTAGCCTCTCAGTCTTACCTATCTATGACTGGAAAGCACATCAATTATACTTTTATATTTTTACAAATTCATAGCTGAAAAGCACTGAGTGCTTAATATTACTCTTAAATACGAAGTTTTAACTGATTATCTTTTTTGACCATCTTTCCCACCTGCTTGTTCTAAAGGTTTGTCCACTGCATTAATCATTTAGATGGTGTTATTACTTTCCCAAGGCATGAAGTTCTGTCAGGTCAGTTAGTATATATACTGTGATGAAAACCCATTTTATTTATTCTCTTTTTTTGACTGCTGACAGGACTGTTCATGCCTTCTTGCATTCATTGTTCATGCCTGCTTGCAAAACAAGTGCCAAGAGGTGACATTTGTTCTGGAGCTTGGAGTCGAGCTGTATTTCATCTTGTCCGGTGTTATAGCACGTTTAGAATTCACTGTATAGTGAGACGTAAGGATGATACTAATATGACATATATTTATTAGAGGTAAAAGTAACTTTACTTTTGTTTATGTTATTGTCCTCCTTTCATCTTCAAAAGTGACAGGGAAAGGGGTCTGGCAGGTCTAGGGAAGCCAGAACATTAGGCTTGCCACCAGATTTGATCAGTGCCTGTAGTCGTATGGAAATGGGCATTTTGAGTACATCAGGCACAACTGAACAGCATTTGTTTGATGGCACAGTTTCTAGAAAGTGGCTTCTATTTTGGTGACTTCACAGTGTCAGAATTAGTCTACTGGTTGATCCAGGTTGAAACACTTCTACCACCACTGAAGGCCATGATTTTGCAGTGTATGTTTGTTTAGAAGGTATTTAGGATAACTGTCTTTTTCCAAATCAGTCAAGAGTATTTGCATCAAAACTTTAGAAGGAAATATGTGTTGTATCTAAGGATACTTAGGTTCTTTTTCAACTGCTACAGCTTTCCCATGTATCTCTCAATTGCCTGTCTTCATTCTAATCCCATCTCTTTCAAATCCTGTGAGGTAAAAAAAGAACAAAAATACCTAAAGACGGAGTGGGATGGATGGTTAATAACTGGCAGAATGAATAGATATTATTTACTGTTTTATTGCTATGATTAACTGATACATGGACATGACACAGTAATAATTTGGAAAGTCCACCTCTATATGGCTCTACGTTGGATACTGAGCAATAGGAAGGATCAAAAATGTTTACAAAAGGTTTTTTTTTTCCCCCCAGTCATCTACTGTTATCCCCAATAAATCTTTGCATTCATCCTTGTGATATTTTCTTACAGAACAGCAATAATTAAGCTATCCAGTGCTCTTTGAATACAATCTCATCACTCAGTATACGATGTCATTACTATCTTTGAGTCCCTCCCTGCCTTCAAGAGCTATTACGTGACCTCCAGATCTCTCTTAGACTCCATGTATTACCATTAGAAGACATCCACGCTGGGAAATCACTCTGTTCCTGTTTTTGATTAATATTTTATCAGCCACGAGAGGAAATGGTATTCTTTAGCAACACTAATAAGTAATTGAGCAGATGAGATGCCCCTGCTACTTTGAAAAAGTGGTATGTAGAGGCTGTAAAAGAACAGCTTTAGATATGACATAAGATACTAAATGGAAAAAAAAAAACCCAGAAGGTGCTGTCTACAGTGAACAGTCAGTAAAAATATCAGCAGAAAATGAATAGTTAGAACGTCATTTTTAGCAATAGGTTGTCAAAAACATGGTGAAAGGGTCTCTTATTCAAATTGGTGTTCAGAATATATTTTCACAGAAGTGATTGATCCTTTGGCTTTAGATAAATTTTAAAGAGAGTCAATGAAAACCACATACAATAGACAGAGGAAACTGATAGTTAAATAAAGAAGCTGTTTTAAAGGCTTTTCCAGCTGCTGGTTGGAAACATTGGGCACTATGCTATCAACAAATATTTAGGACTAGCATTTTAAATGCTTATTAGTTGCTCCAGAGTTATGTGTATGAACTGAAGGAAGGGGTTAGTGGTTTGAGCAGTTGTTCTTTCCTGTAATTAATCCACTCGACAAATCTCTTGGCATGCCTCTTTTTTTGCTGGCTCTGACAGAAAGTCTTCATTTAATGTTTTATTTCATTTTACGATATTTTCCTGGCTTCCTGGGTCAATTTTTCATGAATGGAAAAGGTAAATTTGAGAGAGGCTGTTGCATCATTGGCTCGTAGAGATTCTATTGATTGATATACTCGCAAAGAAACACCCGTGATGAATCATTTTATACCAAAGTGAACAAAGAGACAAGGAAAAGATGTCTTAGGCATCTAAGATTCACTGTTTTTTCCCCCAACAGAAATATAAGCTTTTATGCTCTTATTGGAAAGGATATTGTAGAGAATGCTGGCAGTACAGTCGTGCTGATGTTGGTGTGCTGAGTTAAGACCTCTGTCATCCACTATTTATTTTGTTTTGAAACCCTGCAGGAAATTTCCACGCATGTGATGCTGCTGTCTTTGTATACTCTTGATGCAGTCCTTTGGGTACTTATAACCAGGTATTAATTTTAAATCTTAAGTTATAAACTAGTGATGTTGTTCCCAAAACAGTAGAGGAGTATGATGCTCAACAGTGAATCCGTTAGTCCTTGTGGTTTCAAGAGCACTTCTGCCTGGAGGGCGCATGAGAAGTTACTTGTTTTGAGTTTTTAAAATCTGCAGGCCTTAACCGAGATTGCAAACAAGAAATATGAAGTAATGGATTAACTATCTAGTTGTATTAATTAAATAATGCATATAAAATATGAAGAGTTATTAAAAAAACCCTAGGAATTACTATTACTTTATTCCCCAAAGTGAGAGAGATGTTTGTATGTGTGTGTATGGGGACTACTCTGTATCTTAATGCTAGGATTAATGCTAAAATGGACGTTATGAATTAATCATGGGATTTAATTTACCAGAATTATTTTTTTGGCATTGAGCCCCTGTAATTAGCATCTTAAATACGAGTGTTTTTGGTGATCTTTATGACAGTCAAAGCAAAACCTTCTGCCATTAATTCCTTGAGAATTGTTTAATAGGCAAGAACTAATTTTGCATCTAGACTTGAAAATGAAATGGGTTTGTTTAATGCGATGGGTGATAATGGCCTCCTTGCGTGCAGGTTGTTCTCATTTCTGTGAGATGTGAAGGTTTAACATTCACTCTGAAAGCTTTGGGGAAGAACTTGGGCAGAAGGAGGAAAGGGTTTGGTTTTTATTTTCTTCCACGTGTTTTGTGTCCAAGCGGGAAGTTTTGTTCAAACACAATCATATTGGGTTAATCACCATGTGACTTCAGTGCTTAGATGCCAAAAGTCAGGTGTGTTCCAGGCTACAGGTATGAGCTCAGATATCAGCTGGTCTCCTTGAAGGCAGGTTCGAAGCAGGGGATGAGGCTACCAATGAACAGAACATTTTGTTGGCTTATTATTCCAGTTGATCTCTTCAATCTCTTTCATTCAAATTAAAAACAAATCACACGTGAATCTGTCTTCTCAGAATGGCTTTTCCTCGCTAAATATTTAGCCAAAGATGGAAATCATTCAGTTATCCCATCTACATCCCTACTGCCCACCTCAGATGCACTCAGCAGTTTCTTTTCGTCCTTTGGAGTTTGCCAGCTGTGTGCTGTTGGCTTCTGAGAGCTGGAAACCGTCATTCTGGTGGCAACCAATAGCAACTCGATAATATATTTTCCCATTCTCTAACAGTTAATAGAAAATGAGAGGCTGACGGGGTTATCCAAGTGACAAGTCCTGGCTTTCCATTCGGTTCCCCTGGGTAAATTGTACTTTGTGTTATGCAGGTGCACCTGAGTGTCCAGCAGTTTTAGGTCACAATCCTCACCTTGCCACTCTGAATTTGCCTACAAGGAAGAAGGGCTTGCTGGCACACTTGGCGTGGTGGAAAGAATTATCCACTGCTGAGGGGGGGACGTTGGCACAGCATCTCAAGAACAGGAGTTTTAATTCTGACCAGGGTAAACTGCTTCTCCAGTTTTTCCCCACTGAGACCGTGTGTGTCCCCAGACTGGGAGATCCCTGCCGGAATGACTCCCCTGGTTGTGAGCTGAGGGCATTTGTGCATGTTGGAGCAGGGCTGTGAGTACCCAAGTGGTGTGAGCAGAGGCCTCGAGTGCTGACCCATCCTGTTCCATTGCTCTGCTCTGCTGCTGCTTCTCTTCCCTGAGCTAAGCTGTGTTTATTTTCAGCTCTTTGGAGGGGACCAGCAGGGCACAATGAGATGCTCTTGCTCTCGCTCTTCCAGACTTTCCTCCCTTTTAAGCTAATTTTCCTTTTATTGGAGTAATTAGGAAAGGGCTTTGATCACGAGTTCAGTCTTGCTCCGAGTTCAGAAACAAAGTAAGATGTGCTTGGATCGTGGGGATTCGTGTGCATCCCTCAGATATAAATGGTAAACAGTGCTTCTTTACCCCATCTCTCATAGGCATGCGAGAACTGACTTGCAAGCCCTTAGTCTGAGACTGCAGTGATTTCATTAGCCAGAAGTGTAATTGCATTATGAGAAGAAACAGCGGTCTCTGATTTCATGACCTCCTCTGTTTTCTCCCCAGTGTGCCATAATCTAGATAAGTCTAGGTTTAGGTTTGGGTTATTTATATATTTAAAAATAATGTGATCTCTTGCAGCCGTGAATTGGGCATGTTGAAGAAAATTAATCAAGATAACTCACGAGTTTGATGTTTGTGCTGCTTTCAAATGGAATCTTTTATTTTTTTTTAATTTTACTATACCTTTAGCTATGATTTCTGTCAGAATTACTGGAAGGAGAATTAACAAGAACAATAGATGAGAAAAGAATTATACTTCCCATTGTTATGAGAGAGAATTGATTAGTTGTAGTTAATTGGTGTGGTTTTTTTGAGTTGTAACTACACTACCCTGTGGTGCTACACACCAGACTATCACCAATGACTGTCAGGGCTCTGTGGGATATTGATGGAATGTATCGCAGACACTTTCCTTTCCTTTAACAGCTTTTAAATTTCCTATTGCCTTTCAATAGAATGACATGGTACAATGAAATACATAAGCATTCACTTTTTTATGAAATCCTTGCCTATTGTAAATTAATAATATTTTAAATGTAATTTCCCTAGCTTCTATTGGAAGTGTATAGTGTTTGCATTTGCATGAGCATCCAAGAGGTGTCCAACTGTGTGAGTTAGTTTGGACATCAATCTGGTGGAATAGTGTTGCCTAAACAGAAGATTTTTTTTTCATACCAAATTTGGCTTAGATTTTGAAAAGAGCAGGTCATCTATAATTGATACCAGAGGCTGTGGGAATTATGCTTAATTGTGAAATGTTCAGTAACTACTTTTGAAAGCTGCAAAGTACATTTTGGGTTGCTGTGGGCCAAATTCTAACACCATTATCTTGCAGAATGACTCTCCTGCCCGAGTGCTGCTACCTAAAATTGAGGTTCTATCCGAGATACATCAATTATTTTTGTAAATGTGTTTGTTGATATATATATATATATCAGTGCAAGAGGATCTTCAGTTGCTTAATTTAAAAATATGTAGCTAAGTATAAGATTTAAAATATTTGAGTTTATATTCATCTTAATGATCTCACGGAAAAAAATCCTTTTTACATTCCAAAGAATTAGAAATCAGAGGCAAGAGCGTGCCGGGGTTTCCAGTCCCTGTTAATTATTGATGAAAAGTACTGAGCAAATACCAAAGCAAGAGGAAAAACAGGTTTAATGTCTTTGTCCCTAACCTGCAGCTGAACCTCCTGTGGTTGCAATTGCCTGACTCTTACAAAGTTGGTTGGGGCAGTTCTTGGTTTGGGCATCTCCCATGAAGACCTGAGCATCTGTTGCTTGTTGCTAAAGTGATTTTATCCAGACACAGGTACTCAGTGAAGTCTGAGGTTTTATAACCAGGATTTTGGCTTTCTGCACTGGTTATTTCTCATCCCTTTTTGAGAGCAAGGTTACTTGCTCTATGTCCCGGACTAGTTCTTATTTTGGTTTATTGAATGTACCCTGGGATTCTTTTTTTAACCTGAATTTTTCAACAGGAGTAGATACTCTTGATTTTCAAAAGCCAGAGTTCATTATGTCACTGAAACCTTTTTAACATCTGTTTACTTCTGCTCATTCTAGAGTACTGCATTTGAGATGATAACTGGCTTGAAAAAGAGAATTCTGGGCTACAGTCTGACAGGAAGAAGCAGTCTGTTCAGGACATGCTTTATGTTTGTTTGATGGAGAATGGGACCATTCTTGATAGACTGTTTTTTAGTTGATTGAAAATACAGATATTTTGTGTCTATTTATATTTTGAATCTTTATTAATAAAGCACAAGTTCTTAGGTGCCTGCCTGTAGCTCTCAGGATTCAGTAACCTGTTAAAAATAACTTTGGTTTCGTCTCCAAAGCAGTGCATTGACATGCAAGTGTGGACTGAAGTGTGTGCACCAATGCTGTGTCTGCACCATTGTAATGAAGATGAAATGACTGTAATGATGACCTTTCTGTGCCTTTTTCTATACCATGCCCTTCTCTTTAACTGAACACCTTTCAAATGAACATGTTCTGAACTCTTGAACTGTTCATTCTGTTCACTGAGCTTATTGCTCAATCTGCAGTTTATCATTATGTGTCTCCAAAGACTTTGTGTTTCCTTATATTTGACATCTAGATGGAATTTTTCATAACCCTTTACTAGTCATAAATTGGATTGTTAGGGGATTAAGTTAATCTTGTTTCTTTATGGTAGCCTCAGATTTTTTTTTTAAGCCCTAATTTAGAGAGGTTTCTGTATTTGTTACTCTCCAATCTGCAAGAATGGAAAAACCTTTATGCCATAAGATTCTGTATTGCTGGAATTATTTATTTCTGCTCATTTTGAAGGGAATCGTACCTAAGAGGTACACTTGAAAAGTTGTTTTGTCATGTTTTTCTCATATTACTATTTCTTCCCTTCTATCTAAATAGCAGCTTCTGAAAATGACCCAGAGCAGTGCATCATCAGATAAGCAGTGTGTCTGTGCACAAAGTGCAGAAGAATGTGTATTTTTCTCTTGTTCCACTGGGAAGGGAAATAGGAAAAAATGACTTACCACTTGCAGAAAATTGTTATGCTGTGTTAGTCATACCGTAGCTTTTGCGTTCTCTTTTAGAAGGTACTCCTAGCAATTTATGTACTTTTTATTAACCAATTAACAGCTCATATTAAAAATGAAACTAGGGTGACAAAACCCCACATATTTTTAAAGAGCGTTTTGGAGCTTTTTGTTGTCTAGGAGTAATGTAGCAGGTAATACTTTTTTATTTAATTAATTTGAAGAAGTTTTTATAAGACATTTTGAAAATATTCTGTAATATAAACTCTGTGATAAATTCAAACAATAGAAAATAATTTCTGATTTCCTAAGAACTATTAGTATTAGAGAATACTGCTTTGTATCAAGGTAGTGGTGTCAAAATCCTCAAAATAGTAAGATGATGCATATCACTAAGATCAGTCATTAAAGCCAGTTTATAATATGCAGAAAGCATAATATTTGAGGCATAGGTTAAGGCTAAAATTTTAATATTACTTGTATTTAAGCAACACACATTTATTTCTTTAACAAATAAATCTTTTTAGCCTTCTTTATCCAAAAGGCTGAGAATTGTCAGGCTGGTTGTAGAAGATGAAAAATCTTGAGTTGTTCCTTGACCTCTTTTATGATCCCTCCATCCCTAAACTCCATCAATGACTTGAACTCTGACACTGAGAATGGCGAGATGTAATTCTTCATCTCAATGTCATAAATCCCCACATTCTGCTCTGGACATTTCCAACTTTTATTTTTGCATCCAAATGTGGTTCATGTCAGCTAGCATCATACACGAAGGGTGAGCCTCTCAGAAGCTCTTAGGTTGTTCTTATTCCATCTCTAGTGAAATCTTTGTAAAAACTTTAATGCTATTTGACCATTTTTTCTGCATATTTTCTCCTGATTTATTCTTTTTATTTATCGAGTGATTTGTTTTCAATGCCACCCAAACCACCCCCAAAACTTTTAAATATGATTTTAAAAAACTTCACATAATGAAGGTTATAATTGCCATAACCTATTTACGCAGATGCACCTATGCAGAGTTATTAGAGACAGTGGCAAGGCACAGGATTGCTTTAGGAAATCAGTACTGGCAGCTGGGAAATGAGGGATGTGAGGCAGAGAACAAATGGTTCTGACCAGGTGAGGATAAGAAAGTGTCCCATGATTATCAGAAGCCATTTCAGCCTTTGTTCTAGGCCAGCAGAGGAAGGGTGTGGGCTGAAGACTATGGCACTCTGTACTTTGTCTCCCTGCCTATTTGATGCTCTGTTAAGGTAGAGAAAGATATTACTCGCTGATATGTTAGATACTTCATTTTTAAATGATCATAAATTTTTGCTGGCACTTAATAAGAATAGGTTTACAGTGCAGAGGAAAAGCGAATATACCAAATCAGGAGAACACTTAGGGAACAGGAGACATTATTTTACAAAGAAAGTCTGAAGAGGGTAGGATTGCTTATCTGGGGCCAAGCATTTAGTACATTAATAAATAAATATAATGTTAACAAAAATAATGCAAAATGTCTATAAATAATCCTTTTCAGAAACAGTCCTTTAGCTGAGTACTACTTCCAGAACTAGCCATTTTCAGAGAAAAATCTTTATTTTACAGTAGAGCACTGACTGGTTAAATCCTTATGAGTCCTGTCCATCTCTGGTTTTGCCTGTTTACACCAGGGGCAAATGATATGTTTATTTTGGAAATGTAAACTTGTTAATTGTCTTACTACACTTTTCCATCAGCCCAGCTGATGATAGCGTTTCATGACTGTATTTCTCAAAATTTAGGTTTAGAAGACACTTGTGTTTCAGTTCTGAATCCTGTAGAGACTTCTCATATTACTAATATGAAACTAACTGGCATTCACTGTTTCCAAAGCAGTTTACCGCTGTGACATTAATTTACAGTACTGAGCGCTGTGGAAACTTTCATCAAACTAAGAAGTTAGTTTTGATTTGTTACAGCACACAGTGGGTGTTCATGGCATATGTTTTTATTTAATCCTTCAAAGAGTTTTCAGGAAATAGCAGCTAGCATGTGATGAAATAATATCAAGAGACATTACCAGCATTTTAACATTATACGGATCATTATGCTTGGTACATTTTGGAATTATGCTACGTTGTACTTGTGGTTTCACTTTGTTCTTCCAAGCCTCGTTCTGCTTGGTCTTGTGAAACAACACATGGCTGGAACGAAGCACAGTGGAGCTAGTAAGAGTCCTGTCTTAACTTGCAAATGATTGAGCAACTCCCTCAAAAGATGTTTTGGGGTTTAGAGGAAAGGCAGAGTTCGAAGCGGTTGGAAGGAACGTGGAGGAAACGGCTCTCCTTCAGTCAGGAATGCAGCAGTTCTGCCATGCACGTTCTGCCTTGTAGCAAAGAGTTGCTCCCTTGGTATTCTGTGATTTCATTTGTGACTTCTCGTTGAAGTGTGGTATGTCTCGTTAATGTCTTGTAAAAAGGGAAGGAAAGATAGTACATGAAGACCGGTAATTGCTGATGTGACAATTACATGGACCCTCTCTTGGGATTCCCTTGTAGAAGGTTCAGCATTAGAATAAGGAAAAGGTTATGAGTAAACGGTTTGAAAGCTTTTCTTTCCTGTATTCTACTGCAAAACCCGTTGATGGTGCCACCCCATAGCTTGCTCTCAAAACTCTTCTGAGTGAGAGAATTACTGGTGCCCACTGTGGGATCTGTGATGATGATTTATTCCGTGTATTTTTAGAAATTTAACGGAGGCACCTTGGGAAAGGTCTTCCTCTGTGGTTATTTAGCCATAAAGACAACTGAGCACATCTGAGATTCGTACGCTTTAGTTAAGTGTGTGAAAGAAAGTAGACTGAATATGGACCACTTCTTCGACAATATAGTACCAGAGATTTGGGGATGTGATTTCTTTACTTTCTCTCTGACCACTTGTCATTCCTTCATTTTCTTCATTACTGGGGATGGCTGGTGTGACATCCTTGGTTTCTGGGTTTCAATGGCAAAAAACCCCCAAAAACTCATTACACACATGGAGTTCTTTCCTCCACACCAAGGTTTTCAAACATCTAGTGCAGCTTCTGTGGTTTTGTGCTTTGTTTTTTTAATCAAATATCTCATATGTTCCCCACATGACTTGGGTAAGTGGGTAGGCTCGTCTACATACCCAGTAGAAATATTCACAGACTTTATCAACAGCTCAGTGAACAAAGGCAGACTTTCCTTGAAGCAGTGTATGGGCAATTAGCAACCTGGAAAATGCACCTTTGGATGACTCTACTAAGAGACTGAGTGTCTGTAGTTGTTACAGGTGTTGGAAGCTCTTAGAGCTCAGGTGGCACTAGACCGAAAATTATTTCAAGGTAATCTGTAAAATAAATTGTGTTTTAGTGTTTCATGCCTTACATACACTGAGATGCTTAAAGTGTGCTTTGGATCATATAATCTCTATTACTTTTACCCAGTGTATGACATTGATTTGCTAACAAGATGGGCAACAGGGTAAATGCATGTGCTGTTTCCTTTCAAGATTTATTTTGATTTTAGAAAGAAAAGTAATTTTTTTTTTTTTTTTTAAATGGGGAACTGGTAGGTGGGGTGTTTGAAGCATCCTTGTACTTAAAAACCAACCAAGCAAAACAGAAAGAAGAGACTGAGAAAAAGGTGTGTGTGGGGGGGAAGGTATGGTGTGAATAGGAGTAGCTGTCTGAAATTCTATGATCTGAGTTTAGCAGCGGGTCAGATTAGATGGCCACAGAGAGCCTCTTTTGGCCTTAACAACAATAAATTCTGGAAGCACTGCAGGCTTCCCAGCACTGCAATTTCACTGTGAGCCGAAGAGGTGAAAGGGTAAAGCCTCCATGCCCATTCCCTGCCTCCCCAACAGCCTGAGCCTGCCTGGTTCCTGTGATGTGAAAAGCTGCCTGGTTGGAGCTGAACTGAGACGGTAACTCAAGGCACAGCAGCAAAATTACATCTGCTGTGTGGTGATCACTTCTGGTCGCTGGCCACTCCTGGTGTACTCAAGCTAATAACAAGGAAGGGAGTTCTGTGTCCCACGGCTGATTCCATGAACTGTTTTCTTCATGGTACAGATGGTGAATAATGTATTTAGGCAGACTTTTCAGCATTTTACTTCTCCTTACAGTGGTCTATTGGGTTTCCAGTTACTGAAAAACTTGTTTCTTATCACCTCTGTTGTTTCTTTCTGTTTTCCTGGCCATGCCAAAAATCAGACGTCAGCTTAGTCCTGTGCCATTACTCCTTTCAAGGGAAAAGATCTTCACTTTCACTCCTGCATATCCTGCCAGTCATTCTGTCACATTTTCTGCTTTGCTGATACTTAGCCTGTGCTTAAAACATTTTGGGCAGAAAGGACTTTTTCAGAGGGAAGAGTTTTGCTTTTTTAAACATGTCACTCCCATATGTGAAATTGTATATAGCAGCAAGACCGTATCTTGACAGTCTGAAATAGTAACTGACTGCAAGCTGTAGGAATGATGTTTTTAAATGCCATCCGGAGATGCTGCTCCCAAAAGAGAAATCCCTCACTCGAATTTTAAGTTTTCTGCCACTTGGTGCCGCACAAGTTGGGAAAAATAAGCAGAGGTTGGAACTTGGGAACCCCATGAACAGTTCCTGATGTGTTTAAGCAGTGATGAGGCTGCTGGCTTGACCTTTGTGCTGAGAATAGCAAATAAAAGTAAAGATTAAAGACACTGTTCAGGAGAAAGCAGGGGTTTGGTTGGTTCTAGGTTTAGAGCTCTTTCTCCAAATCGAAAACAAAACCTGTTTGGTTTGTCTTTCATGGGACAGGTGAGGTTACTCTGATGGTCTGTCAGCTTGGTCTATTACTTTTTTTTTTTTTTCAACCAAATGATTTTGTGTAATAACTATAATGTTAATGGAACTATATGTTATGGTTGAGTTAAGATTTGTCAGTTTGAAAATAAACGTCTTGGTTTCATTTGGGCATTTGCCTCTCAGCATCAGTCCGTTAACCTGTCACACACTATAATTTCATTAAAACCATCATTTAATTGTGAGTTAATGTACAGCTATCTTTTATAGAAGACCTTTGCATACTGCCTGAATAATTTCAATACAAATTTTCAACTGATATGACAGAAATAATAGGAAACACTAAATGCCCTCCAAACCCCCGTTTTATGAATTCAATACTGAGAAATAAGAGACAACACCTGCATTGCTGTGTCACTATAACAAAGAGACAGCTTTTCAAATTATAGTAAAAGGAGAGAATAATGATTTAGGTGTATATGTGTTATAGCTTTGTCTGTGTGTCTCATACCTGCCATGTTGAGATGTGCTTCATATGTGATTCGGAAAAGTTTCTGTTATTAAAGGAAGGGCAATGCAGACAGTGTAAGTTCTATAAAAATAAAGAAAGAATTAAAATCCACGTGCTAATAACTGTAGTGCCAGTCTCAAATAGACTTGTGCTTCACATATGAGATATACAGAACTTATTTCAAAATAAATTCGGGCTAACATTCTGCCTGATTGAAACTTTGAAAGCCGTGTTAACATGTTTATTCAACTGGCACTCAAAAGCTTTTAAACAGAACATCACTTTTTTATGTTATTCATGATAATGTAATTCCTGCCTTTACTCTCTTCAGGGTTTCACATTAAGTCATGATATGCAGTTCAGGGAGATTTGGATCGTCCCTTAATCATAGTATCTGTGCTTTTGTGTGCCTACTTTTGTCCATCTCTTAAATCAGTCACTTGGCAGCAGCAGAGATCTGGGGATAGTCCAAGATGTTTGACTGAAGAGGCCTTATTTATTAAACTGGTTTCTTACTACAGTATATATGGATTTGTGTAATGTGTGGCATGCTGAAAAGGAAGTGATAGAAATATTAGCATAATCATTAAATACGATCCTCTTAGCGTTTCCACTGGAAACATAGGGATGGATAAGTATAGTGAATGATGACATATGTTTAGTAGAATAATTAGCCACAAACACCTGGGCTAATATTAAAAAAAAAAAAGAGGCAAAATGATGTAGTCAAGTATTGCCTTGTAATTAAATATTTTCTACCTGTCTACATACATCAAGGAACTGAATTAAGGTTAAACTAATCTAAAGTTGGTATTTTCTAAAATTTAAGGGTTTTTTAAAAATTCTTTTATTATTTTAATATTCAACGGATGGTAGGAAGATGGGAAGGATTGAAAACCTTACAGAATTATTAGTTGGTGTTACATTCTTTGCTTTGAAGCATTGATACTGTCCTTTGAACTGAACTAATCACTTCTGACTGTAACAGTGGGTTGGTTTTTTTTTTTCCCAATAAGCCACCAAAGATTGATTAGTGACATATTGAAATTAATCTTTAAAATACTTGTGAGGTAGCAACAGTGTGGAAACTGAATTGTGGATTCTATTCAGTACTTTAAATAGTAATGTTTCCTATCTTGTTTTACTCCTTCTTCCCAAAAAGTCTGATTTCTCTTTTTTCCTAGACTCACTCTGACCTTTCCTTCTTTTGTCCTGTCTTCACTCAGCGACTTCTGTCTTTCCCATCCTAAGTTACCTCTTTTGTCTTCTGTCTCTTACACACTTTGTTCCACTCTTCCTTCTCTTAAAACTTTTAATTCTGATTTTCTTTTACTCTATTTTTTTTTTCATTTGGTTTTAGCCACAGCTCTAATTTCCTGCGTTTAATATTAGAGTAGTGGGATTAAACTCCTGCCTTTCCCACACTGGCTGTGCAGTCATTTCAGCAAACTGCATCTTGAAAGTAGCTGCACGGTCTGGTCCTGCAACGCTGAGATGGAATTGGTGACTTATGAGGTCCTTTTCAGCCTTAGGGGCTTGGAGATTTCTCAGCAAACACTTGAAAGAATTTTTGAGACTTCTGAAAATAATGTATTTTTCCCTTGTTGGCTTTTTGGAAACTGTGAAAGCGCATTTGCTGAACTTTCCCATGTAAGTTGTGCCCCACATGGACGTCTGTAACAGGAAACCTCAGTGAGAACAATTAGAGCTTGCAGAAGTTACGAGCAAATGTACTTGAAGCCTTGAAATGGGAAGTGCCAGACACCCTGAACTAGAGTCTGTGTCACCATCATCACCATAACTAACAACTTTTAATTTTAAGAGATGGATAAAAATTGTACTATTGAGTCTTGGGTCCTGGAAATCCATTTATGACTGTTCTGGGTGACTGACTGTGAAAACACTTGTGCATATACCATGTTATTTTTCTGAGAGAATAGTTGGATCTAAAGATACTTTTTTTTTTTTTTTTTAAAGCTGAAGTGAAATAATCAGTTTTCATTTCTATGCTTGTAGGCTTGTAACTAAAACAATATGCGGTATTTTAGCAGTCAGGTTTCTAATTGAATCAAATTTCTAATGTTT
This sequence comes from Pseudotriccus pelzelni, assembly GCA_035584735.1. Lineage (NCBI taxonomy): Eukaryota > Metazoa > Chordata > Aves > Passeriformes > Tyrannidae > Pseudotriccus > Pseudotriccus pelzelni. The sequence continues at coordinate 14,749,488 of JAWMRA010000020.1, forward strand.
GGGCTCAGTATATGCTGTCGAGAACAAAAATTTATTTGAAGTATAAGCATCTATTGTAGTCCATGATCTTTCTGCACTGAAACAGACCTAATGGCTGAACTGTTCCATTCGCTCTGATATCAAAAGAAAAATGTGCTTTTAACCATAAGTTTAGTGAAAGCAGATGAGGCTGTGGAGGCACAATGGGAATGATTATGAAAGAGACTAAGACCCCTATTTATTGAGGTAACAAAGCTGTATGTAAATTTTGCTTTTCATTAAAGCAGAATTAGTTTAACCCCAGTTGTACAAAGGTTACTGTTTTCTACTATTTAGACAAACAACTTCCTACTGTAACTTGTTATGATTTATATGATTATACCCACTGCCATAAATGTTCCCCTTCAGAAAACATATCTTCCACTCAATCATAATAGATATGCAATTCTAAAGCAGTTGTAAATACTTTTCTGTAATGATACTTAGGTTTTGAGAAAGTTTATTATTTCAGACATTCACACCAAATATTCACTATTAGTCAAACAAGGAAGCTAACTCACCTCCTTGGTTTTTATACCTCTAATAAGTAACCACAAAAGCAACTGGTAGGCCTTGTATTCCAGGAACACAGTGCACTCAACACAGTGACACGGTGCACCTGCTGCTGATGGGTAATAAGTGTAATTTATAAGGACAGCACATACAATTATTGCACTTGTGTTTGCATTTACGTACTGAACACACCCCGTCACGTTTTGCTGTTTGCCCAAGCCCAGTAACTCTGAGCACTGGGTGTTTCAGAGCATAGGTGTCGGGGCAAGTTCATCCCAAATATGCATGTGAAGTCTCTCCATTTATTTATTTTGCATTAGTGACTACTGCTCTTAAACAAGTGAAATGGACAATTGTGTGTGAATAAATTGTTTTTATTTGGATGTGAGACCATGTATATATATCTTTTACTTGTGCTTACCTTTCTGTTGGACGAATTTAAACTGTAAAAAATCTGATGGCATTAGCAAAGAAGACAGAACTGATCTTCTCGGTAGTGTCTAATGGCAGGACAAGTGGAAATGGGTGCAAAACAAGCCACAGAATTTCACTCCAACGTTAAACCCAACTTTTTTACTCTGAGGGTGGTAAAGCCTTGGAACAGGTTGTCTGGGCAGGTTATGGTTCTCTGCCCTTCGAGTTATTCAGAACTAAACTGGACATAGTCCTGAGCAACCTGCTCCAGTGAGCCTGCTGTGAGCACTGTGGACTAGATGATTTCCAGAGGTTTCTTTCAACCTCAGCTGTTCTGTCACTGTGAAATTCAGAAAGTTGTATATAAAAAACCACTGAAAACCGTTCTACATGCAGTATCCTGGTGCTGCCTATTGCAGCACCAGTAATAGGTTGACTTCAATTGTTTCTTGAGATTATTTTTGTCAGGATGCTGCACCTCCACCAAACCAATGAAATGATGAAATATTCTTGCTTCTCAGTTAGCCTCTTACCGTAGTTATTGCTTATTTGCAGGCAATTTAGTACAGTCATCATCAAACCTGCCCAAGTCGTGCAATCTTTTTAAAAGCATTCACGTTTTTATTGGGGGCAACTGTCATCACTCAGCAATGAGACACATCTCCTGGGAGAGCAGGGTAAGTGCCTGTAAGCTTCAGGCACAAACTCAACTTCACTGAAGAGAAGGGCACATTTCAACAAGCAAAGATTTGTTTTTATTATTAAATATGCATTGTATTCATCTGAGCCTTGAAAGAACATTTCTTCTGTTTCAGCTTGGTCACAATTAATTGAGGTATCTGCAATGAAAACTGTTGCTATTGGATTTAAAATACCCATCTATTTTAGATAATCTTAGGGTTAGCTAAAGGCTAAATTTACAGATATTCTCTGTGACCTTGGTCAAGTCAATTTTCCCATGACAAAACTATAGTGGTATTTACTTAAGTTCTGTGAGTGTTGTTAAGAACAGTTCAAAGCTGCTTAATGAACCTCAGGTCCTGCATTTATCTTGAGCGTTCCAGAAGGTTCATAAACAGGCCAACAAGTTCCAGCTTGTAGACGAGAGCATTTAGGATGTGGAAAACTAGATAAATGTGATCCATTTCTTCCCTGGGATGCTTCCTTTTCTTTGAGATCTTGTGGAACTTTCCTAGTTGGTTGTTTTTGAAAGGTTGAACTTAAACTACTTTGTCAGGACTTGCCATCTAACTAAACTTCCACGCTTCTTGCCCCTGTTTTTCACATTTAAAGAGGAATGCTCATCTTTGTTATATTTCCTAAATCTGGAGAAGGAAGTTTGTTGGAGCTTCCTCTTTTCTACAATATACAGATGTATCTTGCAAGAACATGTTGATTTGTCCTTTATTTTCTCGGCACAATCGTTATGGAATGCTGAATTTTAGAAGGTGGTTTTCGATGGCATCACCAAATGTCATTGTGCTGTAGGAAAGGTGATGTATGTGAACATTTGCTGCTGCATGTGATTTCTCAGACTGGCACTGAGCCAGTTGTTTTACTAAGTTGTAAGTATTATTTTCCAAAACCAGCAAGATTTCTTTGTGGCACTTCAGAGTAATGGTGCAGCTTAACATATTTGTGTTTATAATTTGACAAGCCTGGAAACATTAAACATTAGAGTTATTAAATAAGAGAGGTGACATTTGGAGATGTTTTCATAATATTTTCTGACAGCATTATAATGAAGCCAAATCTAGAAGTATCTCAGTATCATAGATTTTTACTGCAATGAAGAGTCAAGAGAAAGAAATATGAGATTGTTATTATTGACTACAATGCATAATAAAGAAATAAATTATGCTAAACTTTTTTTTCTCTCTAAATGAAGCATATGTTAGGATGACACGTTACTGAAACATGAAAAAAAGGTGGTGATGGAAATAATGCCAGTAATTCCATCCTTCACTCCACTATATGAAATAGCATTTAATTTTATTTAACTTTTCATGTTATTTACAACAGGATATTTGTTACCTTGAAGCAGCTTGTTTATGAAGTTACTGTGACAGTAAAAAAAAAAAAAGACCAAACAAAAAATGGTTCAGTAACACAACTCCATGAGCCAGAGGTCCAGCCAAACCACGGCTATTAATCATCACCGTCCATTATTTACAGAGGATTCATTCATTGTTCCATAAAGGTATCTAGAGGGTCAATTAGAGACAACATACAGGATTTTTCAAAGACACAAGAGGGTCAATTAGGCCCTTCTTGTAATTTTCTGCTTTAACAGCAAATGCCAGCCTATCCTGCAACAGATACAGTGGAGGTTGGAATTAAATAGTGAGGGTTTTTTTAAAGCTGTTACTTTGCAGCTGGTGTGAATTTGAGTCTTGTCAGTCCTTGATCAAAACAAAAGAAAAAAATTATCTCTAGAGCTGATGAGAAGCACAGGTTTGGTTTTGAGTCACAGTGCTGCAAGTGCCCAGGAAATCTCTGAGATAAAACGATCTCCACTTATCACAGAAGCGAATCATTTCTCTGAAAGTACAACTGGACAAAAATAATATTGCTAAATACTGCTGTTAAAAATATAAAAGCATTTGATGCAGAATGCTGTTTGTAAATTATTTGGCATCAACTGCTCTCTTAAAGCTCAAAATAAATAATAGAGATGAGATCTTAATGCAAACAACTGCAGTGGCATTCATCAGTGCATAGGCAGTTCTTTCAGAATAGAAAGGAAACAACACTAATATGTATATACATATGTTTAAATACACAGACGTATATATGTACACACACCTCAAAATTCCAAACTAGCAGGAATTTTGGTAAAATCACTTCACTAACTTATTCTTTAGCTGAGGACAGAACATGTTCTTTGACAGATTTAAGGCCCCTATGAACATGTGCACCATATTGATGTTATTTGTCTTTTTCTCTTTTCATGAGAAATGGTTCCTAGAGGTTGGGATGCTCTTCTATATAGGTCTGGAAATCTGGGGGTATTTTTCTCCTCTAAATTTTCATTCGATTACACTGCCCCTGTTTTTAATGCGGCTTAAATCTCTTTTAACTGAAAACAACTCTACGGCTGTGGTGGTGTTGGTCTTGTAACGATTTTTATCTTTACAAATGGGGTTTTTGGAATGTCTGGGTATTTGATGGGCTCCTGTGAGAGTAAATCTCTGAGTGTGCTACATCAGTTTGATCCTCATCGTCCTCTGAAACCCCCTATTCTCTGGAGGGTTTCAGCAGAGAGTTCTAACTAATGACTCAGGGCCAAATTCTGCCCTTAGATGCAGGCGTGTAATTCTCACTGATTCCAGAGGGAGTTCCATGAGCATATCAGAGAGCACAATTTCGTTCTTAGTGTGTGAAATTATAGCACAAATGGACAAAAGAACCTCGTGCACATTCATCTTAGTGACCCCAAGCACGCAGGAACGTGATACCAATCCACCTGCTTTTCTCTTTGCTGAGTTTGTGTTGGTTCCTGTAGAACACCCTATTTCTTCAGCTGTCACTCGAGTCCACGTTTTTTTATATTGTTCTGTCTCCAGAAGTTTGTTATTATGGTGCTTCAGTGAAATTAGTGACATGGAAAGGAATGTTTCTTTAAGTAGCATTAGTAACAGGCACTTTCAAAGGCTGTTTTTTTTTCTTTCCCTGGGAAATGATGGTACACCAGCAGCCTTGTTCATATTCCGTGGGGAATTAGCGTGCAAAGACAGGAGACAAAGATAGATGTGTGAGTGCATGTCTGTGAAGTGGTTTAATACATACAGATACACAGAGAGAAGAGAGGTGGGCTTGCACCACGCTTTTTCTCTGTGAAAATATGATGTGATGAAAGCGCTTTTGCCCACATGTGAACAGAGCAGGTACCTCCTCCTCGTATCAGTCTGTCTCTCGTTCTGCTCTCAGATTTTACTTTCAGCACTGTCCCTCTCGGATACTCTATGGTGCAAGAAATCAGTTATTAGTTCATTTGTAGCAGGTTTAGTTCCTGCTTCTTATTTTTTAACTAAAGCCTTCCACATTGAAGGTTTTGACTACTTTACTATTCTGTCTTCAGGAGAAGAGCCAGTATTGTTCTGCAGACATAAAAGTATCGGAGCTAGCTCAGCTTTAATGGGCTTTTACACATGTTGGTTACTGAAATAAAGTGTGAGATCTCAGATGGGCACCACATCTGCTTGTTATCCACGATTTATACTCAGGATCACGTAAGGAAAACCTTCCATCTTTTGCGTTTTCATTGTGGGAATTTGTGTCCTGTCTGAAAACTGTGGACTGGAGGTTTTGTATTTCTTGAACTGATTGCTTATTAGGCCTTTGAATATTTGTTTTGGACTTGTGATGTATCTGACTGCTTACCCCTTCTGTCTCAGTCCTTGGCAGATTTATCTTCTAGAGCAGTGTTATAGGGGACTTAACATTCCCAAAACAGGTGGTTTAGGCGCTTTGTGTTTGCCTCCTGACAACTCTGTCCAGTGGACCTGAGTATTTTTTTGTGCTCTGTTTAATACTGTTCTTCATCAGATTGGTTTAGATGTATCTGAGGAATCCCAGACATCTTTGGTGTCACACTGAATTGACCATCTCTAGTGTATGCCATATTTTCAGTTTAGTAATTTTAATTTCCTGGCATGCTGCCATTCATGTTCTGGGTTTTAAGCACCTGACTTAGTCAAATCTTTGAAGTTCTGCTACCATCTTAGCTTTTTGAAAGTCATCTCAGTGCTGTAGCAAAAAGCCTGTCATATCTCCCACAATGATTTCAGTATCCACTTTAGTTTTGGATTCTGCTCAAGACAGAACAGAATTTATATTGCAACTCATGCAGCAGTCCTCATATAATGAATTGTGTTGTTTATAAAATTCCTGGTTTCAAATTGTGTGGTAAGTCTTCAGAAAGCTCATCACTTACCCAGAGTTATTTCTGAAGCTATTTGTGGAATCACCGTGATTGTCTGGGGAAATCTAATTTATAATTTTGAACATATAATTTATGCATCACTCTGCCAAAGCTTTCTTTAAAATCTGTTTTGTGATCTGAATTGGAATGATTGGTGATATTAATTTTGCTTTTTTAACCTGAAACTGTAGCTGAACACATAATCCACAGTGATTTATTTTTACATAATCTTCCATTTTCCTATTTGTGTAATATCTGCAGGCAGATAGTAATTTTCTCAAGCTGGTTCATTAATTATATTTATTGGATGGATGTCCTTTGTTATTGTTTTGTAACTTATGTATTGATCTCTATTACATGAAATTCTCAATCTTTGCTGTTCACTTACAGTTAGATAGAAAAGTCACATGAATGTCTGAATTCAAGCATGAGGGTTTGCACATGCCAACTGCCCTCAAGGAGCATTTGGACATTTCTATTCCCTTGCACAATTAGGAAGTTTTTTAACTTCTGTATGACTGCAACATCCCTGTCCCCACTGTATTGTTTTTAGGGATTGTATCGGTATTTTTCTTTATTAGTTGCCAAATTCAAAACCAAAGAATCAGTGTGTTGTGATCTTAGAATTAGGTAGATTGGTGCAGGAGGATGAGTAGCAGCTCATCATAGTCAGTCTAAACTTCAGGTGAGTTGGGAGTAAAACCTGTGTCATATTTTGTGCCTACTTGGACTCTTTGTAAAACAGGGATCATAATGTTTATTCATATTTCATTCACAAAGGAAAGCACCTTGAGAAAAAGGAGAGAACTGCCATTCATTGGAGTAATTTCCAGTGAAAATAGGGAAGGCACATAGAAATGGATCAATTCCTGTTTCCTTGCTGTGACATCCATGGTTGTGTTCAGCACTGCTGCTTTCCCATTCAGTACGTCATAACTCAGTTCTGAAGGAGAAGTAATGCAAACTATGACTGTGCTCTCTGACTACACCAACAAACAAAACTCCGAATATGTAATTAAGAAAAAATATTAAGCTTTCTTGTGTTGAATTGATTTTTGTCCCTCCCAGGGCTTTTCACATTATGTGTCATACCCGCAGGGAGGTGGTTGGGCCTCTCTGTGGGTGCATTTTGGGCTGCCTGCGTTGTCGTTCCTGTTCCCCACAGTGTCCCCGTTCAAGGTGTTTTATTTGCTTGCTCTGAGGAAATAACGTTGCAAAACTGAGCTAGAAATATGCAGATAACAAGAAAGAGGCTAAAGACGTACCGCTCAACTGTTGACCCTGCTAGAAAACTGAGCTTTTAACTGCTGCGTTAGACCTTTGTATCCGCAGAAGTGCCCTTCACCAACTCTCTGCGCGTTGCTAAAATCCTTCACCCACGCTTTTTTATGGTCAGATTCAGTCGCTCTGATGTGAGCTGAGAAGCACCATATGCTCCAGGTAACCTCTCTAAAGCAGTTGCCGGTGGGACTACTTTTGTACCTGCTCACCAGTGTGAGCAGAGGTTACACAATCTCACCCGCGGTGAATAATAATGTCAAAGAGCCATTAACAGTGCGGAGTGACAAAGTGTGGAGAGATCCATCAGCTCATCCTGTGTTTAATGAAACAGAAATGAACATCGTATTGCCCTTGTTTTCTGTCAGATTTTTCCAGGTCTCCACGAGGCTTATTAATCTTAGGGTGTAATGGAAAATGTGTTGCTATGTTACGTACTACAGCAGCCTTTGTGCTTGCAGGATTGAAGGCATTATTAGTCTTTGTCTTATTTACATACTGTACTTGGGTGCGTGCTGCCGTCGCAGCGGAGAGGAGAGTTAGAAAATGTTTGTGGATTTCTGAAGTGTGTACTAATGCACGGGGCCAGATGGCTGCACGGTAAGTCACTTTAACCTGAAGTAACGATCAGAAACCCTCTTTGGAGAAACACTGTCAGCAAACACGGCAGGCCTCGGAAATTCACTGCTACGAGAATTTTAGCGCGCCCCCAAAAATGTTTCCGCGTTTCCGAAGGAGAGCTTCTGGGCTCTCAGGAACAAGAAGTAGGAAATGAATTATTGTCAGATACTGATTTCAAGAAGTATATATTAAACTTTCAGTAATGCTTTTGATTTTTAAATAGAAGGACCAGTTTCAGATAAGCTCTGGCAAAAAACAATCATGTGTTTGCATTTGAGATGTAGTTCTTGCCATTCTTTACTAGCTAGGATGAAACATAAGAAAGCTGTTATTCCTGTTAGGAAAAATCTTAGCTTCCAGGGACAGGGAAATAAGCCGAGATGATAGAATCACAGAATCTCCTGAGCTGGGAGGGATCACTGAGTACAGCTCCTGGCCCTCCACAGGACACCCCAACAATCCCACCACGTGCCTGAGAGTGTTGTTCAAACTCTCCTTGAGCTCTGTCAGCCTTGGGGCTGTGACCACTTCCTGGGGAGCCTGTTCAGTGCCCAAGAACCTTTTCCTGATATCCAACAAAGCTGGACCATATGATGCTACTGTCATTTAGGAGATGCCTCTGCAGTGGGATTCTTGTGCCTTATTTTCAGCATGTGTCACTTCCCGGGATCTTTGTACAGATTCAGCATCACTAGGGATGAGAAAGCAGTGCAAGACGATGCTTCTGATAGAAGATCTATCACATCTCTGAATAAAAAGCACCTTTTAATTTCATTTGAAGAATTGGCAGCCCCATGACATGGCAGCTTTTTTGACTCGTGCAGCTTTGGAAATTTGCAAGATTGAACAGAAATATCATGTGTTTATTATTAGAAGCAGTAGAAATATTTACCTTTGGCATATCCATTATGTAAGCAATGATTTTTCTCTTTTTTTTTTTTTTTCCTTTTATTTTATACAGCAGACTGTGTTTATCAGCAAGGTATGTGTTGATACAAGTTTCTTAAAGAATGAGCTGCATGTAGACAGGGCATCAGTGCTTCCCAAATGTTTCCAAAGGCATTTAGGTTTGGTTGAAGCATCCTCTAGGCCTCTCAACAGTGCACTCTGCAACTCCCTCTTCTTCCACTGCACTGACAGCCCCAGAGGAGGGCTCAGGCTGAGGTGAGACTTGCAGAGAACTGGGCTTGCCTGTTCCTGCTGGTCTGGGATTGGGATGGGAGAGGAGTAGCTGGTAACAGCAGAGATGTCATTGGTAACAGTGACAGGCTTTTAAGCGCCACAAACTGGGGGCAGAAACAAAGTTTTGGTGTCCTCAGCTGACTGCTGTTGTTGTTGTTTCCCTGAGCCTGGTATTGGCCAGGGTGCTACTTCTTCTGCAGGACAGCTTGTTTTGCTCTGCCTGGAGTTCTGCACCTTTCTTTTAGCAGGCAGTACAATTATGAATAATTTGCATAACTTGTACACTTTGCCAGATTTTGAAAATTGCCACGTTTGAAAAGGAGTTGCTGCCATTCACAGTGCCACGCTGATTAATCACAATTAGGGACAAAATACAGCGCTTCTGTTAAGCTTCCAGCAAGCAGGAAAATTAGCACTTCCTGAAGTGATGGGAGTAATTCCATTAGTGAGAATTACCATTGAAAATGCGGTATATCTGTGTCATTTTAGAAATAATTCTCACACTTTTGGAAACGTTCTTATAGCTGCATTTAAGTCTCCTATAAGAACACTGCTGCTACCTTTGCATACTGGCAGCATCCTGTTAGGAGCTAAGTACTTTTTTTTTTTCATATTATTTTCCTGGTGTGGCTCCAGGTTAGATAAATGCTGATGTCATACAATCACAGTTTAAAAGATGTATAAACCTGTCATACTGAAAGTCATTTATAGGGTTAAACGTCAGACCAGAAAATTGTCACTGTAGAATTTCTGAATTTTGGGGACCTCTTTGCAGATTCCTCACCCCGTACTTACTCTGACTGAGGAGTGTTAATGCAAGTCTGCAGGGCAGTGCAGCACTTTTCTTTGCCAGTGGTAGAAAGAACTGATGGCAAGTGAATGAATATATTTTTACAGCAAATGAATATATTTAAAGAAAGATAGTGCATTACTCTAGGATGGAAGGAACCACCGTATTTTCAGCGACCCCAGAACTCTTGACACGTCAGATGTGGGTTGTCAGATAAATACTCCCAGGTTACTGTCAGGACAGGGAATTACCTTCGTTCTCAGTCACGCTGACTGTTGTGTTATTCCCTACAAAACAAATACAAAATGACATCCTAGCTGCTACCTCAAGTCCACAATTTCTCTCTTGCAGTTTGCCTCTCCCAGAAAAGTCCCTAAATGGCTCTGCCAAAATAGCGGTTTAGCAATAGGACTGTGCTTTGCCCTCTTTTATCTTATACGGGGTAACTACTAATTGAGAAATAAAGTAAGTGAGAATGACCCTGTTGGCTGGTGATCGTGGCTTTTACCTGGGAAGTGGGTCACTGGGGTTCAGTACCTGCCTCAGTGAGACTTTAATTACTTACAGAAAGTGGAATTATGTGCAGGAGAGGAGTGAGCAGCCCTCAGCCACTGCACAGCCATCACCAGTGTGTTCCAATCCCCCAGGCTGGGAAGGGAATTAAACCAGGTTACTCCCATATCACTAGTAAGACGGAATTGTGAATCTAACCTTGTTTTCCACTGGTTTTCCGTAAAAGAGCCAAACCCAGAATTTTTTGTTGTGAATTACGTAGTGTTTTTTCCCTGAAAAATTAAACATCTCAGGGAAATTTATTCTGTCTTTTAAAAAAAAAAAAAAAGTTCAGGGTTTTAAAGTAGTTGTTTTATTAGAACCAGCATTTTATTTGGTTTTCTTGTGTCAGCTAAAAGAAGCTCGGTATACTTTGAATCTTGCCAAAGAATTTAGGTATAGGCAGTTTTTACTATAAAATCTATGTTCTGTGCAACACTAACACATTACATTACTTAAAATGTAAATTTATTTGTAAATATGCACACATACATAGTATACGTTTATATTATCTTAGATTTATGTAAAATATATTTTAGTCTTGTTACAATAAATTCTATAAAATTACTGACAGATTTCTGTTGAACTGTGGCCAGATGTAGCAACCTCTGAGGAGTTTCCCTTTCCTTCATCATTATCTTTTTGCTGCTTAAGGTTAGAGAACTTGGGTTTCTCCTTTCTCTTAAAAAAAAAGAAAACCCCTGAACATTATCATAATTTGTTTGAAAAAACGTGTGTAGGCTATCAATATCTGATATATTTCAGTACTCATAAAAGTAAGATTTCTAGATAAACACAGAAATATTTTTAACCATGTAAAAAAAAAATCAATTTTCATAAGGTTACATCTTTTTACTTCTCTGTATATACAAAAACTATATTAAAAGAGATTAAATTTTACTCTGCAGACTAAAATGCAAACAGAAAATTATTTTTCATTTTTCAGTGCAAGCAGTGGATTATCATTTATTTATGAGGCTTTTTTTAATCTAGAATATATGGAAATCTTTTCTTGAAGCACAATGTAATATTGAATTGGGAATGTTGTCTGACAGTTTTCTTCTTACAGTTGCATAGAATGATTCTGCTGTATGAATTTTTTAAAGAGGCTTCAATGTACTCTGATTTTTAGAGGGAGGAAGTAATCGGAGTAATCTTGAGGAATCTTATAAACGTGCCTCCTCTATCCCTTTGTTCTTCGAACAAACTTGTGCAGGAAAGGCCAGGCTACAGCAGCTTTTGCCATCAAGGGAACTGTCCAGGTATTTTCCACTGGCCCACTACGTACCTGCGCGCAGGAGTTCACTGCTGTGGCCCAAACACACACCGACTCGCTCATTTCTGATGCTTTTTATTCCCCTAAGGGCATTCCTGTAACATCACCAGTGCAGAGGGGTGGATTTAATCAGTTTGAATCAGCTGGTAAACGGGTCCAGCGTTTAAAGGGTTTTTACTTTTTGCCTGAGAACGTATGGCAGAAGTCAAATGAAAATGCTGTTTTATCCTCCAGAAGTTTCCATCCCTCAGGGCAGCACTGTCTGGTTTTGAGGGATTTTGTGTGACTTCCCCTGTTGTCAGAGGAAATTATCCACAGAGCTCCTGAGATAGCTTTTCTCCTCTGTAGGTGTGTAATTGGGAGGATCCTTAATGAGTCTTGGTGTGCTATGGAAACATATCTTGGAAGTTCTAGTTCTTATCAGAGACCAAAAATCAACCAGTTGCATTTGTTTTCCTAAAAACCCCAATGTAAAACAGGCCCTGTGAAACGTGGACAGGTAGTCAAAACAAAGGACAGAACAAAAGATGCAGAAATAATGTCTTTATTACGAATATAATGATCTACAACAGTATGCCTTATAATTCCATGGTTTTGGTATTCATAAATTATAGTGACAGAAGGATGTAATGCTAACCTATTCATTTAGGTTGATATGAATTTTACATTAAAATGCTTACAGTTTTTATACATTAAAAGAGTCCTTAGAGAGAAATGGAGCCAATTAAGGAGAAATAAAGACCTGTGTGTCTTTCTGTATGTATACCTTCATCTAAATGCAGTCATAAAACAATAGAAATTCAAGGTATTTATGCACCAATTGCTTTTCCTTTTCCCTTCTTTAACAATTACCTGTATACTAATGATCATAATTTGAGTTTTATACAAAGAAAACAACATCTTCTTTTCTGCAGAGAAATATGGTGACAGAAAATAGTTTTCTCTGAATTTGTTTAATGCTGTGGTGTCCAGATAATAAAGTATTTTGTATTAATTCCAAGCAGGCATTCTGCTTTCATCTTCAGCTTTCTACTGTATTGCATTGTACTAAACTAGGGAATCGGTTCTGCCAGTCTCTGTTTTTGTTGGTATTTTTATACTCTTTGTATCAGAGCAGCTAGAAGTTGTATTTGGGACCGAATGCTGAATCAGTGGGTATATACAGCACTTCTTACTGTGAGGAAAAGGAATATGGGAATATTCGTTGTATAAGGAATAAAAGCTTTTCCACGTCGGATCCAAACTTTCCAGGGAAGCTAATTTTCACAGAGGTTCCGTGTAAGCCAATTTCTTCCCTCCACCCATGGCCAATGCCGTATGCTTCAAAAAAAAAAAAAGGGAGGCTGTAATGTAATCTACATCCCTGACTTCATTTCTTCCCGGAGTGTAACTTAAGCTGTAAAGCACGAGATAACACTAAGCACGAGACTCGGGTCTGCCGAGCTCGAGCGCGCTCGATAAGCGTAATGGCTTTACCAGGAAGGAGACGGGGTGTCTCTCAAGGTTCCTCCGCGTTGGTGAGATCCCACCCCTGTCTCCTTCAGCCTGCTTGAAGGGTCGATGAGGGGACACGGTGCCCTGGCCTTTGCCTCGGCTCGTTGCCCTCCTGGAGCTGACGTGGCGGCCGCCTGGCACCGAGCAGGAGCGCGCCAGGGTTGCGTTGTTGGGCGGCTGCAAAGCCTGGAGGTGCCGTTCCTTCACCCTTCCCACGGCCATGGCACAGCGACTAATGCAAGGAGTGAGTCGGTAGAGCTCTCTGAGACATGTGGGGATGGAGGTTTTTGCAGTGCCTACTCTTGTAGTTTGTCTGGAGAAACTACCCAAACTGAGCCCAGCTGGTTTTTAGCAGCTCTGCTTAGACCTCTTCACAAGCGCCTTGTTTCACTGTTGCAGGCGAGAGCAAAAGTTTGGGTCGCGGCTTCAAAAGAACAAGGCTGCAAAACTCAGCCTGACTTAAGGAAATGAAACTATTTTAGGCACAGTCTAAGAGCAGAAGTCACAGTGTGTTAAGCACAGGTAATTCTGGAAGTCCTTCTCCTGTTCAGGTTGGGCATTTAATAAAAAGACGTCAAGGTACATTTGGTATTCTGGTCATAGAAATAAAGAACTATTTGTAAAAAAATTACATATGGTCATCTGAACTAATTGCTAGAACGGCACTACATTAATTGGATAATTAAAGATTGCGAACATGTGGCTATTGTATTCCTTGGGCACAATGCCAGCAGTTTCTGTGGCTGGGAGAAGGTCTGTTAACATGCTGTATCCTTTTTCGTAAAAATAAATAAGCAACAAGGGTCTTAAATTTAGATTAGGAAAACTTCATATTCTGAAATTGAGTTTTAAAGCACATTTATAATTTCCATTGTGTTTACGTTTTAACACTTCTGAACGATGGCAGCTTTGATTTTTTTAGCATCCATCTCGCAAATTAATAGTATTGATTTTTGTTTTAGATTTATTGTTAGCATTTTGGAAAGTGTTCTGTAATTGTAGATACTTTGTAACATGAGACCTAGTGCTCCCTGGTTTATTTTGAAGAGGATGAGTGTTGGCACTCAGTTTGAAGAACTTCGTAATAGCAGTAAATTGTCTCTGTGCTTTACCTTTACCTATCAAGGTTATTTGTCAGAAAAATTATGTCTGGTAAGTGGAATTTGTTTCACAAAAACTTTACAAATCTCTTTACCAACTATGCACTTTTTTTTCTTTCTTTCTCCCCCCCCTTTTTTTTGGGGGGGTGTGTTTTTGTAAAGTTTTGGTTATTACTTTTCTTGTTCTTAATTTGAAAGTAAAATCTGTGGTTTCACAATGACCTTAAAGTGACTGACCCCTGAATCCAATCACTTCAGACTCCTTTGAAAATTGACAAATATGTCAAGTTTACCATTGACTAGCAAAACGTTTAAAAAATATTTCATTTTCTAGAAGCAGTAATATTTATTGTTTCAGTGTTCTTTAGTCTCACTACTTTGTGGATATCCATACTGTGAGTTTATAGCAGTATAATCTTCTCATCTTCTTGTGAATTATCAGTTTTGTAAGAGTGAAAAAATTCAGTTTTACCTTCTGGATGAGCAATGTATTGATTGGTTCAGTCTGAGCAAAAGTGGCCACAAATGGTCAATACATAGTCAAAAGGGTGTCAGAGGCATATAAAACCCAGATTCATAATTCTTATTTGTATGATTTGTGACTTGCATATGCTTGCTTTCTTTTTGCTTTTATGTTACTTCTTTTAAGTCACTTGTAACAATTGTTTTAATGACAGGACTGCAGAGTCACTGAGGTGAAACAAATGTACTTCTTATCCAAACAATCACAATTAGGCCTTGTATGCTCTGGTCTGAACCAGAAAAAAATGTATCATTCTTCCAAATTTTCACGAAGTTCAGATAAAAATGGTCATTAGAAGGTATGGTTGCCTTATTTTCCCTGGATAGGACTTTTTTTTTTCCCTACAAAACTTCTGCAGCAATTTACACTGTACACCTGTGTTTGTGTTTATACCTAAACCAACATGAGGGATAGTCTCATGTTTGTGTCAAAGCCACTTCCACTCCAACCAAATTATTTTCTGTTGTATCACCATAATCATGTCAAAATAACTAATGAAGAAAAACTTGCCCAGGCAGAAGTGTAAGAAGCACTTTAAATTGCCTGAGAATGCAAATTGCAACCCAAGAGGTCAAGGAAAACAAAATATTTCTGTGGCTGAAATTCCATCCAAACTTTGTTGCATGATGCTACCTGAGTGTGTTTGGAATGAGAAATTGAGTTGAATCATTTGTCTGAGTTGGTGTTGCATTAGAGATCAGTTCACTGAGGTATAGAGCCTACTTTTACTCTTTCCTATGAAAACTATGAAAGAAAAACATGCCAAGTGATTTTATGGGTGTATCTGAAGAACTGATGACAGGCATAATGTACTTTGCAAAAAAAAAAAAAAAATCAATCAGATTTACTGAGATACTTAAATTTTATTAAAGTAAAAAAACCCTGTAGAGTTGGCAAACAGTAGCAGGACATAGTTCTGTGAAAGAGCCCAAAATGCTCTTTGCAGGTGGCCTGAACAAAATATGCTGTGGCATTTCTAGTAAGTGAGCAAGGACTGGTTATGCTTTTGAGTAAAGATGTTCCCAGATTTTGAGACTCATTCAGCAGCATTTTGAATAACAGTCTATTCACTGATGACTTTCAGAGTGGGAAGAATAAGGAAGAGAAGTGAGGATTCCCTGTGATAATCAAGGAAGTCTGTGGAAGCTTAGAAGGCAGAGGGAAACGGGTGCATGTTCTTGGTTTTTGGCCAACCAGTCTCTTTAGTTTCAGCACTGAAGAGTGGTCTGAAATTTGTCTTGTCCTGGTGAAGCTCCATCTCTGAGCAACATGTACAGCACAGAGGCTGCTTGTGCACAACAGCACAGGGGTGTGATGCCCATTTTGTGAGTCTAAATGTTTCACATTTATTATTTGTTTGCCACTGCTTGAATGCAGTTCAGCAGCTGACCCAGCAAGGGGAGCTGTAGATTAGTGTGGACAGTTCTGTGTCTTCATACACCAGAAATTCTCAAAGAAGAGCATTTTCCTGGGGGTCTATGTATTTCACTAAATTTCTGAATTTTCACAGTACTTTCAAGGGAGGGTTCTATAAAACGTTTGACTGCAGGTTGTGTGAGAGAGCTGTTTATTCTCTCTCAGCCCACCTCACCTCCCCCCCAATTAAAATGTTTATAAAGCTGTGCTGGTTCTGCCTAATAATAAACCAGCATCAATATCTCTGTGTGTGATATCAGTTCATCTGGTCCTGGATAATCTGGTACAGGAGTCAATGAACTTAATGCAGTATTGGTAATCCAAAGGGGTTTGAGTTAAGTGTTTTTGACATGCAGAATCAAGAGTCAAGGGCAAAGCAGACTTTAAA
Organism: Pseudotriccus pelzelni; assembly: GCA_035584735.1. Taxonomy (NCBI): domain Eukaryota; kingdom Metazoa; phylum Chordata; class Aves; order Passeriformes; family Tyrannidae; genus Pseudotriccus; species Pseudotriccus pelzelni. The sequence goes on from JAWMRA010000020.1 coordinate 14,765,977, forward strand.
TATTCCTTCAGCACTGTCTGGTATGGATGTAATTGAATACCTCAGGTAAAGCATCTTATCAGAACTAAAGCTGGTTAGTGTCTCATCACCAAACAGGGAGGTGCTGTGTGCCTGCTCCACACAAATGCTCTTTTGACATTGTTGAAAAAGTCCTTTGAGGTCTTAGTTCACACTGGAAATTCTGCCAGGAATGCATTTGCACCTTATAGGATAAATTCTACTTCATCCAAGTTGCTCCACTGCATGGTCCTTGTTCTAGCATTTTAGTAGTTAATGCCAAAGCAGCCAAGAGATTACGAGAAGTTGTACAGAAAAAAGGAATCAAGAAAGAAATAAATATTGCGTGTTTGTGTTGTTAATGTGATATAAATTTTCATACTAAAACACAGAAACGTTTCCTCTCAGGCTAGAATTATAGATCATGTGTTCCTTTAAGAGGCATATGGAGAGAATTTAGTGAAAAGACATGTACCAGGAGACTAAACTGCCAGAAATTTTCTATCACAATCTATCTCTGGGGTTGCGAAGAATTGTGCAGAGGAAGAAGCCTGAGCATAAACAATGTGTTCAAATGTCTGTGAACAGATGAAGTTTTATGACTCTGGTTTTTGCCATAACTTAAGGCTGCATTATGGGTATTTTGATATTTGATATTTTTAGCAAACAACAACTTCCATAGCCGTGGAGTTCGGAGTAAATTTCATTGCAAGCAAAGGTTCTCCCACCTGTGAATGTGGGCAGTATTTTAAGGTAGAGGGCTCAGGCACAGCACTCAGAGAAATGAGTTCAAAAGAGATACAGAGGTTTTATTATCTCATTTGTATTTTTGGGGGTTTATTACTAAGCATATTGACAAATGAGGGCATTGTCATTTCATCCTTTAATTTGCATTTTTCCCTTCCTTGATGGTGAACCTTAAGACTTCAGCATGCATTTTTTTTTGGTTAAAGGAGAATTTGCTAGGGTGTTATTTATTTTTTTCCATCTATAAAATATGTCATTATTTTTGGAGAGACACAAAATAATTATAAACTTGAATCAAGATTGTGCTGTTAATTCATTATGAACGAAGCACATTTGGATTTGTTTTAGCCCCTCATTTGAGCATGAAATGTAAGAATTATTAGAGATAATAATTATTGATATTGAAATCTATCAGGGATACTGTTAAAATTTAAAATGTAGTGGCAGACCAAGGACCAGCTTGTTTCCATAGGAATGATAACTATAGTCCACAACAGGTTATTAGCTGTGCTTTAATGATGGAGCTGTTGGGGCTGTGTCAATGGACGTGTTGGTTTGTGAGACAAATTTACCCACAAAAATGTGAGGAAATAAGGTTTTTGCTGTTTTGAGTTTCGGTTTTCATCTCTTTCAATACTTTCCCGTTTCTTATTTGTGTATGCTAAATGTTTAAGTGATGCATTTTTCAGGACCGTAAAATAAAAGCAGAAAAGTTACTTGTGGCAAGAGCTGTATTTCACAGTAATATAGTATATATTATAGTAAAAATAATATCCTTAACATCTAGTATTCACAGAAAACGTGGTAGATGTGTTTTAGAAAAAATATGCTCATGTTACCAGATGCCTGAGGATGGAATAATTCTATAGAATCATTTACTGCATCACTTACAGGAGTCTGGCAAGGTGGAAAAAATACAACTCTCAAATGAACAAATATCAAGCCACTAACATCAACCTTTTTTTTTTTTTTTCCTTTCATAATTGATTTTAAACTCACATGAATCTTCAAAATAACTGTCCCATTGATTGGAAACAAGCTATAAAATGTCATTATAAGAGTCATTCTCTTTTTCTCTCTGATTACTGTAAACAGACGCTGATCAGGCAAAATGCTGGTTTTTCCTTTCATGTATTGTGTGAGTTGTACCTACTGTATGTGGAAAACATCACAGTGACTAAGAAAAAAGTCACAGACAGAGAAGGGCATTTATCACGAGTGATATCTCATGTTTATATAGCGTAAGATGAAGGATTTTACATTTATGCAAAAGACAGGTGTATGCTGTGTTACAAACTTCTGCCAAAGCCTTTCCTATACAAGGGTAGCATGTTCTAAAACACAGGAGCTTGCTGCTGTCAGGAGCCACTGTTGTCTTATATGTGTATTTACATGGAATATCTTCAATGAGATACAATTCCTGTCTAGAAATTACTATTTCCAAAATATATGAATCTTTTTTTTTTTTTTAATAGGTGGGTGGTGCACACGCACTGCTAATAAAAATATACCTCGAGAAGTGTTAAAGCAGCTTCCATTTTTCACTTCTTTGGTAATTAAGGGAAAGTACTCAGAAAGACATGGTACTCTGCCTGCAGTAAGGCAAAAGAGAGATGGTTTCCTGGAAGTAGCAACGGTTGCTGTCTTTATTGTGAATTTCTGTTGCTTTTTTGTCACGAGACTTGCCCCTTTTAACTTTTTAGCAGGTAAATTAATTCTAGCAGCAAGGACTCTTATGTGGCAAGGAGCTTTGGAGCAGTAAAAGTTGCTGGCTGATACACTTCCTTTCTATAAATTGTCTGGGTGTGAAGAACAGTGTCCAATCTCTTAAATTATTTGTAAACCTGTTGATTTTACTCCCTCCACTTTAATTACAGTAGTAACCTGTAGGCCCCCCCATCTTGCACTTGTTTCCTCTTGCACCATTGGAACTTCTTTTCATTCAAGATACTCTTTGTGGAATCAACTGGGAAGGCCAAATAAAAAAAATAAATGGGAAGTATAAACTGAAAGCAAATAGTGGAGAATTTTCAGTGTTAGTTATTGATTTCCTTGATTGTGAGCACACAGGAACGCTGACACTCAGTGTACCTAATTGTGATTTTATTGACTATCATTTTTGCCTTGTTTATGCTGCCAGGGTCTGTTGGTCACTGTGACTGATGGTTTTCACTCATTCCAAGTCTTGCAGCTCTGACCGAATCATCCTTTGTTCCTTTTCTTTGTTTTTTTCTTTTCCTGATACAACATCCCTTTCTGTTCTGGTTTTCTGTGTACCATGACCACAGATGACTGCTGTGAACTTACGTACTGATAATTTTAGTGGGTTTTTTTCAGTTTATACTTCTTATTTTTCGTTTATAGGTAATATATGAGCTATTTTTCGTACTTTGCCCAATCCAATTACCTGTGTAATGAGCAGCCACCTGCTACAGAACATGGCACCATTTCCCCAGGTTAGAAATATCTGGATTCTACGTAATTTATGAATCTCCCAAGACCAGAGCAGAGCACCAAATCTAGAGACAGTGCTTAGCCTGTAGATAGGGCTGGACTTCTGTAGAGCTTTCAAGCTGTGGAAAAAGCCAGATAAAAGGCATAGGAACAGGAAACATTCCCAGTTTTCAGACGTGTAGGTGTGCGTGGGGGAGTGGGAATCAGCGTGGGTGCCCCTGTGCCTCCGCAAGAGCCCTGCCTTCTCACCTGCCTCTCGCTGGGGCTCCTCTCCTGGAAATGCTCTGCTGTCTCAGCACTCGCAGAGGGGAAAAAGGTGTCTAGAAGCCGTGCAGTGCTCTGTGATTGTCTCTTTCTTTCCAGTACAGTTTGGGGTGCTTCCCTGACCCAGGCATGTTCGGTGTCTGTCGTCTTCCCAAAACAGATCTCGACACTGTAACATGCTCCCTTGGCGAGAGGAGGTGGGAGAGATGTCTGTCTTCACCCTTCTACATGAGGAGAAAAATCTATTGTATGAAAAGATCCTTTTCTAAGTTCTTCTACCGCCCACAGGTCCTGCTGTGGGGCAGTGAGAAACCTTGACATATATCATTCCTGCTTTAATCTAGTTACGTTGTAACAAAAAAACCCCAAACAAACAGAAAAAAAAGAAAAAAAAAGAAGGAGTGGGGAGCAATTTACCTTTTAAATAACACAAGCATCATGAGTGAAAAATATTCATGTTTCTCCTCTAGCAATTTTAATCTTCACATTTTTCTGGTGTATTGTATGGCAAGATGTCATTAAGAGTTTTATGGTAATGATTATGTTGGCCTTGCAGACTATTTTTACTGCCCTCTTTTACTGTCACATTTGCTACATAAGCCTAATTTTATGTTATTGCAATGATGTTTCGTGGTGTGTTCAGATAATCGATAGCGGTACAAGGGTTGTTCCGTTGGGATCACCTTATATGGGTTTATAATATACAATATATGCTTTGGTGTATACATGTAGTGTTTGCTGTTTTTCCCCCCCTCTCCTTAAATACAGAAATTTCTAGTTGTGTTTATTCCCCTCGTCAGCATACTTTATCATATCAAAGCCTTTACAGACAGTGTAGAACTACTGAGTTATGTTTGGGTCATGTTTTGCAGTGTGCCCTTTAATACTGTAGCTTTAGAAATGCAATTTTCAGCCTCTGCTTATTAGAATATGATAAAGTATTCCTGGTCTATGTCCAGCTCCACTAATCTCCAGACTACACTTCATGAATTAGGCATGAAGATTTTAGTCAATGTGCTTTCAAAGACCAATGTTTAGGGAATCATGGATTTTCTACAAGCTGAGGGAGAAATCTATAATAGGAAGAACTGATTTTCAAACATCATATTCTGTAGGAAAAAAAAAAAAAGACCAGTTCTCGCTCGGAAACCGAAAACATTTCCTTTTAGAATACTCAAGAACTGGTTAAAAATGTATTGTAGGTTTTAACTTATAAAAGGAGTAGCTTTTTAAAATGCGCTGTAAGTGCTGTGTCGTGTACAGAGGCTCATACATATTAGATGCCACGTAGAAACCCCGTGAATTGTGGGTTAAAAAACAAGTCACACGAAAGTTGGCTCAGTTTAGTGGATTAACCTACTCACTGATGGACACTCTCCTGCTTTACCTTTGTACTGTTCACACACAGCAGACCTTGGTGAGGTCTGACAAGGGGGGGGCAAGTAAAAGTGCTGCAACTTGGAACATATAAGCAGAGTTTAAGTTCTGTCCTGCTGCCTTAGTTTTCACTGAAAGCTAAGTCCAAATTAAACAAAATCTTACAGAAAAATACACAAATACGCATTCATAATGCCACCCAATCTGACCCCCAGGTGTCCACTTGTGACCTTAATTATCTTTTGTTGCTGGGTAAGACTCGTCATCCTGATTTTTGTGCAGTGTAGGCTCAGAGATGATTCATGATCTAGTCTTCTTGAGGAAGATCTGCAAGCAATCAGTCAGACTTGAGGGAACTATAAACAACATTCAGCTCACTGGGAAATGTCACCTGTTGGTATACTGCTAAACTTTAATAATGATAATTTTTTTAGGATAAAGGAGGGTATCCAGGCACTATTAGATTAAAGTTGCTTTTTTAGTGCAAAAGACCAGTATAACTGTGTAATTCAAACTTTGCAGTGTCTCCATAGTTCTCTCCTAGAGTGAGAGGTGTCACCCTTGGCTTAGGAAGCTGCAGCACTGTTAGACAGTCCTAGCATGGATACCTTTCTGACAAAAAAAGTAGTTATGGGGTAAATGGGAATGTACCCTTTCAATTTTATTTTTTTTTCATTGGTCTATACTAATGAGTGTTGATAATGTCTAGCACTTTGTTACTGCTGTATTTACACTAAGAATTAATACACAGCCACATTTAGTCATTGAGGAATTAAAGGGCAGTTGTAAATTGTCTGGATGCAACTGGGAACTTTTCTGCCTGAAGGAGACAGCCAGGTGAAATGAATCCCATCACCCCTGCCCCCTTCCCCCCAGACACGTGAGATGGAGGTGGGAGAGGATGTCTGTGTGTTCACGTGAGTGTTTTTAATAGTCCTTTCCCCATCTCTCATCTATGGTATGGAATCATTCTACCAAACCCCGTATTTTTCCCACTTTTGATAGATCATAAATAACATGAGAGGCTGACACTGCTTTTGTTCACTTGTGTTCGGTTAAGTATTTGTTGTGTTTCTTGGAAGGGAAGACTTTTTCCCTCCTGTGAGGCAGATGCGTGTGTACGTGCACACATGTAGGTGTGCAAATATCCAGATATCCACTCCCCATGTGATATTATCTAGGGGGAAAAAAAAAAGACTAAATGCCGGATTTTATGTTGTTCTTTTCCAAAATATTTGATACATTTTCTCATGTAAAAATGATTCTTAACCACACATGATGTAGTTGAGGGAGATTGCATGAAGCACAGAAATCTGTGTCTCTGATTTTCAGGCTGTTGGCTACGTTAGTTATTGTTTAGATTGGAGTAATAGCATCAGACAAGAGCCCCGTGCTCGTTTTCAGCACTTTGACAGCATCCCTGAAAGGAAAACGAGACCGATATCTGAACGTAAATTGTGCCAAACGTTGAATACCAACTTGCATCTTTCTGTGTTCCCTAGAAAGTCAAGCAGAGCCATAAGCAGGACAGTAGTGTTAGTTGTGGCCAGTGATTGTGAGAAATGGGTAGAAAGCTGCAGGCTGTGGAAATGTCTCTCTGTAGCTTTCAGCTGTGATGATCAGTGCTGGGCACAGGCACCCCTGAAATTTGCTTTAGCAATGGAGCATCCACAGGATGGATGTGGAACGGGGTGTCTGAAAAAAGTTTGCTGCTGGTGGGAGGAGTTGCGTTGCATCCAGCCTGCACGTACGCCCCGCACGAACCAGAAACCACATCTTCTGTTCTACCATGGGGCACTGCAGCCAGCAATCAGCCAGCCCAAAGGTTGTAGTACAGGCCCTTCCTTGATGTCTGTGTAACCAGGGGAAAGCAGAGCAGTAAATGGAGATGTTCAATTAATCACACGGGCTTCGTGATGCAGAAGTGTCTAACGGTTCAGTGTAAAGCAAAGGGATGCATTAACACACCCATAAGAATAGGATGAAAAAACTGTAATGAAAATGGCAAACTTGGGATAGTGACCAGAACCAGTTCTTTCTTTGGAATGAACAAAAGATAGAGGTAGGTATAGAATCAGAGTTTAACTGATGGTTTTAATTATTTTCTCTGTGGAAAAGTAGAGACAGGTGAGATTAATACCAGGAATTTTGGACTATGCAGATCTCAGCTCTTGAGTATACTCGCTGCTGTGTTAAAGGGCCCTGCTGTGCTTTGCGATGTCATTCAGTTGTTTTGCTAGAAAAAACATCCCATGATTCCCTTTGCTAGATAAATTTGCAGCATCAGCCAAACACTGGTTCAGACAGAGGGAGCCAGTTAGGAGCCTTTCTTTCAGACATGGGGAAATTTAGAATTTTAGCTTTACATTCTACCAGGAAAGTTGGTGCTGTTCTGTAAAACTTGCTATTAACTTGATAACCCCTTTCTAAAAGTTGCACAAATAACATGATAGCATAGGTGGAAGGGTTATGACAGTCTATTTGATAGTTTCTTCAACTACAATAAAAGCCTCAGAAAATAGTCATCTGCTAGTCTTTGCCGTCCTTATGGTGCTTTCGGTGTTCTTTGGAAAATAGAAAGAGCAGATATACCTAAATTAGTAGGTATTATGTTATCAAATAAATGGTTTGGGCGCTTGGAGCTACCGAGAAGCATCTCATGATTTTAAAAACAAAATTCAGGTAGCCCAGGAAGGTCGACCACTGCACTGCACACATGCTTTTGAAATACAAGTAGGCCTGTAGCTTCCCTTTTGAGATCCTAAAATCCCTTCAAAATACAGTCAGTTAAGAGCCTAATTCCTAATTTAAAAGTTAAGTTCCCAAATCTTACGGAATTTCAGTGGTATGTACAGTTCCAACTGCCTCAGTCACTTTTGAAAATGAGATATGTGGTTTTAAGTGGCACATTTTTCCAACAGCACTTTCTTAGCCTGGGCTTGCATCTGCCCCAAGGGGAATGGCAGAGGGAGAACAGGGACTCCTTGTTCTAGATTTCCAAAATTGAAATATCATCTCTTCATCTAAATTGTGCGTACAACTTACCTGCCTAATGCTGAAACCTGATTCATGCATATGTAACTGGAGTAAATATTCCTGCTGGGATTGCTTTGACAGGGTGTTTTGAGTGATACACTGTGTGTGTTGAGGTTCCTCATTGAGTTTTACAATATGGTCTTAAATGATTACCTGAGCTATCTCTGTGTAACATTTTTAGCCCTTCAAGGGTCGTTGTTTCCCATCCATTTCTAAATCCCTTTTGGCACACAATAGCTGCTGTAACTAAAACTGCGTTTTTCAATGGGTTTATAGAGATTAGAGTCTCTGATTACTGTCATTTTTCTCTATATATTACAGGAAGTTTCTGTGGTATATGGTTGGCAAATGTTGATGTTGTATTGTTTTTTTCCTGCATTTGTGGGCAGTAATGGATTGAAGAGCGTCTTATGGTTTTTTATTTTGCCAAAATCCATACTGGTTAGTCACATGCCTATAATTCACATTTTTCTATCTATCATTAGAGCTCCTGCTGCTGATTAATTGGCTGAAACTTCTAGGACTGGGTCTTGAAGGATTTTTAATCTGGGAATCCTTATGAAAGGACGAATAATAAATTGCTTAATAACATTTATATTTATACCAAATGTTTGATGTGCTCACCTGTTTTCTGACTGAAATGGGATAGTAATTGTGAGACTGCAGGAAGAAAACAGAGGAATAAACCCTGTAATTCTCCTCAAGGGAAGTGGGAGCTGGTCACCGCTGAGCAGTCAGCCCTGGGTGTTTGGAGACAGTGAACTAGTCCCACTGCTCTCATCATGTCAAATTTTCAGCAGCAGCTGAGCATCCCATCCTTACCTTCAAAGCTCAGAATACCTGTAGATCAAGGTAGTTACTTTTATAATTAGTACAAAATTTATTATTAAACATTACCTGAATTATCATATGTATTTTTACTTTTTTTGTTTTGTTTTGTTTTCTACTTGGTCCTATTGGTTGTTACAGAAGCTTTGTTATATTGTCCTGTCTTCTGCTTAATATTTCCCCGGATAAGCCTGAGATTCCTCCACCCTGCTGTAGTGCTACCATGATATGCTGCTTTCAGGATCTTAGCCCAAACCAGCACATCTTATGCTAGGTCTGGAACCAGTGTGAAATGATTTTTTTTACACCAGCATTTTGGGGCTTTTAAAATTAAAATTAATTGTTTTCTTTGGCTTGAAAATATGAAATGACCGTCAAAAAACAGCCAAGTACAGTTCAGTGGGAGAAGAAGCTGAAGCAAGCAAATTTGTGACAGAAAGAATATTGAAACTGGATTGGCAACCCTGGTTTTCCCTTACGGCAATTATTCAAATTGTTTTCAGAATCCACCTTAGTTACAGAATATGTTCTTATATTTATCTTTTAAAACTCAGAAGTACAATAAGGTAAAGGAGTCATCTGGTACCCCAAAGAGGTTTTTTTGGAGCTAATTCTTTGCTAGCAGGTACATATCAATCTTGGCTCTGAAATATTCACTATTTTGCCAAACTAATGACATACTCATTGTCTGGTCAGATCCTTTATAATGGGGAAATTATGATCCAGTTAACATTATGTATTGACTGCACATAATAAAAGGGATAATATTTTTCTGTATTAAATTTAATCTAAATACAATGCTTCTGTAGTTGTATCTATATAATATTAAATTTTACCTTTTTATCTCTGATAAATGCTGTTAATCACAATTCTCTTGGAACTCTGTTGTGCATACAGCTCTATTTATTTTAGGAATTTATCCTAAATGAGCAAAGCTTGTTAGGTCTTAAAAGACCCACACACGTGCACAGGCACATTTTCCCATCCCTCCACAGGCACAGAGCTGTGAAGGAACAGCTGGCACTGTAGGACAGGAATTGAAAATACAGGGATATTTAACAGAGTGCAAAAGGTCACAGTTTTGAAAGTGACAATTATATACTGAGATACTTTATTTTTGTTTGTATGTTGCCTGACTTTAGTGTTGTTAGAGTTATTTATGCTGAACTGGTCATGTTAGAGCTTTATTTTTTATTTTTTTTCTGTCCTATCTGTCCCTCACCAAGGGACAGACTCCCTTGGTGGGAGTCCCCTCCAACTCCCCGTTATCACAAGAAAAACTTCCTTTCTTTTTTTAAAGCAGATATTTTTGTCATCAATCCTGTTTGATTCAGCCCTGCAGAAGTTTGATCAAGCCACATATCCTCTCGCTAGGATCAATTTTAACCATGAAGTATGGATTGAAATACCTGTGTGTGTGTCAATTTGACAAAGAGAACAGAGGAGATATCTTTACTGGAACTGTATTACCCTTGACAGGTTCCTCCCCCCACCTTCAGGTATTGACGGAGCAGGGGGGGATCAGGCGCTGCTCCAGCTACGGCCTGGCTTGGCCGCAGCATTACTGGTGTGTGAGTGTCGTCTTCTCCCATGGAGCAGCTGGGAAGATGCACTTTAAGCTTGGCGGGTTTCGTTGGGAACACGTGCATTTTAAGAGGCCGCGGAAGCAGATCTGAGCTGACAGACTTGCAAGGTAGGAAGAAACACATCCAGTGGGCAAGTGATTCCCAACAACTGGATGATTTCTCCTGATGGGGAAAAAAAAGAAAGATCTGCAGTATTTTCAGGCCAGAAATAAGTAGAATGCAGAGAGGAGCGAAATGGGGTTGTGAAAGTTTGCTAAACCGTGGCTATGCTGAATATACTGCCAGAACTAAGCAAACATGAAGTCACCCTAATTAATGATGAGCAAAGGGATATTTTCCGCTGAGTTTCCTCCTATTTTTCTTCCCCCCCACCCCCCCCCAAATGCAGGATGCTATTGTTGTAGTTTAGAAAGCCCCGAGCAACTTAGAAATCAGGCAAAAAATCAATAGCCCACTTGTTGAAGATAAGTGAATTAGCTTGTGTTGAATGTAACTGAGTACCTGAACACTCCAGTGAGCAGCCTTTGTTTTGTGAGAAAGGAGATTTGTGAGGTTTCTCTTCTGAGGGCTGTGGTGATGCACATCTCAGATTGATCACACTGAGTATGAGGGAGCTTCCCACTTACACAGAGAAATAATTTGCGGATTTTCTTTCTTTCTGTCTTGCTCCTGTTTGCTCACCGTGCTGAGCAGGTTTCCACATATTTCAAAGCCGATGATGAACCTCACAGAAGAATTTTAGTGAACAGTAATGAACAACAACTATCAGAATAAGTAGTATTATACACCAATTTGCCACGGACCAAGTTCAAAATTTCTTTCCCACTCTAGGCAGGCCCAGGTACTCTTTCCTTTCGCGGCTGTTACATCTCTGGGAAGCTCATCTCATGTGTCTGTGTACTGAGAGAAGAAATGCTTCTGTCCCGTGTGGTCAGCATTTGGTATACGGGCCACTTCTAATTCCCATATCCAAGGACAGCAGCCCTTTTTTCCTGCTCCTGACACAGAGGATGGGCAGTGTCTGGTTGCTCTGCTCTCTCAACAGCCTGAGAAACAGCTCGGAGCTCTTCCCACTGAAACCACTTTGCCACTGAGTTCAGTGTTAATCATGCCTGCCAATAAGGTGATGCTGTCCTAGTCCAGCTGTTTCTAGTCTCTGATCTGCTTGCAGAACTGGAAGAGAAATGCAAAGAGGTTCTTACTCCAGCTTTACAACTTTCTGATCCTTGAGTGAGTTGCCAGGTCAGTGTTAACAAGACGGAGTGGGAGGACTTCTCGAAGTGCTCGCTGGCCATCGATAGTCCTGGAGGCAGGGGAAGGCCTCACCTCTTGTTGACAACTCATATTTTCGTTGTGAATAATCAGAGAGGTCTAAAGGCAGCCACATGGGATGTGTCCTTGCTAGGACATTGGTCCTCCTGTGAGCTG